>QPEY01000289.1:5710-33367 GCA_014706445.1 Hydra viridissima | reverse complement strand
ATATATATATATATATATATATATATATATATATATATATATATATATATATATATATCATGTACTACCCACTGGTATAAAGAGACGTGACGAGGAGAACGGAGGATAAAAGATCAGAAAAACAAAAGAAACCACTTTTTCTCTGACAACAACTTTTTAGTGTTTCAGATATTTAAAGAAGCCAAAGTTTTAAAGTCTGAGTTTTTTATGCCTGTTAATATGAATGGTTGATTTCCTGAGACGCACCAAAACTTCCATAGGCACTGGGAGCTTTCATTGATTCAATAATCGGTCTACGAGAACAGCCTTATTGTATATTGAACACGTGCTTTAAATATTCAAATATTCTGTTTAGCTTTAAACAGCAAATCTGAACGAAACACAGGAGAAAAATGATTGCGTAAAAAAGTTAGGAATTCCGAATTTAAACAAGCCAAAGTTTTAAGATACGAAGTAAATTGATAAACGAATCCTTGAATTTAACGATAATAATCAAGAAGATTAAAGCAATCGAGCTCCATTTTGAAAGTCTTCGTGAAATTTGCATTGCCTTCGTATGGTTATTATGTGGTTGTAATTTAGCTGATGTTTAGTGTTTGTTATTTCTGTGATTGTTGTTTCGGTAATTGTTTTTAACATGCTTTTTCTTTAACTTATTTAACGAATCTCAATTTAATTGCAGCCGCCATTTCAGTTCCTCTTTCGCGGTTTATTTTACAACTTCATGACTTTTAGTTTTCGAAACGCGTTTTTTAAAAGACTTAAGTAATCTACCTAGTTTGTTATTTAGGATTGCTATGAAAGAATCTCGTAAATTCTGATTTAAACCCTCAGGATACTCATTAACTTTGATGCCGATTTGCTGACAATTTGTGACGAGATATTCTGATATATGTTATAAATATACGAGATATAATGATTTCCTTTTTTCATTTTGAAATTGAAAAAGTTTCTTGAGAAATCTGGAGAGCCATTCTAAAAATAAAGTTTATTTAAAGATAAAACAGTGCAATTCAACCTGCTCAACACTTACATAACTTCGAAATTATAAAAAGGAACCTTCTTTCAAGAACTTGAACAAAAATGTGCATCAGGTCGATCAAATGACGTTCAATAGTAACAAAAAACACGTAAACTAACGGTTGTAGCCACTCAAAAAATTAAAAGTTGTGGCCACTCAAAAAAGGGTTATTTATTATTGATAATTATTAACAAAATTCTTTATTTCCTTGATGAAATTCAAACCTTCGAGAAAAAGAATGTTCTTAAACCATACTTAAAAAATCAAAGCATTCCAACACTATTATATAATACTTTAATAAAAAACATGACTTTATTCTTAAAATAAAAAATTGAACGTTTAAAATGATAATCAATTCCCTATTATTCAACGACCGCACCATTTAATACTAACCCTAAATGGGTTAGTATTAAATGGGGCAGTCTTTGAATAATATTAAAAAAACTTGATAACCGAACAGGCCGAGATTATGACATAGTACAGCTTAAAGTATTTTACTTTTTTCGTTCTTTTCACCCAATGACTTAATGAGGTTCAATATTAACGCGAAAGATGATTATTTTGATTTCTTTTTATGCGGCCGTAATGTTTCTCAAATTTTTTTATTTTTTTTATTTTTATTTTTTGTCAATTTCATGTTCACTGCAAGTAATATGGCGTCATCATCTTATATTTCCTATAGAACAATAAACAAATTTTTAATCATGGAGCGTCCACGGCCGATTTCGAAATGAAATCCAATGAAAAAAAAGCAATTATCATTTTTGGTGATTTTAGTTTATCCATGTTCGCAATGCTATTTCTGTTTCCATAGGTTCTTTTATATTTATAACTCCATGTATCTGATCACCAAGTTGTTTTAATCTGTTTCTTACTCGTAATTTTGCCCATACTTAAATGGTAACAGGATATGGCTTAAAGTGCTTTAATTTAGGCAAAGATACAAGTGCCACTATTTCAGAGAATTGTGCTTATATCTTTATATCTATATATCTATATCTATATCTATATATCTATATCTATATCTATATCTATATCTATATCTATATATATATATCTATATATCTATATATATATATATATATATATATATATATATATATATATATATATATATATATATATATATATATCTATATATATATATCTATATATGTATGTATGTATGTATGTATGTATGTATGTATGTATGTATGTATGTATGTATGTATGTATGTATGTATGTATGTATGTATGTATGTATGTATGTATGTATGTATGTATGTATGTATGTATGTATGTATGTATGTATGTATGTATGTATGTATGTATGTATGTATGTATGTATGTATGTATGTATGTATGTATGTATGTATGTATGTATGTATGTATGTATGTATGTATGTATGTATGTATGTATGTATGTATGTATGTATGTATGTATGTATGTATGTATGTATGTATGTATGTATGTATGTATGTATGTATGTATGTATGTATGTATGTATGTATGTATGTATGTATGTATGTATGTATGTATGTATGTATGTATGTATGTATGTATGTATGTATGTATGTATGTATGTATGTATGTATGTATGTATGTATGTATGTATGTATGTATGTATGTATGTATGTATGTATGTATGTATGTATGTATGTATGTATGTATGTATGTATGTATGTATGTATGTATGTATGTATGTATGTATGTATGTATGTATGTATGTATGTATGTATGTATGTATGTATGTATGTATGTATGTATGTATGTATGTATGTATGTATGTATGTATGTATGTATGTATGTATGTATGTATGTATGTATGTATGTATGTATGTATGTATGTATGTATGTATGTATGTATGTATGTATGTATGTATGTATGTATGTATGTATGTATGTATGTATGTATGTATGTATGTATGTATGTATGTATGTATGTATGTATGTATGTATGTATGTATGTATGTATGTATGTATGTATGTATGTATGTATGTATGTATGTATGTATGTATGTATGTATGTATGTATGTATGTATGTATGTATGTATGTATGTATGTATGTATGTATGTATGTATGTATGTATGTATGTATGTATGTATGTATGTATGTATGTATGTATGTATGTATGTATGTATGTATGTATGTATGTATGTATGTATGTATGTATGTATGTATGTATGTATGTATGTATGTATGTATGTATGTATGTATGTATGTATGTATGTATGTATGTATGTATGTATGTATGTATGTATGTATGTATGTATGTATGTATGTATGTATGTATGTATGTATGTATGTATGTATGTATGTATGTATGTATGTATGTATGTATGTATGTATGTATGTATGTATGTATGTATGTATGTATGTATGTATGTATGTATGTATGTATGTATGTATGTATGTATGTATGTATGTATGTATGTATGTATGGATGGATGGATGGATGGATGGATGAATGGATTGACAGTTGTATGTATATAAATATTAGTGAATGATGTTTTTTTTAAAAATGTAACATTTTTACGTTATAACATTTTTTCCTGTGTCCAATAACACTGAAATTAATTGGTACAGTAATTTTTCATTTCATTGTGCCTACACTAATTTTACTTTATGATTCACAGACATTTTGAAATTCAATGTTAGGCTCTTTGAGCATCAGCTCAGATGAAGTTAGCAAGTTGTCTTTAGCTCTTTTTTTGTGGTAATTCATTAATGTTTCTTGTTTCTAAGACATCAAAAGTAAGAGCAGCTCACATAGTCACATTTATACAAGAGAAGTGAAAATGCTTTTTTGTTTATTTTAATAGTTTACTTTCTAAAAATGTTTTTGATTGGCTGCTTGAGTAGTCAAATATTTTACAGGAAAGTTCTTCTGGTTACCTTCCATGTTCCCTAGTTTAAAAAAAAATTATTTGAAAAAGTAGTTAAATTTACAGAGAATTTTTGTAGAAAAGCAAACAAATAACTATTTTATAAAATGTTTGTGAACTTTTTGATGTGCACATAGTTTTTTATGCAGTTCTTCAGTCTCTATGAGCATAATGTAAAATCTTTTTTATACAAAGTTCGTTAATTTAAAATTATCGTTGATTTTTTCAATAAAATTAAGCGATTAAAATAGTTTGAACAAAAAACTTAAAAAAACATCATTTACAAACTTTAGGATGCTGCTGCATATATTAAAAATATGCATGATTTTTTTATTTTTTTATCCCTACATTTTAGAGTGAAATGTATATTAGAGAGTTTATTAATTATTTACTTAGTTAATTGTTTTAATCAATTATTGTAATTTGGATTACTATATATCCATGTGTCTGTGTAGGTGTGTCAGCATTTAGAATATTGAAAATTAAGAGAATATATCAAAGCTTGAGTACCAGCAAAAATTAATTAGGCTAGTAGTTATTACACTATCTCTGATGTTTGCTTTTATCTTGCCACACCATTGGTGTGTGTGTGTGTGTGTGTGTGTGTGTGTGTGTGTGTGTGTGTGTGTGAGAGAGAGAGAGAGAGAGAGAGAGAGAGAGAGAGAGAGAGAGAGAGAATGTGTGTGTATGTGTTCATGTTGTGGTGTATATTTAATCATGGTGTAATTAATAGCTTGTTAATATATTTATTAGGATATCAGTTGCTATATTTTTCTTAATGATGAGTATTCTTCAGTCAAGAATTCATTTTAAAAACATTACATGTGTAAACATAAAATCTCTACTAGTTTTACACTTCAGAAACAATTAGAGGTGGTTTGTTTTGGCATCAGTTTCATCATCTATATTGAATGGCGTGGGCAGTTTTGACAAAGTGTTTAGCATGTAACATTTTATAAAATTGACTGTTCTGAAGAAAATTAATTCGGTAAGTTTTTTTTTATTGCAAAATTTTTTATGCATATTACAAAAAAAGTACGAAAGTTTTTAAATCATTTTCTAGATTACATGAACAAACATCAATATCTTTTTATTATTTTTAAAAATGTTGGACTTATTTTTGCTGTTGTTACTATGTTGTTGTTTTGTCACTACGTTATTGTTTGGTCATTTTTAATCTATACACAGCACAGTAGGTGTGCTAATGTGCGTGAACTGTAATTTGATACTTTTATGTATTAGTTACATAAACACAGATTGCTGTCTATTATTTTATTGTAAAAAGGTATTGTTTCAAACAAAGAAAATAATAAAAATTTTCAAACCAGGGTAATTTTTGTATTTAGGAAACAGAGAATACTTGATGGTTTTTCTATCAATTTATCAATATTTCAGTAAATTGTATAAACAATGAACTAAAAAAATGTACAAGCAAACAATGATGTTTAGTCATTTTAATTTAAAACAGTTTTAAAGTTAAAGTTTTTATAAATGTAGAAATTGTTCAGTTGGAATTATCATTACGAGTATTTCTTCTTGAAAATCAAATGTTTATTTATAAATTTACATATAACCCAGCTATATGTTAATTTATAACTCATTTAATTTTATTTAATTTTGTTGATTTGTATTTCAGAATTTTGATTATGAATTTTGATTAAGTTATATACAAAAGATGCTTTTTTTTTTTCTTTTTCTTTTTTCATTCAGACAAAGTTCCTAAGTTAAAGATTTGATGGTTCTTAAACTTTATCTCAAAGTTCTTAAAAAAATATGATCTGTATTTATTATATGTAATAATTTAACAAATAAGAAAGTAATATTTACAGTGTAACAATTCTTACTGTATTTACCTGACATTAAAAGCTGTTCATGTCTGTTTTACATCAATGGTTTAGGTTTGCCAAGTGGCTGTTTTAAAAGTTGTTTTTCTTTTGTTCAATTCGTTCAAATTTGTTCAATTTCTTAAATTTGAATATAGTTTAACCACAAATTATCTTAATCAATATAAAAGTCATCTGCGATGAAGAACATCATTATCTATAATGAGATTCCTTATAAATATTCCTAAATACAAATTAAGTTCTTGTTCATAAATAATAGTTTCAGTTAAAGCTTTTTTAAATTAAAAATTTTATTTGAAAACAAAAAAACAAAAAAAAGTTTTAAAAAGTTAATTTACAATTTTAATCCTTTCCATTAATTGAGTCTTTGATTGCATTTCTATGAATGCAGAGAAATACTATTTTTATATGGGTGATTTTTTTTGTAAAAATAAATTCATAAAAATGCTTTTATGCTTTTTGTAAGTTATGCTTTGCATTTTTATGCATTAAATTTTTTTAGTTTAAATGATCAATAGCTTAACAATTTTAAGTGTTTGCTTTTGGTTTTAGTAAATACTATCTCTGTTTTGTTTTTTTTAAAGTTTTCAACATCTTGAGAGTAAAATGTTTTGCTTTAAAGTTTGAGTTGTTGTTTCTTTTTTTTTTTTTTTTTTTTGAAATCTATATGAAAAGGGAATTAAGAATTGGATCAGCAAAATTGTTGTTGGTGAACAATATATACTTTTGATTGGTTACTTAGTTGACAAACATTTGTCAAATTTTGTAATTCACAGACAGGATGCGTCAGTTTTTTTTATTAGAATAATTTTCAAGCACAGAAGTTACATGTGCTGTTTTTTTTTTAAACATTCCTTTTGGAAAAATAAGTTCAAATTTTGCATTAAGTTAGTTTTTGTTGTCTATTGTGTGAGTTTCTCGATTGAAACAGATGTAGAAGCAAAATAAATGATACTGAACCCTGATGCTTTTCAAAGTGATTCTTATAAAAACAATTTCACATGAAATATGGCCATCTTCATCATTGTTTATGAAGATCTTGTGGACTGTGTATTTTTTGGCAGATTTTGAATCAATGCTGTTAGTCTCATTACCTCACTTGCAGCTTTTGCCAAGTGAGCAAGAGAAATTTTTCTGGGGTATTCTGAAGTTTTTGAATCAGTTGGAAGCTGAAGAGTATTTTAAATTTGATGGTATGATTTCTCTTGAATTAAGAAATTGAATAAGTTTTTTCATGTAAGTGGGCTAAAAATTGTAATAAGATTTTTTTGTCAGTTTGTCTATCAATTGCTCATCAATTTGTTTCCTTTTAATTATTGCTAAGCAAAATGATGGTGCAAGTGCATTTTTTTAGAGGTTCAGTTCAACAATTGCAGCTTTTTGCATTTGTATGTTAAAGTTTAAATCAACTTAAAAACATGTAAAATACATAATAGCAGCATGTCTTCTGCTGCATACTTTATTAAATTAATTCTAATATAAATTGATAACAATAAGCAGCAGAGGGCATTCTCCTATTGCTTATTCATTATGGGCTATAGAACTTTGAGCATTTTAAAAACAAGCACATGGTTTATTTATAGTACACTTGGTTGTTTAAGTTCTGTTGTTTTTTTTATTAACTCATATTGTTAAATTCAAATTAACTTTTATGTTTATAGTTACCCATTTTGAGTTTTTCATTTTATTTTTGTTTTTGTGTGAATTTATTTTTGTACATGAATGAAGTGTTGCTTTTTTAATATTACTTTAGGTGTTGAAAATTTTCTGGTCTTTAGCTTTCATAATTTACTAATATTTAAAAGAGCCTTGATTTTAAAACCAAAGCAGTATATATGTTATTTCTTTTTTATATTTTTCTAAGAGTTTCCAGATAAGATTGTCAGCCATTGAAAATCCATACATGAGTGCATTTTTGAGATACCAAAACATAGTTTTAAACAACAAGATTGAAGCATCTAGAAATATAAATAATCAGGAAATATGGTTTTAAGAAATCATTTTTAACTAGATGCAATATTTCTTATATGAACTGCTAATTTACATCATGATTAAAAAAAGGATTTCTACATCTTCCTTAAATATATTTATCACTAACATTTATTGAAAAAAAAGTAAAAAAGTTATTCCATAACTTTTTTAAATTTTCACCTTAATTAAAATGATAGGAGCAAAATAATTAATCAAAGACAAAAAGTTCTGTTTGATCATAAAAATTACAAAAAAAAGAGGACTTATATATATATATATATATATATATATATATATATATATATATATATATATATATATATATATATATATATATATATATATATTCCTAATATAATTAAAAATTATGTTGAAAATGTAAAAATTTAATTATTAGAGAATATGTTATATACGCTTGCTAAAATGTCCTTTGTTAATTTCTCCTCTCATTTGGTACATTTCTCCTCATTTACATAGTCTTGATATATCATTGAGTAATATACAAACTAACACTTGTATAATATATATATATATATATATATATATATATATATATATATATATATATATATATATATATATATATATATATATATATATATATGTAGGTGTATTGTTAAATTTGTAAATCATATGACAAAACTTAGTTTTTATATATAATAATTTTTATTTTATATATAATAATTTTTAATATAATAGTTTGAATCAGCTGCATTCTTTGATGTTTATTTGCTGGTTCATTTCTACCCACTCTTACTATATTATATAGATTGAACTATTATATTATTTAAAATGAATCATAAATTTATTACTATTAAGAAAGTAATGTAATGTTATTTTATGATCAAATTACAATTATCATGTTATTTATAAACATCCTTTCATAAACCTTTTCTCTCAATCTATTTGAATGTTTTCCTAAATTTTAAATCCAGAAAAAACTCTATTTTACAATTTTTATTTCTGAAAAGTTGATTCAATTGAATAAATTGCTCCCATTCCTTTTGCTAAAACTATTTAAATTAAAATTTTTTTTTTTGTTTACATAGTTGCTGTTTAAACAATCATTTATGTAACATTCAAATATTTGCATCTTATATAATGTGTAAAACTTTAAAGTCTGGTTTAAATGGTGTAGTTTTTTGTTTCCTGTATTCTTTTTTTATTTGACATGAACATTAACTATCCGCTGGACATTGTAAAGTCTTTGTTGGGTTCATTGATTGCTGTCATCTTTTGTTTGTCTAAAAATTTTATTTTGAAATGTTTAGAGTTTGTGTTAGTTTTGTAAAGAGTTTTCTTTGAATTCTTTATGTAAAAAAAATATCTCAAAGTATATAAAAATAATGAAATAATAACCAATGTTGAAAGTTTACTTTTGTACTTCCTTCATATATTGAAGCTTTATTCTGTATGAAGTGTGTTTGTGCTTGGCATTTTATATTTTGTTGTAGTTTCATGTTATTATACTCAAATATCTTTGTATTTTAAAGCTACCTTACTGTAAATATATTTGTGTAATGATAACATTAGTAATAGTAATAATATCAACCATAATATTCACTTAAATATCTTTTTAAAAAGTTACTGACAAAATTACATTGAAGATAGATTTATGCATTATATAAAAATTTACATATGTAGCTTTGAATTTTTTTTTTCTATAATCTCATGATTTTTGAAAGTTTTTTGTTATAATTGTATTGTGCAGTTCAAAAGTAAGAATTATTCTCAAAGAGGTAAAGCATAATTTCTTTTGGGTAAATGTATTTAAAAAGCATAAATCATATAAATGATTTATGCTTTTTTAAATACATTTACCCAAAAGAAAGTTTGTATTTTATCTAGATATGAACGAAGTAGCAGCATCAAATGGATTATTGCCTGCTGATAACAGTTATGGCATATTTTGGGATGAATACAGGGTTATTGAACAAAGTACAAATCAATTAGCTTTACAGAAATTCTCAGATTTAGAGGATGGAACAATTAAAAAAGAAGGTATTTTTTTTTTTTAGTAAATGAACCTTATACTGTACCAAAATATTTTCCTTTAATGCTCATTTTGACATTAGTTTTCATGTCAGCCTTTATTGATCTTAAAAAGATTTTTTAGTAGAGAAATTTTCACAGTTTGTACAGCACACAATACATATAACATCATCAATTTAAGATATGTGTTATAAAAATGCAAAAATATTTTTTTGGCATATTTACGACATTTAGTGTTTATGACATGTAACATTAATGGCATTTAATATTTATAGGATGTAATTTTATCAATTTTAGAAAACAACGAAACAAAAATTCAGTGGTTAAATGATGTTGGTTTTACTAACATAGCAAAAAAGTTCAGAGGTAAAACTTTTTTGTTTCTTTCATTTGCAAAAAAAGCTGAGAAGTTGTGCAGATTTTTATGTGGCTTACTCTTTTCAATTTTTAAATCTATTATTCACTTTATATCACTTTTAAACTTGTATCAATAAACTATTGGTTATTGCTTTTGTAAGTTTCTTCTTTCCAGTGTGAAATCTTTTTTCAGTTAAATGATAATTTAAATCTACAAAATTCTTTTATCACTTTGAAAGATTTTATCAGGATTTATTTTTGTATGAAATTTTTAGATAAAACTGAAATAGATCAAAATGATGTTGATATGAAAATAATTGCAGCTTCTTTAACTCGAGCTCAAGCAAACGCAGTTCGTCAGCGTATTGATGCTTTAAATGAAGCTATTCGACAGCGGAAACTTAATGATGCTTCTCCAAGGTTGAATCATAATAAAGCAAAACGAAAGGATGTTCGAGATCTCTTTAATCTTGATTCTAATTCACAGTTACCAAGAGAAGAAAGGTGCAAATGTTTTCTAATCTAAAAATAAAGCAAATTTTGTTTATTATTTAACTAATCATCTGCATAAATATTTTCTACTTCTTTCCTATATAAATATTTTTTTAATCTTCCTATATAAATGTTTTCTTCATCTTAAATAAGGATTTCATAATAGCTAAATTTTCAAAAGTTGCTTTTTCCTTTAAACATTTTGTTTGCTCATTAGTTCACAGAAGTATGATGGATCAAAGAATAAACATATTAAACAGGTTTATCCTCCCACAGTGCTACAAAAACCTGCTAAACAAAATATTACTCAGTCTGAAAAAATGAAGTTTCAACAAGGTTATCACCACCAAGGAGGTTTAATTTTTTTACTAATATTTTTGTAATCGTTTTTTATTTACTTTTGCATTATTTTTAATCAGAAGTTTGTTTTTTATTTAGGTAAGACAATTTTTATAAGTAATGAAAATCTTGATTCGAACTTTGACCAGAGCACAAAGAAAGAAGACAATCTTGTTAGAAGCACAGTAATAAATAACTTAGTTATTAAAACTGGTCAAGAATACAATCAAGACCTAAAACAAAGTGTAAGACCTAAGAGCTTAATAATAGAGAGAGATTTTGTAGTAAATGACCCTATGCGCCGTAAAACAGTGTTATTTGATGGCAGAAATTCAAACATTGACAATGACAGACCAAAGGGAATATATATAAAAAATACAAATGGTGAGGAAGGTTTAAACAAAGTTAAAAGTATTTTTGAAAAAAAATCTTATCCCTTGCTTGAGAAAACTAGTTCCTTACCTGATTGTAACAACTTACCATGCCCCTTCCCTAATTTGAATAGCTCATACTCCCCCCAACCTGAGCAAAGAAGCCCTTTATCTGAGCAAAGAAACCTTTTACCTGATCAAAAGACCTCATTATTGGAAAAAAGTAGTTTATTGCACCCTTTACCTGAACATAATTTATCTCAAAGTACAAAGGTTTCAAATATTGAACTTCCAAGGAGCTATAAAAATTCCTTATCAGAGAATTCATCTCAACCCAATGTTGTACAAAAACACAATAACTCTCTCACTAATCATGATGGAACAGAGGATAAAAAGCTGGTTCGCGTTGACAGTAAATATATTAAAGTTTCTAATGTTGAAGATGATTATATAAAAACCACTAAAAATTCAGAACGCTCTCCAACACTTCCAGCGTGTGAATCGGAAAAAAAAAAAGATTCATTAAATGACAGTAATAAAAAAAACAAATCTGATAAAAATCAAAGTTTATCTTTATTAAATATGAAAAATTATATTGATGTTATGAGTCAAAGTGGCAGTGAAGATAGCAAAAGCGTATCAAGTCTAGGAAGTGCAGAATCTTTTGATGAGTTGTCTCTATCTTTAAGCAAAGCTGAAGGTTCACACTTGTTTGATACAATTTATGACAATGTTTCTAACTCAAGTTGCTTAACTGATGATAAAGATACAAGTGACTCCTTTGAATTAGTAGAATCACCTTGTAACTTAGGTTTAGATGGAGATGCCAAGTTGGTAAGATTCGAAAACCTTTATTTTAAAAGATTTTATTCATAAAAGAATTATATCTGTTAGGTTTATGATACTTTGCTGTTATGGCTTAAATATTGAAAAAAAAAGTTTTGCAGAAGCTATGTATTTGTTTGCATTTAGTAATACTGACCACAAATATAAATGTCATGTGTTTTGTTCATTAAAAAGTCTCTAAATGCTATAGGATGTAGGATCAGTATTGCTCAAAGAAGAAAAAAGTTTACCAGAGACAATATTGGGGCCCAGTTTCCCACCTTTACCAGTAGGTTTATTTTATTTATTTTTGTGTAAATGTGACAGAAACAGTAAACAATGTTTTGAGAAATGCGTACAATGAGTTTTTGACAAATGTAGGGGAGACCAGGGCTAGTTGGCTACAGGGTTAAGTTGACACACTGCGTTTAACTTTGGAATCTTCCACCAGAAGTTTCCAAAATTCACATGGAACCTTCCCACTTGACTAATTCATCTTTCAGTGTAGTATCAGGGCTGTATGCACATGCAGATAGAAGCGCATAGCGATTTTTGTGTTTTTTTTTTACTAATTTTGTAATTTTTGTAATTATATTACTTTTTCAAATTTAAAAAGCAATAGTATTAGTTAGAAGTAAACTCAAATATATTTAGGTGTTATATGGTTCACTCTAACCAGTCACATTTTGTGTTTCTCAATATTTCGCATTTTTGGGGATTTATAAGCCATTTTATGAGCAAAAAGCTTTTGGGGTTAGTTCGCAAATGCTTAATGTTGCTAAACTTGTCTCTTTTTATATGGTGTGCCAACTTACCCTGAGAATATAGGCAACTTACCCCGGGCTGGGGTAAGTTGGCCCATATTTTCTTTTTTTGAGGCCCTTTTTGGGCCACTAATTTTTTTTTTTTAATGTTTGACACATGAACATGCTTGCCAAATTATATTCTTTTGAAGTGCAATTTGATATTCTCAAAAAAGTTCACCTAGAAATGCACAGAGCACAAAAACTAAAACTGTAGCCAACTAGCCCCAGTCTCCCCTATGCAATAAGCATAACTTCTTTTAAGAAAAAATTTCTTTCTTTAATGTGAAATAAAAAAATTTTCTGCTTCAATTTTAAGAATTTTACATTAACTCAAGATGATCTTGGTATGACTCGAGTTGGTGATCTTTCTGAGTTAGACATGTTTAAAATTCGATCATTAGCTCTTATTGAGTTGACTGCTTTGTTTGATGCATATTCAATATCAATGAACCGCAGAAAGTCACCCCTTAAACAAAGGTTTAAAGGTTTGTGAGGATTAGTTTTTAAATCTTAACTTATTTTCTTTAAGATTGTTCTCCATTCAATTTTAATTTATTTAGAAAGTGGCGTGTTTGGAGTCCCACTAACAGCATTAGTGCAACAAGGTCAGGGTAAAAAATCTAAAGTACAGGCATCTCCTCAAGTGCTTAAAGATGTATGTGATTTATTGCATTGAAAGCTTATATCATAGTTTAATAGCATTAGAGGTGGATATTGATTTCAAATTTTGTTTATATAATAGTTTATGTTGAAGTTATAGTTTAGAATTGATTTTATGGTTTGTTTTGACTTTATTCTTTAGATTTTTTAATTAAAGTCAGTTATTATTGCCATAAATTAAGTGTTTTTCATAATTTAGATGCTTGCTTACATTGAGAAAAATGGATTAAATGAAGAAGGAATTCTTCGAGTAACTGGATCAATTCCAAGAATGAAAGTAGGTCTAAATTGATTCTTGTTACTATTTTTTATATTTGATGTTCAAACTTTTCTGTATTAGTACTATCAGCTTGATAGAAGTGCAGTGTTCAATTTAATTCTCAGCAAATCAAAGAAGACCTTGAAAAAGACTTCAGATCATTCAGTTGGGAGGGCATAAAAATTTGTGACGTATGCACATGTCTAAAGCAGTTTCTTCGGTTAGTATTTTACAAAAATTTTGTAATCTTATATAAATGTTTTACTATTTTATTATAAATAATGTATTGTGTTATGTAAATTCTATACTATTTGATAATTATATTTTACTGATATATTACATTTCAATATTATAGTGTAGTTTATAAAAATCACCTAAGTTTGGTCATTTAAACTTTGAACATTCATATCTCAGGAATTTTGATTTTTCTTCAGAAACATATACCAAATTTTATTCTTAACTTATATTGTCACATGAATGAAAATAAATAAAAAATAGTATACAATAATTTATTTCAAATTAGAACATCTATTTTGATGAAATTTCAACACCATTCATCATTTCACTCAATGTTTTGTCTATTTTGAATTTTAATATTACGCTTAATTATATAGGTGTTAGTTTGCAAACAAAACATTAAGGCACAGGCTAGTTGATATGACTGAGTCTGTTGTTTTTAAATTCAATTTCTTAAAAGAAATTAGTTTAAAATTGAAAGTCAAATAATTTTTTTTTTGCAAATACAATTATTTTGATGACTGATATATTTATTTTGGTGAATCATACTAATTTTATATTTTACAATTTCACTCAATACATTGTTATTTCCATTTTCAAAATTCATTTTGAAATTTGTTTAGTTTGCAAGCAAATTATTTTAGTAAATTAAAAATATTTACTGAAATAATTTTCTTACAAAGTTACATAAATTACAATTTTTTTTTTAGATTTATATACACAAAATCAAAAAAAATATTATTTTGAAAAAAAAAAAAAAAAATTTCATTTAAGCTTTTTTTCAATTTTTTCTTAGATGACTGAAGTTACATGGTGACCGAACTTAGGCGATATAACATGATATAACTATACAAATGTTTCAAAAACATTTGAAATTTAAATTTATTTGATATATTTACAACTTTTTAGCGAGCTGCCTGTTCCATTGCTCAGCCACGAATATCAAAACACATTTGCTGCAGTAGCTAGTAAACTTTTCATTTTTTTAGTTTTAAAATTTTTACCATCTTATAGTTTCTTTTCCATATTTGTTGATAAAAAAAATGACACTTTTAGACCTTCCAGATCGCAAAGTTCAACTTCAAGCCCTGAACCTCCTTGTGTTGTTGCTGCATCCTGTTCACCAAGAAACTTTAAAAGTAGAAAAAATATATATATTATTAGTTATTAGTTTGTTTAAACAGAAAGATTGAGATGCAGTTGTTAAAAAAATTTCTAATTTCTTTGCAGTTGCTTTTATCCTTTCTTCAAAAAGTTGTTTCCCATGAAGCTGCAAACAAGATGGGTTTAAACAATGTTGCTATGATTATGGCACCAAACTTGTTTTTTCAAAACAGTGCAAAGATAAATATGGATGAAGCTCAAAAAGCTGTTGGAATGACAGATGTTCTGCGGATGTTAATCAAATACCAACAAATACTATGGACAGTAAGCATATTCTTAACAGAATATCTTGTTGCATTTCTTTTACACATGCATATTTCCATGTAAAAATTACTCGCAATGCTTTCTGATTTCTCTGTTGTATATTTGCTTTTAGATACCGTCATTCATGGTCACACAAATCAGGTATCTCTATGAAGCTGGTGCTAATACAAAAGATCCAAAATCGGTTCGAATATTGACTTTTTCTGTGTTGCTTTCACAAAAAAACTTCAAATTATTCTTTTTTGATTTGTTTATGAATTATATCCATATATATCCTCATTACTCTTTAATCATTTTATGTAAATTTTTATTCACAGAGGTTGCTAATAGTAGGTTTTAAGATGATAAAATCTTTATCAGTTTGATGTTAGAAAAACTCTGTGATATAAAAAATTTTTATGTAGGTAAAAAAAATTATTGCAAAAAGAATTAAAAGCAACTTTTTTGGCTCTGGTTTGCGTGGAAAGTCTTCAGAAAGCAGTGGTGATGAATTAGAGGATTCAGATTTGATAATTCGTGTTAAAGGTACTTTTTATCTTTTTAATTTCAAGCGCTCTTTTTTATTATCATTAAGTGTTTGATGCTATCGACAGTGATAATTACTGTTTAACAGTTATAGAGGAGAATAGGGTCAGATGAAACAGTTTTTCTCATTTTTATTATGACCTGTGTTCTATATTTTGCTAAGATGTTAGGTAAGAAGCGTTTCAAATGCAGCCCACAAGAATGAAATTTTTAAATAGTATTCTTTCAATAGATCTAAGCAAGGTGTAAGTTTTTTGACCAAGTAGTTTAAACAAGATTAACATCGACCTCACTCACATCAAACTAAATCGCTTCTCCAACTCACTGATTCTTTTTAAAGGGAGAAAGACATATATAATAGAATTTTCAGTGCTGTTAAACCCAAAAAACTCAGTCACTTAGAAAATTGATAAACTAAATTCCATTGAGGGTTTTATGGCAGTGTCATGATTATAAAATAAAATTTTTAAAACGACGGCTGTAATTTTATAGGCAGCAATTTTTAATTGTGATGAAATAAATTTTGGTGCATTAAGAGTAAAAATCTTTAGATAATTATCTCAACTGATAATTGGCAGAATATTATCTCCATTTTGTTCTCGGTTATTCAGCTCACATTGATATCTTTGCATATTTTCTCTTTTCCAATTGAACGGGTTTCTTGATCATTTTGCTTGGGTCACTGTCGGTGCACTAAAGAAAATTTCATAGAGTTGCATAATAAGCACTTAAAATCTCCTTTGTAGCAAACTGATTAAATGCGGCAAATGAATTTTTCATTAAAAAATGTGTTGCGCAATAACAGACTTCGTTTATTATATTACTGGGCAGACGTTGCTTCTTTAAGTGCATATTTCTTTTTCCCATTTTGTTTTCGTTTTTTCGGTTAGTCAGTAACTTGTCTTTTTTTTGGTTGGTCAGTAAATTGTCTTTCATCAGCCATTTTTCTTAATTTTTGTTTATGGCTTACTCGTCATCGCCTTGGTAAAATTGAGAAGTCTCTTACAACGAAACTTCCCTACTATACTTTCCCTCAAGCCACGTGTCCCATTTCACTCCAGTCTCTACTAAGTTTACTGTTAATTCTTATGAAATCAAAATTTATGAAAAGAAATTTTTCATGAAAATAATTGATAAAAAAAAACTTTTTTCCAGCTCCTGATTTCAATAAACAAAGTATGGCAATACAGTTGACTGAAAAAACAACTGCTTCAGATGTAATTGCTAAGTTCCATTGGCGCCGTCAAAATAGCATTAAAGATGAAATCGATACGTCCAAGTATAAGAGAGGAAAGAAAGAAAACGATAACGTCGATTATTGCTTGTGTGAAACTGGCGGAAATATAGGTATAAGAATACATTTTTTACTTGCACTCTTTATTCTGATAGTTAGATTTGAAACACAAGCACGTGTTAAACTTTTCTGACGATCAGACTTTTGATAGATGGAATTATACTACATGACAATTTACAATCCATATATTGTAATACAGCAAAAACACTTAGATTTGTTTATCGCTTACTAAAGACATTACAACTATAAAGTCAATATTCATTTTCTTAACATTTTACCGCTTACAATCTAGGTGAACGAATCCTTGAACCTTCGTCAAATATATCAGCGATCCTTAAAGTCAATCCAAACGCAGAGTGGCTGCTCAAAATGTGTCCGTCAGCGTAGCCTGGTACCTGTGTTGATCGCAGGCGTTGCTGTTAAGAAGAAAGATTTTCCCTGCCGAACTGTCATTTCAGAAACGGTTCAGGTTGTTTAAATTCCAGTTCAGCTCAAATCAAAGGTATCTCCAGAGTCTGTGCACATCTATGGCAGTTTCTATTTTCTTAGACGCATTTCAAAGTGCGCAGTATATTTCTTTTTGAAATGTAGAGTTTTTTTGAAAACATCAGCTGTGCTGAAAATATTTTTTGTCTTTGTAAAAATTCTATTTTTTCTACGCAAATTTTTTCAAATTAAAGTAAATGTATATATGTACGCAATTTTTATGCGAATATAAGTTGTCTAACACCCATAGAAATATATTGCAGAAAGATTAATCATAGTAGTCTTGCTCATTTATTTTTCTCACATTTTATATAAAAAATATTCCGAAACATGTATGGTTTTCGAATTATCAATTTTTCACGCCATTCAAGTTCTTCTTTCTCAGTTGTTTGTTTCGTGAACGAGTCTTTGGGCGTCAGAACGAATCTTTGGGCGTCAGAATGCTAATCTTGGTATTTAAGTGAATATGAGGTTCAGGAATCTTTAAAATTTGCTTTAAATTGCAAGAGAAAATTTATTTTAAAAAAGTAACTTTAGTTTTAGACATTTTTAAAAATATATTTGATTAACAATTAAAAGTATTTATATTTCATTAGCAATTAAGCAATTTAACGGGTGATTACTAAAAATCCAGATTGACTTTCAAGAGCAACTACTCCCTTAGATTTTAAACTAGAGATTAAATAAAAATATTATTAAATAGAGTTTTTAGTTTTTTATCTATTTCAATTAGATTTGTGTTCAACCAGTCTGTTTCTTCGGATTCTGCCAACTCTAAGACGAGTTGACCTAAAAAGAGAAAATACAAGGTCAAGGTCATTTTTTTCAGACGAAGTTTTACTCTGGTTTGTAGTTGCCTCACGTCTTTTGCTTACCAATTCGTCGCCTTAGAGGGCAGAGGCTCTATCTCCATTTTGGGTAGTTTTGCAGGAGAACAAAAACAAAGTTTGAGCATTAAGCATAAATCAGCAATTTCATTTTTTGTTAGTGTTAATGCTTTTTGATCAATTAGAACTATCAAACATGATAGGAATAATTCAACTTTTTTGAAATTATTAACATTGAAGAGAGTATGGCAAAAATTATAAAAGTCATCATGGAGATAGAACCTTTGCCTAAATTAATTGCGAGTTGAATGGAATTTTTGAAATTTATAAACATAATAAATCCAATTAAAATTCTTTTTTAATTAATACAAAATGCTTTTTATGATTGTGTAAACTATGAGATAATGACAATCATGGTTCAAACTTTTTAAAATTAGTAACATTTTGGGACAAATTTTACAATTACCATGGAGTTAGAACCTTTACTCAAATTAACTGTGAATTGAACAGAATTTAAAAATTTGTAAACAATGTTTTTGTAATCAATATTATTAAATTCTAAGTGAAATCTTAATCTTAATTAGCAGAAAAATCAGAAAATTGTTATAATAGCAAAATTATATAACAGAATAATAATTATAGTAATACTGAAAAAAATGACTGACAAAAAACAAAGTCTTAGTTCTAGTTATCTTCATAGTCCGAGTTAAGAACAAAAATTGTTTTAATAGCAAAATTATATAACAGAATAATAATAGTGATACTGAAAAAAATGACTGACAGAAAACTAAGTCTTAATTCTAGTTGTCTTCATAGTCCGATTCATCAATTTCTGACTCATCAGCAGTTGGTTCTGGTAAACTGTCTCTCATGGCTACTGCAGACGGTAGGTTGTTATACCATTGGGCATAATCTGGTGGAATAACACGCGATTTCACCATGCGCATGAGATCTTTTTTTTTCGCATCCGAAATAGGCAGGCGAGTAGGATACAATGGCTGAGGCTCTAATCCTTCGATGTTGGATCGTCGTCCTCTTCCAGACTGTACATTTATTTCCATAAAGGTAGGCGACGTAATGCTATATTTGTACTGCATAATGAACGGTCTTGACTTTTCAAACCTTGCCCACTTAATATTCAACCAGTTGACGGTTTCACCTTTAATATTTTTTGTACGATTTTTCACAATTTTACCGCAAAGTTGTTTTGAGTCAAAAAAATCGGTGTGTTGCAGTGGTTTAACAAGATATGGACACGGATTCTTGCGCGCTGCAGCAATCAGAACTTCGTATTCTCGTGTAGTGTAAATTTTTTGATGGCTCTTACTGCGTTCAATAGTACTGTGCATAGAGTCAACTTCTAAATAAGAATGACCCGACTCCATATACTTCATATCGATGCATTCCAGGTGAGTTGTTTGAACAATGTACATCATTGTCGCAACAATAAATTGGTTTCTATTTTGTCCAGAGCACGTATCACTAAAAGAAGTCACCCTCTTCACAGAAACTGGAAGAGACTTCATATAATCTAACAGAGCTGTATTTATTTCATTGGCTCCTCGTTTACCTTCACTTTCGTCCCATAGGTAACAAATTCCTTTTTTGGTCGACGTTTCATAAATAGTAAAATTATAAACGGCAAGTTTCCGCATATAGAAAATTTGTGCATCACCTGCAAATGGAAGTGGTAACACTGCTTCGAGGTCAAAAGTTATAGAACGAATGGACTTGTCAGCAGCAGATGCAGTCTTATCAGAATTTTTTTCGTCCATAGCTTCCTTTTCACGAAATTTATGACTGTCATAATTTGGTCGTAGCGTTTCTTTATCATCACCACTGGCATTTCGAAAAGCATTGCAAATCGAGCATTGGTCTTTTTTGGGAATAAAAAATTTTATATTAAAATCAGTAACAAATATTCTTCGATATACACCGATAGAAACTGGATCTGTGATATTTTTCGTTGTGCAATAATCATCTTTGTATAGTCTATAAAGTTCCTCAATACTTAGTTCAGGACTAAGGTATTTTGCCTTTGATGAAGCCCGACAGTAGTGAGATTCGACCTGAGGAAAGCTTAGGATGTGCTCTCGAACTGCATTGGTTCGCATTTCTGAAGTCTTATTGGCTGGAGTTTTTCCTTTTTTTGAATTTGGTGGTATGAAAAGACCAATCTCATTTTTATTTTTTACAACAAACTGAACAGTTTTCTTGCTTATGTCCAAAGTCGTGCAAAAAAATTTTTGGCACACTCTAATGACATTGTTTTCATTCGCTTCCACTGGCAGATGATATGCACAGGATATTGTTTTTGGTCTTATTCCTGAATTGTCACGACGACGTGAAACATTGCTACTTTTCACTAAATGGCATATGAAATCTTTTTTTCTATTTTCACCCTCTAGTTGGTAGTAGTGTTTATTTATTTCTAGTCGTTTGGTTTCCTCAAAATGTTCTCCACACTTGAATTTGCACTTTAAACAGTTCACCGTTCTAGGTGTTTTGGGCGGTACTGCTTTACCTTTTCGTGTCTTGTATGCCATTCCTTTCTCTCTTTTGTCTTTTTCAACAAATCGTTTCCAAAGATTTGGTCTTTTGCCTTGTTTGCGTCCAATTTTTGGTTCAGTGAAAGTTCGCTTTTTTGAACCATTGTTTAATTCCATGGTGAATTCTTAGAATTACGAAAAAAACTATTTAAAATTACCTCTGTTTTAATAAAAGGTTGTTTATTCATTATATTTCGTTTGTTATCGTCTGCCATTTTCAAGAATTACGTCATAGGGCAAAGAAGATATCTTCGGTATAGTCAGATGGCAAAGGAGATAACACCTTTGCCCTTTTGGGATTCCGCACAAATGTAGATAGCTCAAAACTCGCACAAATTTATTGCTCTTCTCCTACTATGTGGAGATAGACCCGCTGCCTAATCTGATTCTAGCACTTAAAGTAGATGTCCCTAAAGTCATAGTTGAATTTGAGCACAACATGGAGATAGAACCTCTGCCCTCTAAGGCGACGAATTACCCTCATACACTTGGCCTTTTATAATAGTTCGAAAGTCTTCGATTGGGCGACATTCCAGCACTGCTGGCGAAAAAACATTGAAAAGCGCAATCTTATTCCTATCACTGGGTGGTAGGCGTTGTTTCCGTTATTTGCCGATTGCTACAACATTATTAAGGCTTGTCGTCAAAGATGACCGATTTTTCCCAGAAATTGCGAAAAAGACAAGTAAGTTAATCTAAGCAAGTGAATTAACATAAAAATTAAATGAGCTTTAAAATGGATGTAACTATAAAAAAAGTGGTTCAGCAAAAAGTCAGTTAGTCAGTCCGGATTTCTTATAACTATCCGTTACGTCTTCAATCTGTTATTAAATTGGATTCAAAAGGAAAATACGCGGAATTATTGAGCAGAGGCGATTACTAGTCTAGAGTTAAAAATTATCAAATAAAGTTTTAGAATAAAAAGTTTACTGAATTTATTTCCAAATTCAGTAAACTTATAATTCCAAAACTTTATTTTCACAAAGCAATTTATTTCAGAAAAGCTGATCACAGGTTTTTTGATGTTTGTGACCTGACGATAAAGAAAAATAAATTTTAAGGGCTGGAAGACTCAAATGTCACAATTACATGTCTTCCTCATGCTTCTCTTGCTGAGACAAGAATCATAACAAACTCAAGAACTTTTCTTGTGTTTGGTATGAATCTTGGTCAAATAACGCATCCAAGAAATCAGCGCTCTCCGCAAATGGTGTTTTACAAACTCTAAATAAAAAAACTGTAGTAATTTTCAGTTTAATATTCCATCGTTAATGCATGTATGTTCAATACTTTGTTGGTAATCATTTATACCAATGATTCCGAAGACTAAAGATAAGCTTAACAGCAGTTACAAGCACATAAAAAAAAGCTATAAGAGTGATGTTTTGTTCAACTTCCCAACAATATCAATGACTCTGTGAGGAAGAAGAATTAAAAACACCGATTAGGAAAAGACGTACACACAGATACTTATTTATCCTGTAATGTAAATAAATCATAAGTAGACATAGCAACAAAAACAAGCAACAGTAGAAAACTATAAATGCTTAAAAATAAAGATAGAAGAACTTATGGATGAACAGAAAAAAAAAACAAAGCCCTTTTGATGAACAAAAAGAGAAAAGAACAAGAAGTCAGAGAAGAAAGTTGGTTTAATAAAAATAAGCGGAGTTTCTGCCGTTTCTGATAAAAAAAGATAAAAAAGCAATTGACAAAAAAGACTGCTCATATACAAAGTTAGACACTACAATGAGAGTAAGAAAATATTACTTGTAATTTTGTTAACATAGTGAATAAAAGAGTGCTAACAACTATTACACATCAATAGAGATAGTATATTGAGAACTAATGAAGTTAGAGGGCGAACTGAGGATGAATAAAACAACCCTAAACCTTTAACAAATAATCCATTTTCTTTCTCTAACCAATCAGTTCCCGCACTCTAGATCTCAACTCCAACCTATCGTGTTTCTTCCACTTAACGCCGGAACCCATACCTCCTTAATCCTCTATCACCCTCTATCACACACACACATACCCATTACACATTAAATAACCACCCTCTTGATAAACGTCACACCAAAAAATACCGCCCTCGCAATTCACTATTTAAAAAACCGATCTTTAATTTAAACTTTTAATTTCTTATATTTATCTTCTTCTGATTCAAGATTTCTTGTTGTTACAAAAAGAATCAAATATTGCGACAATGTCTGAAAGTTTTGCGAAAAGCTATCAACAGTTTAGTGACCTAATTCAGTAAAAGTTCTTTTTGAAAAAAAGCGGGTTGAGGATTGCTGATCTGGGATGTTGAACGGGAAATAATGAAGTAATATTAAGACAGTCAACTGATCGCAATTGTAAAATTACTGCGATAGATCCGATTGAAAGAATTAATATTCCCGTGAAAAATATGCTGACAGTAGTGTATCCTTTTGCTGTGCTGATGAAAACGATTTTTTGATGTATGCAAATAATGTTGATATGGTTCTTAGCAATCTGGTAATTTATTTAATTCTTAGAGATTAAAAGCAGGTAGTTTTTAGCGCAGCATTCAATTGCTTAAAAACCAAGTTGAAAGTATATTTTTAACTCCTGCATTAAAATGCCTTTTTATTTTGAAAAGTTTGCGACAATGTTGCCAGAGTCAAAAGGCCCCAGAATAAACGCAGGCTTCTTCTACAAAAACGAAGAGTGCTTGAAAGAGTTGGCATTGTAATGCAATTTTGAAGTTAAAAAGGTCGAATCAAAGCAACACGATTTTCTGTTCCAAGGAACTGCCGCTGAATTTATTTTATGGATGGCTTCTACTCTTTGTATAGATGAGTTAAATAAAGTCAAAGAAATGGTCGTTGTACTTGAAGCAGGTATTCAAGAAAAAATGAACAATGGAAATTTTTCGTTCCAAACCTTAGCATTTAGCATTTGTTTGAAGAAGCCATTGATTGGTTAAAATGTATCCACAGTTTTTTCACTAACCAAAACGGTTTCTATAAATCTTAAAATTTTATTTTATTTCCATTGTCTTATTTTTGTCTCTTTTTTCGAAATTCAGGTTTAGAAGGATAAAATATTTGAATTATTCACCTCATAGATGTAGCAATCTTCGAGAAATTTCTTTTTTTTTGTTCTAAATGATAATTTTTAAAACACAACAAGTTCATAAAATCTAAACAAAAAAAACAAAGCTTTTTTTAAAAAAAAAGAACGTCTGTAAAAAAGAGAGTAAACGTTGCGTGCAAGAAGATATAATATTGTTAAGGAAAGTAAAGGTATAGTGGCTTTTTTGGCTCGATTTTGCAAATTTTTTTGGTCTATGTTTGTTAATTATGATATTAGATATAAATAGCAAACTGTTTTTGGGTAATCGAGACAATTATTAGAGAGATGCTCTCAGTAAAGTACGTTGTACGTACGTATGCCCACAGAATTACTTGCGTAACTGGTCATGCTCAAATACATGTTTTTTATTTTCACCCAAAAAAGCAATTTTCATCCTTTTTTCAATTTTCATCGTGAACTAAAATTGTGCGATTTTCCACTATTTAAAATTTTTGCACTGTTGTCCTCAAATGAAGATTTATCATTAAACGAAGATGAAATTTATTTTTATCGCTGTTTAGCTTTTCTAAAGACATTAAAACGATTTCTCTAGCCGCATTAAAATATCTCTTGATGCTGGAGCTTTTTGACCCAAATGCTATTCAGTTGTAGATTTTTATATCACGGCCATTTTAATCATAATTCTATTCTCAAAATTAACTTTGACTTTTTGTGCTAGAATTCTGCCAAATACTTTGCAAACTCAAAATCTAAAAGAATTTTACTACGTTATAAAAAATTTTTTTTTATGTTTCGACTCTAAAAAGGTTTTCAGAACTCGATTCTTGCACTGGGGCGCCATAAAAAATTGACTAATAGAAAATGTGAAACGTTATTTTTTTTAAACAAATTTTATTTTATCAATTAAATCTAGATTATTTTTTACCTGCATGATAGAGTTTAAACCAAAGCGAATCCAGAGAAATCACATTCAACTTATACGCCAGTGAACGCTGCACCGTAAACTACTTGCGAGATTTCATAAAGCCGATTCCATTTCGCTTTCTGGTTTTTCTTCCAGTACGCAAGAATGTTAAATTCAACGTCTAATGACACTCGTGGTTCAATAAAAGTCCATATTAAAATTAATTGACGAATATCTTGATCTGACTCTGAAGCTGCATTAGTAACACCTAGTCTGGTTCCTCCTCCAGTATATTCAGTGAAACGGCGTACTTTTTCGTAATCAATTTCTTCTGAGTTCATCGGAATCATCTCTTCAGAAGTATTTGAGGAATATGACGCATTTAATTGCATGGATTCTTCTGTTGATGAAAAACTTGATTGTTTTCGTTGAGTACAAAGTTTTTGATGGATTTTGATTAGCTGTATAATTCCTCTATTCAACATTTCTGTATTAAACAGTTAATGACCCGATGTAAAGCAAAATCTAGGATCCAGAACTAAAGCAGCAATAAATGCTTCACATTTAAAAAAAACTTGTTCTCGTGTATTGATTGCGTTGGTCTGTAGCATTTTTAATCCCAAATCACCTGCTGGAACGTCCTCAATTTCTATTTTCATTTGAATCCGTTGAACGTAAATTCACTAAATGATAATTTTGCGGATTGAAAATCCATCATAGCGGAATGTATTGGTAAAAATCCATCGAAATATTCATCTATTAAACTCCATGAAGCATCGTTTAATTTTAATTGGTCGTGTCTTAGCCTTTGATATGCTTCTGAGTTGGTATGAAAATCTTCTATCATCAAAAACGTGGAATCCCAGCGTGGTTCAATGTCTACACGAGGTTTTTTTAGATTTTTAAATGTTTTAATATATGCTACTTTTTTGGGTTCGATAGCAACTTTTCTGATGTTATTTAATGCATCTTCAAACATTGATGTTACGTCCTTAGCAGCTAGCTGACACACATGTGCGCCACAAAACATTGCTGAACAGAACGCTCTAACTAATTTTTCAACACAAACAGTGTGGGCTTCACTATAATTCCCTTCTTCACTCTCTAAAACGCCAATATCAATTTCCTCGCCTTCGAAATCTATAAATTCGTCACCATAAATTTCAAAGATCACTTTCAGTTGATGTTGTGCATTTTGAAGAATATTTGAAGCCTTCGTCATGTTCTTTCCTTGATCTGTGCAAGTTGCGTAGATATCATTAGCTTATTTTCCAATTTTTCCAATCACATTTCCTAACTGAGCGGCTAAAATTTCGCCAAACTGTCGACCTTTTTGAGTAAGTATGCTTAAGGTTCTGTCTGCTATTTCCCGTCCTTCACATATCTACAGCTAACTCCAAACACGTTTCTCCCATATCGCGACGCACTATCATACATCAATTAAACAAGAAATTTTCAGTTTCTTCTCTTATGAGCGAAAAAATATTTTCACACGCAAGTGGAATGTAGCGTTTCATGCTGTGACGATTTATAACAATTTTGAATTCTTTGAGTGCATTTTTTACAAAAGACAATTGTCCGATTTCATCAGCTGACGTAAAAGACAAGTTACGATTCATCATTAACTTAATCATTTCTCTAATTAATTGATTTACATCAACACCCAGCTTGATTCGTTTAATTAATTGAATCTCATCGTCATTTCGAATCCTTGTAGCCGAAGTAGCTTCAACTAAGTCGATTTCGCCTGCTTTTTCTTTGTGTTTTCGAAGAAGGTGATCTTTGAGGTTACTTAACCTGCCTTTGTAAAATTTTTTGCACATTTTACACTTTGCTCCTTCTTTACTAATTTCAAATTAACTTTTTACTTGTTTGTGAAATAAACTATTCTCCATATTTGTCTTTAAATCTTAAGGAAAACAAAAAGAGTGACAAGAAAATAGTTATTCCAAGATCTATTTATATCACAGGACAATCGTTTAAACCGCGAAAAATGAATAATTAGATTCATAATCGTTTTAATGTCTCAAAAGTGGAAGCGGGCATTCCATGTCGTCATATTTTAGTCGTTTTAATTGACAATTAAATTCAGTGTTGCCAACATTTTTTACATGTGAAATGCCAAAAGCGTGAATGTAAAATGCCATAATAATGCCCTTTTTCATATCGCGGTTGTTTGAAAACGATTCCGTCACTTTATTTTGAACAAATTTCATCAATGAAATCAACTAGCTAATCTTCGGATCGGAAGTCAAAAGGTGTTTTTTATTATCCTTAAAAATTCTTGAGGAGCAAAAATTAGTTTCAACTTTTTTTCCAAAATAAATACTTTTTAAAGAACTTAAATATTTCTGTGTCAAAAAGCCAAAATAAAGGTAAAAGGCAATAAAATACCACCGGATAAAAAAAAAAAAAAAACCAATATTCCAAATATTAGTAACCTATAATGCCGTATGGTTTGATTGAGGAGAGCAGACACACAAATATTTGATTCTTAGGCATTTAATTGCCAGTTTATTTGTTTGAGTTGTATCATTTAC
>QPEY01000287.1:107523-119483 GCA_014706445.1 Hydra viridissima | reverse complement strand
CCTCCTAAATTTAGCCCACTTTAATTTTTTGTTGTGTAAAAAATATACTTTTTTTACTTTTTAATTTACTTATGATCCTAGTATAATGATGAAATTAAAAAAACATCTGTTTTACTTTTTTTTGGTGAATTTAGAGTTTGCTGCTTTTAGGCTACAACGGACGCATAAAGTACTAAAATAATTTTTTTTTTTAATCTGATATAATAGTGTTTTACATGAAAAACCCTGATTTCTTTTATCTTTCTGATTTTACATTTTATTTAGAGAAATGCATTAAAAATTTAAGATTCATGAAAAGCTTTAAAACAGTTGAATGTTGGCGTAAAACAGAGACGTACATCACACTTGAAGAACTTTATCTTAGGGAAACCATTACAACCAGGATATCTACATCTCCTTTCTTATTTATAAACTCTGGCCAATGTTCGTAATCATCATTTCGAATGAGTTTGTTTGGAATTGGCGCTGTAGGACCTCTTTTTTTCTTCACATTATAGTTCAGATCAACGGATGTTGAAGGTCGTCCTTTTCTGATTGACTTTTTCCCTTGCATAATCGATGATTCGGCAATTAACATTTTGAAATATTTTAATGACATTCTTTTTATCGTTTGCTGAAGCTTTTCTATACAAAATCCATGCTTGGACTACTGAAACATCAAGAAAATGCCAGATTAGCTGATGATACCACTTTTTTGAACGAACAGGAATACGATAGTAGCTCAATAGTCCATCTAAAAGATCGACGTTTCCCATGCATTTGTTATAGGTAACGATTGCAGAGGGACAATCAACCAAAACCTCTTTTTTTTCTTTTTTATCCCATCTTTTTACTTGAGTTGTTGTAACTACTGATTTATAAGTAGTAAGTATATTAACTGATCTATTATCAAACCTTTTAATTGCACGAAGCTCAACCCCGTTATTTTGGCATGTTTTTATTCCAACTGAACCTCTTCCTTTATTTTTCAAATCTTTGTCAGTTGACATTTTGCAGTCAGTGATCCTATTAGGGCGAACAGTCCCAACTAAAGCAATTCCTTGGTTGAATAATGCAGTTGCTAATTCAACACCTGTGCACCAGTTATCTATAAACAATTTATGTCCATTGTGTCTTGGAATATTTTGTAGCAATTGTATAACAATATTTCCTAAGGCCTTAAGATCAGATTGAACTGTTTATGCAGAAATGGAGGCTGTATGGATTTCAAAGGCATAAATAAGGCCTTCTGGATTTGTCAGAATATAAAGCTTGTAGCCCCACTTTTTAGGCTTTTTAGGATTATACTGCTTTAATCTAGATCTCCCTTTAAAAGGTACAACTTGTTCGTTAATGCATAATATTTCAGTTGGAACAAATAATTTAAAACATTCTTTTAAGCATCTATTAAAGGACGAATTTTAAAAAGTTTGTCTGGACAGTTTTCTGACATATTCAAACTATTATTGCAGTGCAAAAACCTCTTGATACGCTCGAATCGTCAAATGTTCATAACATTTGCTATACGCTCATATCGAAGAAATATGTCCCAATAATCTCGTGTACCAGGCATTTTTACTATTGACATTAAAAAGGTATATCAATAAATACTTCCAACTCTTCTGATGAAAGATTAAGAGGTTTACTGGTGTCGAATTGGACTGCGTATATGCTACATTCTTCTACGATGCGTGTAATGAGATCGTAGCTTACAATATCTCAAAAATATTCTATTGACTGCCGCACAGGCAATATTCTAAGAGGTGGAATCCCAGTGAAAAGAATTTTTTTGACAGAAATATTACACGGCTCTTTTATTTTCCATTCCAATGGTTTAGACTTTTTTGGCTTTAATTTGGTTTCAATGGCACTCGTTTTTTGGATTGGAGCAGTGTCTGCTATTGGAAAAAGTTGGTCCAAAAATGAATCATCCAACTCTGTTTCTAGTTCCAAATCAGCATCTAACTTTATTTCTAGTTCCGAATCAGTAAGTTAACAATCTAATTTATTATCAAATAGAACAACTGATTCATCACTCTCGGAAGATAAACCACTTTCCTCTGATACTGCAGGATTCAAAATTGGTCTAGGAAGAACTGATTTTAGTTTTTGACCATAAAATTTATAAGTATCCATCCAAGTAAATAAAAAATAGTACCAACAATGATGTCGTTTATTAGATTAATTTAATATAATAGACTTTCCGTTAATGCGCAATGTTGCCTGAAGTCAACCATGGACTTATAAGAGATGGACGTGCAACCTATTGTTTTATATCAAAGTGGCTGCAGAAATCAGCGAGCCATGCGAGTTTCCGACAAATTCTAAATTTTCTTTTAAAAAAAAAACTATAAGTTTAAACATTTATAGCATTTGTTTGATAAGACTGTTCAGGATTTAGTTGTCGGCACGAACAGATTTTCATCATTTTTCCAAGATAAACATTTGTAAATTTGGGAACTTTTTTCGTGTAAACAAAGTTCCGTCAATAATAAAATAGACCTGTAAGGATAATTTTAAAATGACTAAAAAAAAGTAAAGCGATATACAAGAAAGGTTAAATAAAATTTTTTGTCAAAGTCTGGTTTCATTCAACTCCTTGGTCCTTCATTCACCAGGCATAACTTTGTGCATTTTTTTAGTATTTTTTCCGATGTCGCCATTTTTTGCCTCGACTACTCTATAAGCTTCATAACATATATTCCACTATGCATTATTTTTTTAAAGGTGTATTATCTAATAGGCTTTTTATAACTCATTTAATAAAGCCAAACCTTTTAAAAAGTTATTTAAATTTATAGTTATCTTGCAAAATGGGGCCAGATATTTCTTGTTTTCGTTTTTCATATTTCATATATTATTTAATTTGTCATAAAAGGCACATAATAACCCGTTTGTTTTTGTCAAATAAAAATTAGTTTATATATAGCTGGTAAATCAATTATGTTAAAATAAAATACTTAGTTTTTCTTGCGGTTTGCCATAAATTGACTTTGCTAAATTCTTTAAAACTGTGACAAATAATGTTTTTCCTAATTATATCTACGTTCATTTTATGTATAAGTAATTTATCCTTAACTGTATATATTTCTGTTGTTAAACAAAAAAATAAAAAATTCTATAATATTCATAAACAAGAAGTCTACAGCAATATAGTAGATGGAGTAGTTCCCTGGGCATGAAACCAATATGCTCTAGGTAGCTACAAAACTAGTTGATATTTTCTATTATTTATTATATCTCTAGCTATACATGTACTAAAGTAGTTAGGTAAATGATCTCAATTTTTATATTATCATCAGCTTTATTTCTTAAAATATTAAGAATATCTAGCTATATAAAGTTAAACTTAAAACCTGATTCTATTGCAGTTATCTTGAATAAATAAAAAAAAGTTGATATGACTGGTTAGACGATTCCAAAAATTTTCGACGAATCCGACAGACTTTAATATAACTTAATTTTTGTTGTTTAAAACAAAAGATTTGTAACAATACGCAACGTGCAAGTCCATCTCTTACAGGTCCATAGGATCGCTGATTTCTGCGGCCTCTTTGATGTAAAACAATAAGTTCCACGTCGATCTCTTATACGATCTCTTATATATGCCTAAACATTCTTTTAACGAAGCTAAGGCTATTTGAACACTTTTAGAGTTTTTGGTAAGGTTTTTAATTTATGCAAGTTAAAAGAAAAGATAATGATTCGTGAAATGTTGCAAAAAGATTGACAGCGTTTAGTTTTTTACCATTTGAGTGAACTTTTTGATGAAGGATTGAAGCAAAATAATTCAAGGCCTATGAGGTCTCCCAACTTTTTTCCTGGATTTTAAAACTTTTAATGTCTAAAAAAAGAAACTGTTTTGATTGTGGTTCCCTATCACATAGGGACCAGGAATTTTATTCTCAGTCGACAATCCAAAGTGTCTTCCATAAATTTACTGGCGAAACTTTTTTCCATGTCTACTCCTTCTTTATCTTGTGGTAATTCTTTATCTTGTGGTAATTCTTCTCTCGTAATTTAACGTAATGGTGGCATGTACTAATCGATGTTAAGATTTGTCTAAGTTCCTTAGCATGTGGTAGTGATTAATCTCAGTTTATGTTTGATCTTCCTGGAACTAATTTATTCGGTATTTAGCAAGGCCCGAATTTACGGTTTTATGGTGTTGTGTGTAAATATATTCAAGAACTTGTAATTATTAAAAGTAAGAACTTTGAAAGCTGATAAGTATTGTGTTAATTTGATATTTATAACATTTTAAGCTAAAGGGATCACTTTCAAAATCCTATAATGGGGCCAACGCAGAGATTTTCGAACTTGATTGTTGAGTTTTGAACGTGTGTTATTAGTGACTTTGTCACGTTAAAATCTAAACATCTTTATTGCATTTCATCGAGTATAAACTTGAATATTTTTGTGTAAAATCTCTTGCTAATGAAGGTCTATTTTGCATGACTAACATTAGTTTGCATGACTAATATTAATTCTGTAAAAAAAGTTTTTTAGAAAGCCTGCATTAACACTTATGATTCTTTTAAAGATGTAGCTGAAAGTCTGTCTAGCTTTCAAGATACGCTGGTCGAAAAATTTTAAAACGGCTAAAGAGTATAAAGAGTAACAGTTAAACAGCTGAAGATGTATTGTTAATGAATCACACTGTTTTGTCTCGCTCGTTGCTTCTAAATCTGGAGTGGTTCCCGTAAATCAACTATTCCTAGACTGGAGTTAACAACAATAGTTTATTATCCTCTCTTTATCTAGTTTATTATCCTCTTTTTATTATTGAGTTAGTAACAATAGTTTACTATCCTCAAAATAGTTTATTATGTCTACAGTGAGAAAAAAAACTTAAAAACTTGAACATTGATATTTTCTGTTAGATTCCACTATCTGCCTTCATTGATTGAACAATATAAACCTAACAAATTAATTGAATCTAAAGTTAATAACAGTAACTTGTGTATATAAATTGCCACTAACTCAATTGATATTAATCTTGAGTTTATTGGTATTGAACGTTTTAGTAGTTTTGAACGATTATACATAGTAACAGGATGGATTTCGCGATTTGTAAAAACTGAGAAAGTTTCATAAATAAAAACAAAGTATTGGTAGTGTACAAATAACTGTTTAGATAGAAGAAGATAAGAAGTTACATTCGCTCTGGAAGTCTTTAAACTCTTGGCCTCAAGTGATGTCTGCAATAGTCTGCAATAATCTTGACATTAAGTGCATCAACAATTAAGTAAAGTACTTAAAAGGAGATGGATTGTTTAGACATAAAAATAGATAAATTGACCAATAAATAAACATGCTCCTGCTGAATACGCAAACCAAAAAGAAGGCATTACTAAACTTAAACTAATATTTGTTATTTTGTTATTGCAATTACTGCACCATGTTAGCTTGAATTTATAAACATTTGCCAGATTATCATAAGCGTTGCATGAGTAAACCTGAGTGAATAATTCATAGGATTTAAATCTTGATTGCTAGGAGGCAACATTTCCTTGAGCCAGAAGTTGAGGTTCTTACTGAGCCAGTTTTGAGTTCGTTTTGAGGAAAGACAAGGTGCACAATTTTGGACAAAAACTGTCTGATGCGTCTTGATAGCTGCCTTTAACCTATGGAAGTACAAATTGTTTTTATATATTAGGATATCCCACAGTGTTAAGCTTAAATCCAGAGTGCTACCAGTCCAGAAACCATTATCTGACTTGGATGTTCTGAATGCCTTACACTGCTGATATGTTCTGAGACATCCTAAGCAGGTTTAGTTGAGATGTAATGGTCATTTCTTCGATTAAAAGTCTTGTTAACTGTGAAGTATTTCACATCAGATAAAAGTAGAACTGACCTGGATTTTTTCAGAAAACTCACGATATTCTTGCATCTGTCGTGTCTGAGGATCTTCAACCTTTCTGTCAAGAGTTGACTTCTTTTTCTAGCTCTTGACATAGCCTTCAGGTCAATTTTGAAAACTTTTCTGATAGTGTCTTTAGAAAAATTGAGTTCCTAGGCTATCTTCCTTATTGACCTCAATGGGTTGTAGGCGATCATGTTTCTTTCCTTCCGAATCAGCTCTTCCGATTTCTAAGCCCTCACGCAGAACTATCAGGCTTGGACTGGGCCGCCGGGATACCGGGAGATTCCCGGTGGGCCGGTTGGCATAAAAAAATATATTATATTTTAAGTTAGGCTACATTTTATTTTCCAAATAAAATGTAAATTAAAATTTAACTAAAAAAATAATAACTTATTTTCTGGCCTCTAATTACATCTAATTAAAGGCCATCTTCCGGCTAATTATATAAATTTCGGCGGCCATCTTGAGCTGATCGAAAGTAGTATTATATTAATAATGAGTTTAAGCATGCGCGCGTTATCTTTAGGCGATGTTAGTACAAGCGTTAGCAAGTGTGCTATGGAAATATTATCGATAAAGTAGAATTTGATTTATTATACGATAATAATAGATCTAAAAATTATAACCCTTATTGAAATTACAAACATTTTGAATTAGATGAGCTAGATAATGCTGAAGCGTAGTCAGAGTTTTGATTCCAAAAAGTAGATATTTATAGATTAAAAGAAGCTTTAGAAATTCCAGATATTAGGAAGACATATAACCGTTTATCTGTGAGTAAAAATGCAGAGAGCTTCGACTCCACTCAAGTGTGTCAAACAAAAGTTTGAGTTTTAAATTTAAAGAACTAGAGCAAATCAACTACTTGAAAGTGCAAAAGATAAATTTCGTATCAGTGTTCACAACATGGTAATGGATCAAGTAATCAGTAGTTTAAAACAGAGATTCTCAGAGCATAGCAGTCTATATGCTGATTAATCTTGTTTAGATCCAAGAAGTTTTGTAGAAAGTTTGAAAAAAATGGCTAGTGGCGCATTGCAGCATCTGAGTGGGTTTCTCAGAAAGTTTGATGCTAGTGTAACGAAAGATCAGCTTCAAACGGAATTATCGGACTTTGCAAGGAAATGGGAAAATTTCGAAATAACTCTTGAAGACGAATATAATTTGATATTTAACACGGAAGTATCTGACTCTGTCTCGGACAACATGCAACAATATAAATCCGAAGAATCTGAAAATGTCTTTACAATCCCAGAAGTGGAAAACAGTGACAGCCACAGAAATAAATGCAAAACTTGCAAAAAATATATTGTTTGTTGTTACTTTGTCCTCCAGAAGTTTAACTTGCATAGTCTTGCGTATTCAAATTTGTTTCTGGCTTACAAATTTGTGCTGAAATTATCCTCGTCACAAGTTGCTTGTGAAAGGTCATTTTCGAAATTGAAATATATTTTGAACAGATTAAAAAATTTGATGAGCCAGTCAAGTTTAAAGTCATTCATGCTGATGTCTTGTAAAAAAGACCTTCTTCCAAGAATTAATAACGATGTAATAATTGATGTCTTGGCATCGACTAGTCAAACAATGAAAAAGTTACTATACTAGTCAATATTGAGTAGCAATTATGTCTACTATTTTTAGACTCCAACTTACAGCAGTGTTTTAGAAATATTTGTTTTTATCAATATTTAGGCTTGGAAGTTTAAATTTTTTTTTTAATTTTTTTAAATAATAATAAACAATAACGCGCCTAAAAATAAAAAGTCCTTTACAAATATAATATAGGTAAATTTAGAAAAATAAGGGCATTAATCATAGTCGCTGGTATGGGCGGCGTGAAGGCTCTCAGCGCCCCTATATATATATATATATATATATATATATATATATATTTATATATATTATAAACCAATTGCTTTGTATTTATATATGTATATATATATATATTAAATATATGCAACATACAATAAAGTGGGCCGCCGTGACCAAATTTCCCGGGCCGTTTTTTCAAGCCAGTCCAACCCTGAGAACTATATACAGTTATTGACATAGTGGAAAGCCACGGCTATAATATGGATTTTTATTAGCTAATGAATAAGATAATTACTATGGTAGACTATTTGTTATCTGCGATAAAGTTTTTTTTTTAAAGAATTCACTTTTCTTATGAGAAAAATATATCAGTAGTTCCAGTAAATACCAGTTGTTCCTGAATTTATCAAATTTCATTGAGGACTTAAACAGTTTTATCCCATCCTCCATTATCATGACCTAACAATTCAATAGTTACTGCCAAGGTATTTTCACAGTAGCTCTTTAATTAATAAACTATAAATACATTAACTATAACATCAACAACAGAAGCAGGGATTTGATTTGTAGTAGATAAAAGTCCATTGAACCGTAAGTAATACCTTTTATTATTCTTTATTGAAGACAAAGTAGGATGATTTGCAGTAGTAGATTGTATAGCATTCAAACCATTAACAGTTTTATCAAAAAGGCTCGAGATTTTTTAAGTAGTAGTAGTATAATGTTACTTCTGTACTCAATCCCCTATCAACTTAATTTAAACATTCAACATAGTTCGCTATGTATTCATTTACATAAATTTCTGTAGCTTGTACCAGTAATATTTTTGTAGCAATTTTATCAACATAGTTTTATTGGTAGCATCTTGATTATTAATAAGATTTGCTAAACTTGTTTTTTTATAAATTCCCAAAGCTAGCTGACCAATCATTGCATCAGCACTCTTTTTTAAAAAGTCTCCATCATCAAAGATTTTTGTAGTTTCATCATTAACATCGACAGGAGTTCCTGAAGTTGCTTTCTATTTATATTCATAACTAAAGGACCATTCATGGTTCCACTCATTTTTAAAAATAATGCATCATTAACTACATAATCTTTAGAAGCAGCGTCTTTTGTACTAGTCGAATAAACATTGATATAATCGATGCAGAAAGAAAAATGAAAAGTATTATTTTGATAATTATGGCTTACCACTCTCTAAAAAGCTACAAAAATATCAAAATTATCCAATATACTACAACACGGATCAAATACAAAGAGGTGATCAATTATTTTAAGGACATTTGGATGGAACAAAGTATGAAATTGTTTTGATATGTTTGAAACGTATGATGGCACTTCGAATGTCTGGATACAACAAACGAAAGTGATTGCTGAAAGAACCTTGAAGCTTGAACTACTTTTTCTGATTCTTCTCAGAAAAGCTATTTTTTATACTTTTCATTAACCGTAAAAAAAAAAAAAAAGATGCTGTTGAAGTCGACCATGTGTTATTAGCGGCTATTTTCTGTAGATACCTACACTGCATACAAACTATTTACAAAACGAAAATTAATTAACGAAAAGAAAGCTGATTGTCCTACCTGGTTAAATGATCAGAATTGTCTGCGTTTTTGGCGTTTTTTGTAGGTTTGCCAGCAGGGTGTCTCATAAAACCAATATGGTTTAAAGAAATTTTAGCAATATGTTAAATAAATATATTAAATATATTAGCGATGTTTATTATTAAACATGTCTATAATTTTGTCTCTGGAAAAACATTTAACCATATTGTTTATTCCAACAATATTGTAAAATTACATTCAGCATATTTAAAAGCGAAAGCACATTAATATGATAATTTTAGAATAATGACCAAGTTTTCTGTCAATTCACGCAGAGTCGTAACAAAGAATTTTGTATTGGATTTGAGCCAAAGCTTCCTTACAGGTATAAAAATGCTGAACATATCTACATACCTTCATAACTTTTAATTGTAGGCTTTTCATATATATTGATATATATATATATATATATATATATATATATATATATATATATATATATATATATATATATATATATATATATATATTGTTGAAAAGTAACAAAAATGCCTTATTTAGCAGTTTTAACTACCTGGCAGTACAGTACTGAATACTGTATAATATTTACACCATTACCATTGCAATACATGTTTACTAATAATAAAGTAAAAAAGCCATAATAGTTAACGATGATGCAAGTTAAGTGCTTTGGTTGCTCCTTCAGACTCTTTAGAAGTAATGAAGTATGACCAACCAGTAGTAGTTTTGAGCTCGACTGCTAGCAAAAGATCATTCAAATCAACGGTAAAAATATCTGGAGGATCTCTGAAGTGAAAAGTTGACCATGAGGGTAAAGAAAGTTCATGGTTATTCACGACAATATCCAATTATATAGATAATGCTAAATGGATTTTATAACACACAAACAGTTTAACCATATTGCTTTTATGAAAGACCTTGCAGGGGTTTTATCATCTAGATTTCAAGCTGTGATGGACCCTAGCAATATTTGTCACCCAAGTAAGAGCTGCTTTGAACCGTGTAGATTTGATTCATAGTGATGCTGTTAGTACTTTATCTCGAATAAAAATATGCTACAAAAACTCTTTTATTGTGTTACAAGTGCGAAGGTTTGAACCACATTCAAAAGAACTATTTACTTGCAAAGAACTTTTCTCCGAAGATCTTTAGATGTTTTAAATATGCTAATGAAAGAAAGATTTATCGAAATGTTGGAAGCTACAGAGAAACGAGTGTAATCGCGAGGAATCTGCGCCACCGCGCTCCTAAACAAAGTTGAAATCAGCGCATTATAAATGGAAATGGAGGGATGAAGAAGGCCCAGATGGGAATTAACATTCGCTAAAAGAGACAATGAAAACGAACTGCAGGATCGGATCGATCGAAAATGGTTATAAGAGTATGATGAAAATAATATGGGGCCGCCCAATTGGCAAATTCCATTAACAGCTGTCATTCAACGAAACAAAGACAGTTAAATTCAATCTGTTTTGGACAGGAGGGAAGCTAACTATTTTATTGAGACATATACAAAGATTCAGATGTGTGTATTGAAAAGCTTAGAGAATGGAGAAATATGGGTAAAAAGCAATTATCGATTTGCACAAAGCTTATCTCCAATTACAAACTGAGAAATCTCTTTGGTCGTTCCAACCCAAAAGGGCATTGTCTGACACCACTTGGCTTATGATTAAATATTGCGTCAATGGTTAAGAATCTGTTGCGAGTGCCATTATTGATTAAGACAAATTGGTAAAGAGTGGAACGTCCGCTTATGTGAACGAAAGTTTTGTTGACGAAATTGTGGTCTGGATTATGTTAAAAGGCATTTTTTAAAACATAGTTTAGAGAGTAAGGAAGGTCAAGATATTAGTAATGATGGGGTTCTTGTGTTAGAATTTCGTGCGCGCTAAGTTGGTTACAAACTACTGTGGTCCATAGGGAATGGAGTTGTGATGCTACTTCTCAAAAGTTAAGAGTGGTGTTTTTAATTTGCGGACAGTTGGTAGGTCATTTACCATTGTGTTTGTGTGTGAGATATATTTATTTTACTGTAATTTGGTGGATTCATTGAACAGAAGTATGCGATTAGAAAAGGTTGTAGTTCATCTTAGAATTTGCGAAGAAGATCAAAGATAAGTGAATTGAAACTAAAATAAAATTAACGTAACAATTTTATAATTATTGTATTTATCCATGGCTATAAAAAAACCTTTGTTTACCAAAAATTTTTTTCCCTTTTCAAGTATCTAAGATAATGTGAGGAAACTAATTCTAAGTAAAACAAGATGCCGTTTATAACAGTATAACTACCTAAAACCATTAATTAATATTTTACACAGCAACAAATTAAAAAATGAAAAGACGCCAATGCCCAAAGCATTATAACTAATATAAAAAGGAAGAAGTCAGTCAGAAACAGACGAAAGGGGAAGGCAGGTTATACGAAGGGAGTTAATCAGAGAAGATTAGTTGGAGTTAGTCGGTAAATGAGAGTCAGTGAAAAAGTACGAATGTTGTCAGTCAGAGTTAGTTTGGAGATACGAAAGTAGGGGATACATGACAGAACTTCAGAAATTACGAAGGGAAGAGTTGATACAGAGTTTTAGGTTATATAAAAAAAAATTATATAAATCAATCCTCTGGTCTACTTATTTTCTACGGAAAATAAGTAGACCAGAGGATTGATTTTATATAATTTTAAAGTGTAAAGATTTTTATTAATGATTATGGTATATATATATATATAT
>QPEY01000287.1:64814-107398 GCA_014706445.1 Hydra viridissima | reverse complement strand
ATATATATATATATATATATATATATATATATATATATATATATATATATATATATATATATATATATATATATATATATATATATATATATATATATATATATATATGTATATGTATATATATATATATGGTATATTATAGGAAAAGGATTGTTTTTATTAGAGTTTAAACAAAATTTGCGCGTAAAGAAAAGTAAGCGTGTTAACAAGAATAAGTCAGAGTGCTACCATTACAAAGAACCAAGAGGCATCCTTAAACACTTTTTACCCAAACCTCCTAAACTATACGAAAAACCAAAACCCTATCCCCATTCCCTTAAATATATACTCATAAGTAACTTATAAAAGACCCCCCCATTACAATATGAGTAAATTGTTTTCTAGCTGGAAACGCAACATAAAGCGATTTGACCTACAGTTCACTTAAAATCATAGACGGCAAGCAAAAACTTTCTATAATTCTCAATTTAATTTGTAAATATTATACAAAAAGATACGGTAATTACATACCAGTATGCTGTTTAAGCTTTCAATGAACATTTCAAACCTTAAGTTAACCTTTTTATGTTATGTAATTGTTATGTTTCGCAAAATGGCTCAACTTACAGATGAAACCACTCAGCAATTTTTCGTTAGATTAAACGAGCAACCTCTCAAATGCGAGTTTGCTGATAAGGATAAAGAAAATGAGCATATACAAACATTTCAAAACTTCGTAAATGCAGTTTCCAAAACCCTAACAAAATATTATAATAATTTGTTAAGTATGGCAAAAACATTCAAGTGATGTTCAATTAAATAAAAGAACTTGAGAAAGAAATGATAAAACAAAACGAAGTAAATACAGTAACGAAAACAAGATTTCTCACCAACCAGTAAAGCAATTTTCAAAACACCACATGAGATAGAAAAGAGGTTGCTGAAAAGAGTTTCTAACCGATACGGGAACGAATTTCTTCACACTTATATATGTTTAATATTGGGAAAAAACTGCCATACCTGCGACAAAATCGGGCATTTTGAAACAACTTGTAAAAGTAAAAAACAAAGCGAACGAAATACAACAATGCAGCGATAGCGCGGTCGGTTGATGTTTTTTGACGAAACAATATTTCACTGTCGGACACCAACAAATCCTTTTGCACAACTAAAGGTTATATATTTCTGTATGTAAAACAATCGAGACACAAACCGTTAAGCTAATAAAGCTTGTTCAATTGGTCCTTAAAGATAAGAAAGATTTGTGACTTGTTGACGCCATTATATTACGTTATGATCGTAATAATAAACAAATTCAGACGAAAAGCAGACGAATAAATACAAATATGGCAAGTAGTAGGAAAATGCCGATTCTAGCGCATTCATACCTTTTCCATACTTAAGCTTTATTCGTGTTACTTTTTATAGAGATGCCGATTCTGACGCATTTCTGTCTTATTATAAGTAAACGACTAATTATTAAAAAAAGTAATCCATTTTTGAAATTGACTTAAATAAAATAATTTTTAAATAAAAATGTTTATTGCAAGAACAAAGTATGCAGGTGATTTGAAGGCAATGTTTGATCTTTTGTTTTATAATATGAAAATGGTAAGCATAAACATTAGCAAAGAAGGGATTCATTTAAAAGCAAAAACAATTATTAATATAATGTTTGAAGTTAATCTTCCAGCAGAGCAGTTTGACGAGTATGTGTTCAATTTTGACGAGCCTTTGTATATTGGTATTGAGAGCTATATTAGTAAGGCATTTAAAACGATGAAGAGTAAGAGTTCAGTGACTTTATCGATTTTTAGCCCTGGAAGTTTGACGATTGATGTAAAGTCTTTAGACCATTTTGAGTATAGTATTAAGGTGATGACAGAGAATGTTCAAAATGTGTTTTTTCTTGATTACTTTTCGTATGATGCAGAGTCTAAAAGAAGAATTTCAGTTTCAAGATTTAGTGACATGTGTAGGATGATTAAGCCTACTTCTGAATTTAGCGTATCAAGGGATAAAGGGTTGTTTATTTTTTCAATGGACACTCAAGATATTTTTTTAGAGAGTTTTAAATTTGGAGTAGAGGATTTGTCAGATGAGATGAAAGTTCATAGCGTGTATAAGTTGGAGCAATTGTATCAATATCAAAGATTGTTTTATTTTCGGACGTATTGGATGTTTTTGTAGAGAAGGATAATCCTCTTATGTTCATGTCTACTGGAAGAATTGGAGTAATAAAAGTCTATTTTCTTTAAAAACATTTAAAACGTTTTAAAAGAATTTTATAAAATGGCGCCTCAGAAGGGAATGCTTTAAAAAGGTGAATTAGGTCCAAGAAGCAAACCAGAGCCAATAGGTTCGTATCCTTTTACTTTTTTAATAAATAGCCCATCTCCGTAAATGGGTTTGTTTTTCGTCCAAGGTTTTAAGTATAGCCCAGAACCTGCAGCTGCAAGTTTTACTCCTTTTCCATTTTTGCTCATGTAGACAACACCTCGTCCAGCGATTTTGTCAACCATAGCTGAACCAGCAGAAGATCCAACTCCAGCAAGCAGTCCAGTAGCAAGAGCAGGAACGACTTTTGTAGCAAGAGTACTTCCAATCATTCCTAATAAAGGTAAAAGAGCTCCTATGAAACCTCCTTCTACTTTAGAGTTGTATGCGATTTGTCTTTTGCTAAGTTTAAGAGTGATCCCTTTACCATCTTCGTATGCTTTTCTAATTTTGTTAAGTTGAGCCATTGTGAGAGCGAGAACGTGTTCACCATTCAAGTCTTGATGAGTGAGTTTAATGCTAGCATCGGTTTTATCATGCATTGCTTTTTTAATTTTATCAGCTTGTCCTTGTGAGATGTTCAGTTTGATGTTTTGATAACCGCTCATTTTTAAAAGAAAAGAAAAAAAATTATAACGTTTGAAACATAGATCATTTTTCTTCTCTGATATGAAATCGAATGCTAATGTCTTCACCTCTAAAGTCAATTAAATTTCCATGTTAATCAACAATTTGCGTTTCCATTCTTGAAATTTTGTTTACAACTATAGGCAAGTATATATACTGGTAAGGTTTTTCACTGATTTTGAATCCTCGAGGAGCGTCAAGGCAAAAAGAATAAATGTCGTTTGTCGTTTTTCCATATTCATAAGACGATCCTATGAGATCATTGGTAACTCTAATGACTCCTAACTCTTCAATTCTAACAATGCTTTCAGATTCATAGTAGTCAATAACGCTAGTGACTTTATTAGGATCAACAGGATCTTCTTTTTCTCAACATAAGTGTATTCTTTTTTATCAAACCCAAGAAGTGAGGCTATGCTGTTGTTCACATTAAAATCGACCCAATATTTCGTGTTTGTTCCAGGTTTTCCAAAAGTGAGAGTAGACCTTGAAGTAGTATCACTTGTTCCAAGAATGACACCTTCTACTCTGTATAAGCTTCCAACTTGTTTTTTCATTTCTTTTTGAAGGTAATCATTGATATCATTTATTTCATAAGACCCTTCTTCAATGTAAATGGTATAACTGTTAGAGCCAGCGTTTGGACTATATCTGAAAACGCTATTTTTTGAGGTAACGTTAGCATAAGTGTGATACGTCTCAAGCCCAACTAAGGCCATTTCATACTTTTTATCAAAACCTAAGATCATTAAGTTATATTTAGTAGAGTCTAAAGATTCAGGTTCAGGAACGTCTTCTTCAGTCTCAAAGAATTGGCATTCAATGTCTGTTTTTCCTTCCCAATTTTTAGAAATTTCATCAATGACGCATTCAGGACTTGAATTAAGTTCTTCTATTTTGTTTTGAATGTTGAAAAGTTCAAGTGATGATTTCTTTGGGCAATTTTTTTTCGAAGGAATTTTTAAGTATTTTGTATTCAGGTTGAAAGAGAGACTTTCCAAACACTTGCAATCGGTTATAATCAAGCCATCCCGGTCTAAACAGTAAATTAAGCAACAAAGTTGTTTTTCCACATCCTGATTTTCCGACGATGATTCCTCTAATGCTTCTAGGTAAAAGCTTGTTGTTGTTTCTTTTTGTTTTATCAATGTTCCACGATAAGTCAATCACTTCCATTTTATATATAAAAAAATTTCTTTATGTATCAAAAAATGTATTGCGTCAAATGTAAAAGAGAAACAGAAACGATTCATATGAAAAACGAGATGAAAAAAAATAATCGAAGTATGCTCAAAGGGACGTGTAATTCTTGCGGATCGACTAAATGTATGTTTGTTAAGAGGACTAAAGGAGGTGATTTGGTAGAGTCGATTAATAAACTGTCTAGCAAAGTGAAGCTTCCACGGGCCAAGTTTCCTAGAGAAATGCATATTCGCGGGATGAACTTTGCAGGTCCGGGCACGAATTTGGATAAGAGATTGACTTCAACCGACATGTATCAAGAGTGGAGCAAGCCAGTGGATAGGGTGGACAATGCAGCGTATCACCACAATTTGGCTTATAAATATTTTAATGACAAGCAAAATAGGAATTTGGCAGATCAAATGATGCTTGAAGAGATGAATTCTAATACTAACCCAACGTTAAAAGAGATGAGCGAGCGAAAACTCATCATTCCCATCATCAAAGCAAAAGCTAAATTCGGATTAGGTTTTGGTAATAAAAAAAATTCCCAAGAATCGTCTGAAATGGACAGATCAGCTTGCAGAGGAGCTTCATAAACCGGTAATTCATCATTTAAAAAAGAAGAAGGGTTATTGTGAACGACGTCGATTAAATATGGGCTGCAGATTTGGTAGACATGCAATCGTTTTCAAAATTCAACAACGGCGTAAAATATTTGTTCATGGTGATTGATATGTTTTCAAAGTATGGATGGATTGTACCCTTAAAAAGCAAAACGGGTCTTGATGTGGCTAACGCTTTAAGTAAAATATTCAAAGAAAGAAGGTGTTCGAAAATGTGGGTAGACAAAGGAAAATAATTTTATAACAAACATGTGAAGGCGCTAGGAGTGCAATTGTATTCCACTGAAAACGAGGAAATAAGTTGTGGCGTTGAGCGGTGAAACAGAACAATGAAAGAGAAAATGTTAAAATATTTTTCAGCTAATAACAATAATAAATACATTGACGTTTTAGATGAAATGGTGAAAATTAACAACAATACAAAGCACTCCTCCATCAAAATGACACCAGTTGAAGCTAGAGAAGAAAAGAATAAAGTTTGGATGAATCTGTATGGAAAGACGCAAACTGAAAGACAAGAACCAAAATTTTCCATGGGTAACAAGGTGCGAATCACTAAAAAGAAGTCTAATTTTGAAAAAGGGTATACTCCGAGATGGACTGAAGAGGTTTTCACAGTGTCAAAAATTCAGTATACAGATCCGCCTACGTATAAATTTGATGACGCTAACGGAGAAGAAATTCAAGGTACTTTTTAGGAGCAGGAAATGCAAGACCCATCAAGACATATTCAGAATTGAAATAATAATTTGAAAGCAAAAGAACAAGTCATTGGTTAACTGGTTAGGATATCCAGATTCGTTTAACTCGTGGGTGGATAATAAAGAATTAATTCGTTTGAAAAAATGAGTTAAGTAATTTTCTTTTCTTTTTAAAAAGATAAATTATATAACTGTTGAAAATTTTGATGAGAGTAAATTATTTGTCGAAGAACTTTTATTCAGCAACAAAACCCATTCAATAACAAAAAATTAAGCTGTGTTATAATTATCCCTCTGGACAAGGTCCTCTTTTATTGCGAACACCCACAATATTTTCGTATGGCGTGTGTGAAAATAAAGAAATGACAATGCAAAAACTTACTGGTTATTCCATGTCCTTTCAAGGTTTCAACGAGAAAAATGGCATAAACGAAGAAGAAAAAAATTTCATCGAGGTGACTGAAAAAATATCTAAATTTCTTCGTGAACAAGTCATCAAAATGACGCCTTTGTTAAAAAAAGGAGGAAGAACGAAAAAGATCATGACGGAAGACTTGTCCATTTTTAAAAGCAAATCTGAATGTAGTACACCCCTATTTTATGGAAAGTTGTTTACCAAGAAAAATGAAAAAAATACCAAAGTGACTTCTCTCTTTTATGCAAAGAAAACAGAAGAAGATGCTATGAACGGAGTAAAATGTTTAGAATGGAATAATAAGCTTGTTGCAAAGAATCCGCTCGATTACGTTAGAAAAAAATGCTATGCAATTGCCTCTTTAAGAATTGAAGGTGTTTTTATAGGATGGCAGATTGAATCCATTTAAGTAAAGATTCCTGAAGTTATTATCAATAAAGTTTTACCTTCTTTTCAATCCATTATGAGTAAAGACTTGGATTTGGGAGAAATGGAATCTGATGATAACTTGTGAAATACATGATTTTTAAATTTTTAAACAAATTTAAAAATGATCAACGTAGAAGGAATTATTTTACCTAATGAGGCTTTAACTAACTTTCAATTGAGAAAGACTGCTAAACAGTTATAAATTAAAAACTTTCGAGGTGTTTTTGTAGACGAGTTGCCAAAAAAGCCAAGAAGAAAAGAATGCGGTATTGTGAATACGGGAGATTCGAGAACTAATGGATTTCATTGGGTGCGTTGGTTCAAAGAGGACGATAAAAAATATAGTTTTGATTCTTATGCTCAACCCCCTCTTGTGGAGCTCATCGATTATTTAAAAAGTCCAGTTCTTTATAACAGCGAGAGAGTTCAATTCGGAGACACGTCTTATTGTGGTCATTTGTGTCTTTACGTTTTGAAGAAAATGGATGAAGGATTGGACTTTCAAAGCATCATTAACACATTTTCGTAAAAAAAAAATATCTGCAGTAGATAAAATGATTGATAAGTTTGGAAGGACAGAATTGGGAAAGTATTTATACAACCCTTATTTGGTAACAGCAAGTGAGCTGTATGTGAGAACGGATGTAAATAGCACTATTACTGATTTTAATTCTCAAAAAATCATTAATTTAGCAGAACCGTCCAACTCTCATGACGCTGCCACAAAGAATTATGCGGACACGCATTCATCGGGAGGAACTGGCCCGGTGATTGGAGCTGCGGACTTGGATTTAAATTTTCACAAAGCGATCAATTTCAATGAGCCCACCAGTCTGCATGACGCCGCCACAAAAAATTATGTCGAAGTGAGTTCGAGCATGCGTATTAAAACAGACGAGTCAAGTACCATCACTGGAGACATCGATATGAACTCCCACAAATTGATCAACGTCTCTGATCCGACTAGTTTGTACGATGCGGCCACGAAAGCCTATGAAGACACCAAAGTCGCTTATAATAATATTTCTTACACAGACATTAACATGACAGCACACAAACTCACCAATTTGGCTGAGCCTACATTGGCTTCGGACTCTGCCACAAAAAATTATGTGGACACTTATTCGTCAAGTGGAGCAACAGTGGGAAATGCGGATTTGGATTTAAACTCTCACAAGTTGATCAACGTCTCTGATTTGACTAACGCGCAAGATGGAGCTACAAAGAATTATATGGATGCTTTATCGCAAACTTTATCGCAAAAGTCCAATTTTTTAGGAATGGTTCCAAATTCAAGCTTTTTGTCTTTAGGACTAAAATATCAAACGGTGGCTGCTGGATTGGCTGATGCTGCTACTGTATTGAATTACTCTGACGGTCCAGGAGTTTTAAGAAGATTGTGGTTGGCTGTCAACGGAACCGTCACAGGAGGATTAAGCGTTCCTGGAAACGTTTTTCTTCGAATTCATACAGACGGTGAAATTAACGTGGAGAATTATTCAGATACCACAGAAGGAATTGGTCTAGACCAAACCGCCCTCGCAAGCGACTTGCTTTTTTCTCCTCTTGGCGGAACGGGTTACGCCAATTCTTTGCAAGGATGCAATGTATACAACACCACTTCTTTAGGAGGCTATTTCACACTCGACATGCCTTTTAAAACAAACATTGCCATACTATTACGGAACAAAACAGCTTCGCCAGTGACGTACTGGATTCAGCCTTTTATAACCACATTTTCTACCATTCCTACTAACTTACCTTTTTACAAGCTATACTCGGTAACGTTTAGGTATTTAAACACCACTTATGGAAAGGAATATATATTAAAGAATTCTATTGGCAAGGAAAATGGCGTGTTTTTAAAATACATCAGAATGCACATCGTTGGCGCCGCTTGAAACTGGTGGGAATCTAGAGTGAGAATGTATGATGGAAGTACAGTTCCTCCTGGAAATGGATACGTCATTACTCCGTGGACAACCTACAGTGCAAACGGATCCACCACTTTCCCTGGGTATGATGCTAATAGCAAATGCATTTTCTCTTCGTCTAGATTAGAAGATTTTTACTTGTCTTCATGGAACGGATCAAACGTCAATTCTTTCAACAACAAATCAACAGGACTGGTGTATCAATCTACGACTTCTATAGTATCCACCACCATCATCTCTTTTTACTGAAATTTCGGAGAAGCAGACTCTATGCCTAACGTTGCAGCTGGAAGAAGACTTGTTGTCACTCTCAATTCGGGAGACGCTCAAGTCGGTCAATCTGGAAGCTTTTACCTTTTGCTTGGACAAGCGTATTATTATGCCTAATGGACAATAAAAAAATGAATCGCAAAATGATCATACAACGAAAAGAAGACGAAGAAAGAAAAAAGAACGTGAAAAATTTCTTAAAGAATATCGCGAAAGATGTATGATAAGATGCAATTAATAACAATTTTTTTTAAATAATAAAAAGATGCAATGTGTGAGAAGAGTTCATTATGATAGAAAGAAAGAGTGGAAAAAATGCGTTATTGTTTTTGACAAGTATTTAAAGCACTCTCCGTTAAAAGGTGGTGAGAGATATGAGATATTTGCTCATAAAAGATATTCATTTGATTCGTTTGTCTAAGCAAAAGATTCTGTTCATGTTTGGTATTGAAAAGGGGATAGCGTTGGTGAATTTGAGACATGATCTTAATCTAAAGTTGAATTATTTTAATCACAGTATGATAATTTCAGAGCCTGTGAATCAGATCTTTATGGATATTTACAACAAAAGCGACAAAGACGTGATTATTAAAAAAGGCGAAAGTTTGTGTTTAGTAAATTTTCTTTAAAAAAATATTTTTTTTGTCTTAATAAAAATGGACTATAAAAGTTATAAAGAAATAAATCCGAGTCTTCCTACAGCTCCCACTGAGGCTGAAGAAGGTCATGTTTATCGTCTTGGTAAAATAAACGAGATTCAGAAAGAGATGGACAACGAGAGAAAAAAGAGAATTCATTTAAGTAAAAAGTACCATCGCTCTTTTAGAATTATATCCAATGTGGACAATTCAATGCAAGTGTTATGTATAGCTTTAGGTACGGTTGAAATTAGTCTTTTGAGTACGATTGTTGCCAGTCCAGCCGCGATTGCTTGTGAAGGTGTTGCTATTGGAATAGGTTTTTTATCTATTGTTGGAGGGCAAGTGAATAAAAAGTTGGCGTTAAAAGCAGAAAAGCATGAAAAGATTAAAGTGTTGGCAGAGTCAAAATTGAACACGATCAGCGATCATATTTCGAAAGCGTTGATGGATGGAAAAATAAGCGATTCTGAGTTTCAGTTGATTTTGGAAGAGCTTCAAAATTTTAAAGAGATGGTGGAGGAGATCAGATCAAAATCTAAAAAGGGAATAGATGAGTTGACTAAAGAGTCTTTGATCCAAAAAGGATGAGAAGATGCCATTCAAACGTTTAACAACCTATTTAAAAAGGGACAATAAACGTTTTTAAGATCGTTTATTGTTTTAAGATTGATATTTTTTTTCTTTTCTTTAAAAAATGACCTTTTATAAAATACAAGACCCGAATAAACGTTATGAAATTGTGAAAGAGGTGTTGGCGAGAAGAAATAAAATTTATCAAGACAGTGTGAATGAAAACTTGATAAATTCTCAATTTCAGACGGAATGTGAGCAAGCTGTTTAAGCTGATTATTGAGAGCAATAAAAAGGTGATAGATAGTATTCAGTCTAAACCGATGGATAGTATTGAACCTGTGATAGAGTTTACTGCTATAGATGAAACAATTCCTTTAGGTAATATTTCTGCGACGTATTTGAGTCTTCAGAATAAAGTCAACAGAGGAAAAAATTTTAAGAACAAGTTTGAATTGAGTAGAAAAGAGGGTCAATATAGCATTGGAAAAATGGGTGTTTTGTTTGAAAGAGATGATATGATTTTGGAGGTGAAAGGTATGAAGGTACAAGAGGTCTTTGGGAGTTGATGACTAGTCCAAACATTTCAAAGAATTTCGACGATGTAGATGTGGCTCATTACTCGGAGATATTGGTCAATAGTGGAGCCGTAAAGCCAGATGCAAGAATGAATAAACCAAGAAAATCACATATTGAAAAGTACAATCGTATTATTATTCCTATTGAAGAAAGTCTCAAGTCTCGAAAAGGTTATGGACTTATCGTTCTTCCAATCAATCCGAATGCGTTAGTAGAAAAGCTTTAATTAAGTATTGCTACTTGTCGTGCTGGAAACACGGCTTCAAGAAACGAGGCTGTGAGCATTTGTGACGAGCTGCTAAGACAAAAGGTGATTAGCGAAGACCAGAACAAATCCATTCAGAGATGCGTAAAATAATTTTTTTGCTCATAAAAAATGATCGTTTACAAAAAGAGATATGTGAGAAAGCACGTGATTGGTGGAAGCGGTATATTTGACACGTTTAAAAATTTCATGAGACGAGCGGCCACGTCGAGCGCATCGAGAGCAGCGTTGACTTTGGCTACTAAAATGGCAAAAAGTGAATTGGGACGAGAAGCGATTATAGCTGCCAGTTCTTTTGGAAAAGAATTACCCTCATCCGCCATCTCTACTGCTAAAGATGTAGCTATTGATAAAGGCAAGAAAGCTATTGAAAAGGTGTATACCAAAACTGGAACACCAAAAATAACTCAGAAAAGCAAAGACATTATTTCAGAGTTGGTCAAATCTCCAGCTCCAGGGTTTTTAGTTGAGTATTCTATGATGGGAGGTCCTTTGAGTAGTAAAAACGCCATTCGAATCCAAGACCTGGTTCAAATGGGACAGGGACTTAAAATCGTCGTTTGAAAAATTTTTTTTTCTTTTATATAAAAAATGGCAAACTCCGAGAATTTAAATTTTACAGAAGAAGTCATGATTGATAAAGGAATCGAGAGATTCGAGTTTCACGAATATGAGCCCGTGAGCACCAATTTAAACAACACTGGAGAGATAAGAATTAATATTGAACAGCAAGATTTGTTTACTCTTCCTTCTGAGGCTTATCTATTGGTTGAAGGAAGACTGACTAAAGCAGATGGGAAAATTTATGCAGACACAGATGTGGTTACTTTTGCAAACAACGTTATCATGCATCTGTTTAGCCAAACTTCTTCTTATTTGTCAAATCAAGAGGTAGAAACCATCTATAGCCCTGTTCAATCCACTACCATGTTTGGTTATCTTAAATACCCGGTAGAGTTTCAAATATCTGAAGAAATGAATCAGCTGTTGCAACGCGATACGACAGTGGATGCTTATCTTACTAATAACTTTGGATTTACCAACAGACACGCTTACATTATTAAGCAACCTGTGGATAAAGGAACCTTTTCATTTTGCATTCTATTGAAACACGTTTTTGGTTTTTGCGACGATTACGATAAAGTTCTTTATGGTTTTAAGCACACCGTTACCCTTGTGAGAAAGAGCGACACTGGCGCCATTTTTAAAGCCAATGGTACAGGCGCAGGAAAAGTCGATTTGACTAAATTGTCTTTGTTTATGCCTCATGTGACTCCCTCTCTCTTGGAAAGCAACAACCTTTACAAAATCATCGAGTCTAAAGTAGACGTTCCATTATCGTTCAAGTCTAGACAATGCGACACCATAAACATACCCGTGACGAATACATTTAGTAGGAGACTAAGTGTATTCGTCACGGAAATGTTAATGGTGTCGCATTTAATGGTGCCGAAATCCATCCGTCTTTGATCATTGCGACATTAAAAACATGTATGTGACCTTAAACAGCGAAAGGTATCTTGCTGTAGACTATGACCTGGACTTTAAGAACAACAAATTCGCAAGGGCTTATAGAGATGCGTGCAAGTTTTACAACAGACTTTACGGCATTGACGATATTGTAGCTCAACCTAATATGACCGGTTTAAATTACACATACATTTGCCCTCTCTTTGTTTTCGATGTAAGCAAGCAAGCAGAAAGATTAAAATCAACCGTGTTGGACGTTCAAATCAAGGCAGCCTTTAATGCAAACGTTCCTGCTGCTACTCAAGCCTTTGCTGTAGTCATTTCTGATAAGATGCTCAGGATTAAATCCGACGGTAAAAAGATGAACATTGTTTATTAATAATTTTCGCTCCTCTTAAAAATGAGGTATACGAAAAAAGATCTTAAAAAGCTTCTAAAAGAAAACGGGTTGACTCAAACGTCTAAAAGCAAATTGTCTTTGTTCATGCTGGCTTTAGAAAATAATTTGATTGATAAGAGCGAGTTGATGAAGGATGTGGAGGAGGATAGACCTGTGGGTAGACCTAAAAAATTGAATTTGAGTTAAGAAAATTCATTCCTATTTTAAAAAAAGATGGACGACTATTTCAATTCTTCTTCTGTTCTTATTAGTTATAATTATGAAGGTGGTTTTGAAGGTGATTTTAAAGGTAATTTTGAAGAATATAATGTTGACGACTTTGACATTTCTGTTCACTATGATTTTGGAGACATAATGCAGGAACCCATTGAATATGAAAGAGATGGTCATCGGTTTATAATTAGATATGATGAGCCTTCTACTAATTATCATGAAAGATTTTCTGGTAGGCTTTATAATATTGATGACCCTAACAATCCAATTCGTATTCATCATCATTATAATCCGATTCATAATGAACCTTTTCAATATGAAGTAGGCGGTCATCGGTTTACAATTGAATTTGGTAGACTTTATAATATTGACGACCCTAACAATCCGATTCCTTTTGAAACTGAAAACGAGTATTTTACAGACTCGTATGACTCTGATGACTCGAATGACTCGGATGACTGGTATGATTCGGATGAGTCTGGATATGAGACAGATGATTATTCGGAAATAGAAGAAAAGATATCGAAGAAGAGGAAGAAGATGAGTCTAAAGAAGATGAAAGATCATGCGCTCCTGCAGCTTAAAAGACTTTTTAATTTGAAAGAATTAAAAAATTGAATTTGAGTTAAATAAATTTATTACATCATAAAAAATGGAGAGCATCATTAGAAATATAGATTATATTGAATATGTTATGGAGAAGAGCATTGAGGAATTTCACGATTACATGTATGAGGATATGGAATTCAAACCTGATGGATATGAGAAAGAAGTGGATAGGATGCAGTTGCTCATTGCTAAATCAAATGATTACCTTATGAAATTGATGGATATAAAAGAATGTCGCGATATTAGCACCATAAAGAAAATGCTTATGGATCTTATAGTTTATTTGCATAATGACCTTATTAGATATGAATTGGAGGAGTTAGGTAAATATCTTATCTATTTAAAGAAAGCAATAGAAGACATTGATGATTTAGATGAAGGCTCATGCGCTCCTGCCGCTTAAACATTTTTTTAATTTGAAAGAATTAAAAAATTGAATTTGAGTTAAGTTAAATATTTTCCTTTATTAAAATGGATAAAATGACCGTGAGAGAGTTAAAAATGATGGCTGAAAACCGTGCCATTAAAGGTATCTCAAAAATGAGAAAAGCTGAGCTTATTGAAGCTAATAAAAATACAAAACCTATTATCGGATATGGACCTATAAGACGTAGAACGACTGAGGCAAGACCGTTGCCCGCTCTGATTGTTGAGTCAGTAATTGATGAAAAGCCTACAGTGGTTAGATTTGTTAGACCTCCTATAAAAATTAAACCAGTAAAAGTAAGGTTTGTTGTTAAGGATAATAAGCCTCCCATTGCTCCGAAACCATCCATTATTCCACCAAGACTGGTTATTACGAGACCTCCCATTGCTCCGAAACCATCTCCCCTTGATTATCCTAATGTCGATTCAACTCCTGTGCTTGCTCCTAGGTAATTTTCAAGGTTTACAACGGCTGCGAATAACGTTTCTTCTTTTGTTTTGAATAAATTTAAAGATGTTGTGGAATGGGTGACACCATACGTCCCAGAACCAAAAAATGAAAAGAAAAATTGACTCTTTAAAATCAATCGTGAAATCGACTGTTTACAAACCGCCAATTAAATTTCAATTGACTGATCATGCGCTAAATTATATTACCAAGCAATTTTCTTACACCTCTTCTATAACTTATCAAGACCCTACAGCCTTTCTAAACATGGTTAAATAAGCTGCGGTTAAAGTCATAGAGATAAACACAAAAACGAACCTTGTTTTAACGTGTGAAATGATACAGGTCAATATGGTTACAGGTTTTGAGAAAGTTCGAACTGTTCCTTTTTCTTCTAGATATGAAGTTATTCTCGAATCCACAGATACTAGTGCGAGCTTTGAAACATGGAAAGAAAGAATTCTTGAAAACATTGTTAATTACAACAAAGAGGGGTCTAATTGGAAAGTGTTTAAAACTTTAAAAATAGATATTAACATGATTAGTTACACTCCTCTTACTGCCTCGTCCTATATTGAACTTCCTGATGACTTGAAAAATAAAAAGGCGATTATCAATATGAAAAACAAAGACGATCAATGCTTTAAATGGTCTATCGTTAGAGCTCTGAATCTAAAGAATAGAGATAATGAAAGAATCGACGAAGACTTGATGCTAAAATCGGAAGAGTGGAAATGGGTAGGACTTGATTTCCCCTTCAAGTTTAATCAAATCGACAAATTTGAAAAAATTAATCCAGGCATTAGCATCCACGTTTTTCGATATGAAAACAAAAAACCTTACCCTTTAAAAATATCTAAATATTCAGATCGAAAGCATAGTGTTGATTTGCTTCTCATTTCAAACGAGGAAACGAATCATTATTGTCTCATTAAAAGTTTAAGTCGATTGCTTTCATCACAAACATCATCACACCAACATAAAAAACATTATTGTAGAAATTGCTTGCAAGGTTTCAACTCTGAAGAATTGCTTCTTAAAAATTGGTCTTACTGCGTAGAACATGATTCTTGTCGAATTGAGCTCCCTAAAAAAAGACGACAAATGGAACTCTCATCGACCTGTTGTAGTTAAAAAAATACAACAGGTCGATGAGAAACTACCGAGGAGCTGGAAACTACCGAGGATCTGCTCATAAAAAATGCCACTTGGATTATCAAATTCCAAAATTCTTCCCTGTGGTCTTTCACAATTTGTCTGGTTATGATAGCCATTTGTTTATTAAAAAATTAGCTGGAAAATTAAACTGTATTCCCAATAACGAAGATTATAACATTAGCTTTTCAAAACAAGTCAAAATGGGCAAGTGGAAAGATGAAAAAGGAAAAACGCAAGACGTATGGCGAGAATTAAGGTTTATTGACAGCTTCAGATTCATGGCCTCTAGTCTAGACAGTTTGTCTAAAAATAATTGACTAATGATCAATACAAAAACGTTTCCAAATATTATTCTGGAAAGCAGTTTGAACTATTGCGTAAAAAAGGTGTTTACCCTTACGATTGGTTAGACTCGATTAAAAAGTTTTATGAAACGCAATTACCATCGAAGAGTTCTTCTCCAAGCTCAACGATAAAAATATTGAAAAAGAAGATTATGCGCATGCTCAAAACATTTGGAACGAATTTGGATGCAAAACGTTTAAAGATTACCACGACCTTTACAACGTGTCTGACGTCTTGATTCTAGTAGATGTTCTTGAAAATTTCAGAGACGTATGCATGAATCACTATGGACTAGACCCTGCTTGGTATTACACCTCCCCAGGTTTGGCTTGGGACGCTTGCTTAAAAATGACAAAGATAGGATTGGAGTTATTGAGCGATCCTGATATGCTTCTCATGGTTCAAAAATGAATACGTGATGGAATAAGCGTGATCTCAAACCATCTAAATTCATCCAATATTTAGACGCTAACAATCTATACGGATGAGCGTAAGCCTCTTCCTACTCACGGATTTGAATGGATGGCTGAAGACAAACTTTTAAACTGGAAAAACATTCCATGTCTATTAGAGGTTGATTTGGAATACCCTAAACATCTTCACGATGAACACAATGATTATCCTTTAGCTCCTGAGTGAATGACTCTCAACAAAGTCGACAAACTTATTCCGAATTTAAACCATAAAAAGAATTATGTTATCCACCATGTCAACTTAAAACTATACAAACGATTAGGTCTAAACATTACAAAAATTCATCGAGGCGTTAAGTTCGAAGAAAGACCTTGGATGAAAGAATACATTGATCGTAACACCGATTTAAGAACAAAGGCCACTAACGACTTTGAAAAGGACTTTTTCAAGCTTATGAACAACTCCGTCTTTGGAAAAACGATGGAAAACATTGAAAAACATGTAGACGTAAGACTGATGACTCAAGAAGAAGAAGCTATTAAGTTGTCAAAAAAGCCTAATTTCGAAAGTAGAACCATTTTTGATGAAAACTTGATCGCTGTTCATTTGAAGAAAACAAAGTTAGTTTACAACAAACCTATTTACTTAGGAATGTGCATCTTGGATTTAAGCAAGACTCTCATGTTCGAACACCATTACGACTACATGAAACCAAAATACAACGATCGTGCTCAATTGTTGATGACCGACACGGACTCTCTTATCTACGAAATCGAAACTGAAGATTTTTATAAAGATATTGCTGAGGATGTTGAAAGCCGATTTGATACAAGCGACTTTAATAAAAACCATCAAGCCGTTCAAAACGTGAGATTTAAAGTGGGAGCAAATAAAAAGGTCATTGGCATGTTCAGAGACGAAACAGGAGGAAAACAAATTGAAGAGTTTGTTTGGCTTAGACCTAAGCTCTATTCTTACAAGATTCCTGAAGAAAAAGAACATAAAAAGTGCAAAAGTGTTAAGAAAAGCGTTGTTGAAAAGAAGATAGAACATCAGGACTACAAAGACTGCTTAATGAATGGAAAAGAAAAGTTTGCAAAAATGAACATTATTTGATCTCATAAGCATGAGATTTACACTGAAGAGATTAACAAAGTAGCACTCAGCGCTGAAGATGACAAAAGAATCATTTTAGAAGACGGAATTCACACCTTGGCTATTGGACATTATAAAAACAAGGTTTGTTTTAAATTACTTGATTATGATAAGCTTTTTGGTACGGATGACATTGAAATTTTAGGACCACCAACCACTGAAAATTTAGACAATTATGCCAAGTTTTTATGATGATGACATTGAAATTTTAGGAATTACAGCTACTAAGAATAAACCTGAAGAAACCATCACATTTGATTTTGGAGTCACTCTTTAGGTCCGGATAAGTAATACTGACTTATGATTTACTTAAGCAAATAATAATATGAATATCACTTTACTCAAGAATAAAATATTAAAGCACTTTGACATTAAAGCTGCAAAAGACATGGGAAACAAGTTGAAAACTGAAAAAGCTTTCTTTTTTCTAAAAACCATTCATCTCGTTAAAAGGTATGAAGACATTCTACGAACAAAAATTCCTTTTGAAGAAATGGATAAATTTAGAGCTGAAAAAGAAGACATTCAAAGACAATACTTTCAAATGGCGATAAAACTTGTCCATTCTAAAAAGTGGACTCATATTAAAATTGAGCAAAAACCAATCTACTTTTATAAATGCAAATACTGCTCCAATGATGACCCTAAACATTTTGAGATGGACGATTATAATAAAAAGATTTGCTTAAAATACTCTTGTCAACAGGATACTCTAAACATTAAAATAGAGTTCTATCACTCCAATATAAATAGACTAAGTTTGTCAAGAATTATCCATTTCCAAGAATGCATCAAACAGTACAATGGAAAGCAAAATTGCAAAGTTCAAAAAGAAGTCTTTGATAAGCTTGAAAGCAAATTTCAAGCTTTAAACCTTCTAGTGGACTCCAATGAAAAAAGCATCAAATATTCTAAAATTACTAAAGAGCATATACTCATCTTCTTAAAGCAACTGGGGTTTTCCAATCACTATGAAATTTCATGTACACTAAATCCAAGCAAAAGATAATATATCTGATTATCCGAGTTGATACCCTTTATACCCTTGTGACATCAAAGGGTTAGAGAAGTGAGTAAACTTTACTGCTGAATACGCATGTCCCAAAGTCCTTTCACTACTACTTAAAGAAAAACCAAAGCCGATCCTATTTTACAAATACTTACTTAGTTGCCACTAATACATAGCGTGTCACATGATAGAGCCGAAAATATTTATTCTCGAAAATATCACCGAAATATTTCATAACCGAACAATTTAGAACCGAAAAGTAGGCGTCCTATGATTCAACCGAATCCTAAATTTCAATTTAGAACCGAATATGAGAAATTTATAACACAACCGAAAATATTCACGAAAAAATTTAGAACCGAAATAATTTCAATCGAATTTTCAATCGAAATGTCATAAATGTATTTAGAACCGAAAAAACTTCGATCGAATTTTCGATCGAAATGTCATAAATGTATATAGAACCGAAAAAACTTCGATCGAATTTTCGATCGAAAGTCATTAATGATTTTAGAACCGAAGTTCATTGAAAAGGTTCACAATCGAAAGTTCTAGCACCGAATTATTTTAGTTTTACAATATCAGAGGCAAAACCCTTATATTTCCTATTTTTTAATGATAGATTTTTTGTGTTTTTTAAGCCAACTAAAGAAATTGGAACTTATCTGGGTTAGCAACCATCGAGTTTAATTGAAACTAATTGGTGGTATTGGTTAAATTAATACATTGATAAAGTTGAAGGAATTCCTTCATTATTTTATCTGAAGGTTGCATATTAAAATCACCAATTAGAATATAATATATATGTATATATATGATCTATATGCAATTTACAATATTAAATAATGAAACAGTTCCTCTAACTGAGACACAAAAACATTTAAAAAGTTTTCAATTTCTGAACGACAAATTGGACATCTTTTGTTTCTGTCATTTACAAGGATATCTGAACACCGAAGACAGATACAAAAGTGTCTACACGGCAGAACAACAACTTCTAAAGAAAGTGCAAGGCATATCTTGCACAATGTCTCCGCAGGCCTGGTCTCTTGTTGATAATTCTGAACATTTGCTTGTGGATTTTCGTCCTAAAATTAAACTTCAAAATTGAAATGAGATAAAAACATTCTGATGGTACCGTTACAATATAAAAATTATACTACATCAATTTTTATGTTTTCGTCCAAAAACAAAAAATTTGCTGTAGTATAATGATAATGTTGTCTAATCACCCTATCCAAGTATCAAAATATTTAACTGAAACGTTTACTACACCAAATTATTTCATTTTCAGAATTACTTTATGATGCGCATGAGTTTTGACAATTTATTTTACCTGCTCTTGTTCTGTATCTCCCATTGATGTGAGTTTGATGTCATTAAAGAAGAAAGCTGAAGCCTCAAGAAACTTTGTTGTAATCCACTCTCCTGTGGAAAGTTTTTCTTCATAACTTTGTAACCGTTCAAAAGGTCAAACTCTCTCTCTTCTTTGTCCTCTTCGAGATTGATGACCATTTTTTGATTGGTTGAGTTCCAGTTCTGCACAAATTTAAATAGTGCAATTGTGAAATTATGATAGCTAATTTATATTTTGATTTGCACCAATCAGAATGGATCCTAATACCTTAATGGATTACAAAATAAATCTAGTTACTTTGTTATGAGTTTAATCAATGGAATTTAGCCTGTACAATATTCATTCAAATATGGCAATACTTGATGATATATATTGTCTAGAAACCTGCAGACACTAGGGTGAGCTAACACCCTAGTGTAGTGCTTCCGAGACATTGTTGGTTCTGAATTGAAGTCCATGCACAGAAAAAAAAGCTGGGGTTTGTGTTGTCATCCAATACTTCTCAAAGTAATACAAAAACTTTCTCATTTTTTCACGAGTTTAAATCTTAGCGAATCGACTCATCTCTGTTTTGAGTAAATCTACTTCTGCTCTGATGAGAACACCAGGCAAGAGGCACATGGCAACAAATTTCCGGCCCTACCTCCTAATTGCAGGGTTGTTGATGTACTCAGATTAAAGACCAACGGCTTTGATTTTTCTCAAAATTGCCTGGCCATAATGGAACCAGCAACCAGTCAATCATACTTCAGGGAAGAGACCTTCAAGGCACTGCCTATTGCTGCTTCCATAGTCAGCCATAGAAATTGTGGTTGAAAGTCACTTGAAAGTTCCTTAATTTTTCTAAATATGGCGATGTAAATACCTTCTTTTCTCCCAGTCATAAGTACATGAATTACAGGAAAGACAATGTCACAATGCATAATGGAGATGTTTAGTAGTTGACCTCCTTTAAAGATGCTAGGAACAACGCGAAATGTTGCATCAATGAAAATAGTTGTAGAGCCTGAAAAAAACAAAAAAATTTGTAAGAGTACTGAAAAATATTAAAAAAATAGAATATTCTGAGCAAGGTAAGGTTAAAAGATGTTAAATGAATTTCTAGAAAAGTTTCATAAAAAGTCATCAATTTTGAGCTAAATTACTGTGCTACCTGAGAGTATTTGTAGTAGTGCTGATGAACAAAACAGTATGGCCAACTGGTCTTCAAATATGGTGATTTCTTTCAGAATGTTGTTAAATGGATTTGGTTCAGATATTGCCAATACTGCTCCTTCTACGCTGTTGGGATTTGCACTGTACTGAGTTTTACTTGCACCACGAAGTATCTGTTCCCAATTTAAGTAGGATAAAGAACTTTTAACATTTTCAGGATAGTCTTGAATCATTTCCATATAAATCTGGCGTAATGGAATTTGTGTAGTTGCAGCTTTCAGTCTCATTTTTTCCAGCGCTTCCAAATGGCTAAAGTCTTCTGTTTTGGAATCACAAGAGTGGCCTCGTATTGTCTCAAGTAAATCACTTCCTTCGCGTATTTTTGCAGTTCCAACACACAGTTGATAGCTTTTGCATTTTAAATAAATGTAACCTTTGTAATTCTTGTTTTTTAAATAGCAATTATTCCCAGCTATGTAGAGGAATGAATTTCTTCTTTTACCTTCAACTTTTTGATATTCCATTCTGTTGTTATTATTCCACCAACTACGAGATGTTTTTGAAAATAAACAAAGTTATTTTTCAATTTCTTATGTAAGACTGTATTTCAAACAGCAAGCGCTTTAAACTTATATTACAAAAGTATAAAACTTATAAAATTTATAAACGCTAAAATAATTCGGTGCTAGAACTTTCGATTGTAAACCTTTTGGCGAACTAGTCTTTCGCAACCCCCTTTTTTATGATTGATTCTGATAGAGAATTTTATGCTGATTAAGAATCGTATAAAAACATAGGTCTCAAAATCAACGGAAAGTGCTCTAATCTGAAGTTGACAGTACAAAAATATACGACAAATCCCTAATATTCGCCATCTTGAATAAACTAATTTTACGATTGATTTTGTTTTCAAAGCAAAACATTGACCTGGTTTTTACTATAAAAAAGTGTTTTTTGACGCGAATGCACTTTCGAGTGTAATCAGACAGACAGGCGAGCTATAAAGCATGTTACTCTTGTGAAACATGTAATTTCTTCTTGTGAATTTTAATTTTNAACTATTTTTCTAGTAAAAATTGTTACCTAACATATAAAGCCTAAAGTTTGCGTGTACTTTAAACAAATCTAGTTTTGATCCGAATCACAGCAAGTTTTGCACAAATCCCTCATTTTACCAAGAAAAGATCATCGGCTGCTTTTCGTCCCAGAATTTTGACCCTAATGGAGGTACTTTATTTACTAGGATTCCCCTAATTTACTACACTGGATACCCCTAGAAGGCAAAATCTCACAAAGTATCTGTAGCAAAAGTTGTAATTGTGACTTTTCTATGAAATCTTTTTAAGTATATTTTGGAGATTTTCTTTTTTATCTCGGGGAGCGCCGGAAACTAACCAGCTAGTTATTGTTTAAAAAGGCAATTGAAAAGAACTTTCATCAAGTAGTAAAAATGGGATTCCTAAATATTCTTTGCAAAATTGTTTTTAATTAATTTGTGTAAATATGAAAATAGCCGTTTTTGAAATCCTCGGCATGAACTGTAAGTGTATGTTACGTTCGATGCACACAAAAAGCTATAAATGGTAGCAGTCAAACAGGATATGCTGTAACAACCTGATCCCAAAGTGAAAAAACCGATGTTCGGGAAATCTCTGCATTCACATAAATTCGGATAAATAATCAATACCATTTCGCAGTTAGTTGGTCCCATCATTGATTTAAACTTAGATTTGGCTCGACACCACATAGCTTCCACGTGGTTTGTTGTCACGCCTGTCTGCGGATCTACAAAATTGAGGGTATGGTTAACGGTCCCATGTAAATATGCAGGAGCTTGCATATCATTATATGCTCTCCACATGTCACTCCAAACAATAGAACCAGGAAGTATCCATTGATGTATAATTGGAATCAATGTTGCAGCATCGCGATTTTGGACAGGAACTAAAAAGCCTTTCTTTGTTGCAGGTTTATACCCACCAAATATCCACTGCTGCGGGATTATTCTAATAACTTGATATTTTCTTCGACAGAAAATAGATTCATCTACTTTAACAATACACCCTTTTTTGTAATTGATTCCAATCAACAATCGTGTCATCGCTTCCAATATTTAGTTCTTGCCTTTGTAGTAGAAAAATGCGGGCTCTGGCGCACGGGTACTTTTTCATACTTAAGCCAGCCTACAGATTTTCATACTTAAGCCAGCCTACAGATTTTCAGCATACAGATTCTGGCGCATGAGATGAAAAATTTTCGTAATAATTAAAAAGTGGGAGTAAAAGTCCATCCTAGTTCTCGGATTAGATGATAGCAATTTTTATCATGCATCTTTTTATTATCTCTTGCTTTAGGGAAAGAAAAGTTTTCAATTTTGCAAGTATGATTTCTGTTTCTTAATAGTTGAAAGAGCATATATTGAGCGCTGATGAAATTTTTTCTATTGATTTCTTTTGGCATGTCTTTTCTGTAGTAATGATCATAGAGAGAAGAGAATTTTATATAGTCTTTAATGATTTGTTCTTCTAAGTGATCAATGTCATTAATTTTTTTACCAGTCAACACAAAATAAATATAGTTTACATTTTCATAGTGATTAGAGAAGCCAAGTTGCTTTAAGAAGATGAGTATATGCTCTCTGTTAATTTTGTAATATTCCTTGCTTTTTTTATCAGAGTCTACTAGAAGGTTTAAGGCTTGAAATTTTCTTTTAAGTTTATCAAAGACTTCTTTTGGAACAGAGAATTTTTGTTTTCCATTGTACTGTTTGATGTATTCTCGAAAATGTGCAAATCTTGACGAGCTTAACCTATTTATGCTTGATTGATAGTACTCTGTGTTAATGTTGAGAGTATCTTGCAGGCATGAGCATATTAAGCAAAACTTTTGACGAGTATCATTCATATCAAACTGTTTAGGATCGTCATTGGAGCAGTATTTGCATTTAAAAAAGGTTATAGGCTTTAACACTATTTTAATATGACCCCACTTTTTAGAGTGAACAAGCTTTGCAGCTATTTGAGTGTATTGCCAACGAATGTTTTCTTTCTCATATTTAAATTTATCCATTTCCTCAAAGGGTAATTTTGTCTGTAGAATGTCTTCATAACTTTGAATGAGATGAATGGTTTTTGGAAAAAAGAAAGCTTTTTCAGTTTTAATCTTTTTAAAGTTTTCTATGCTTTTAGCAGCTTCAATATCAAACTGCTTTAATATTTTATTGTTGAGTAAAGTGATATTCATGCTTTGAATATCTTAATTAAATCATAAGTCATATAGGAACTCCAAATATAAATGTTTTGTTAGGTTTATTATTAGTACTTCCTAAAATTTCAATGTCTTCATTGAAAAATTGGTCATAATCAATCCTATCTTTGTAGTGTCCAATAGCTAAGGTGCTGATTTTATCTTCAAAAATGATCCTTTTATCATCGTTAGCGCTGAGTGTGACTTTGTTGATTTCTTCTGTGTAAACATCGTGAAAATGGGATCGGAAGACGTTCATGGTTGCAAACTTTCTTTTCTTATCCATTAAGCAGTTAAAATAATCTTGATGTTTGATGTGATTTTTAACGACGCTATTTTTGACTCCTTTGCATCTTTTTTCTTCTTTTTCAAGGATCTTGTAAGAGTAGAGTTTTGGTCTCAACCCAACAAACTCATTAATTTGCTTGCCAGCAGTCTCGTCTTTGAACATATCAATAACCTTTTTATTTAAACCTACTTTGAACCCAACATTTTCAAGAGCAGGATGGTTTTCAGGAAAGTCGCTTGTGTCAAATTTGCTTTCAACGTCGCAAGCAATGTCTTGATAAAAATCTTCCGTTTCAATTTCGTAAAAGAGCGAGCCTGTGTCGGTCATTAATAATTTTGCTCGATCACCGTATTTAGGCTTCATGTAGTCATAGTGGTGTTCAAACATCAAAATCTTGCTGATGTAGAGAATGCACATTCCTAAGTAAATGGGTTTGTTGTAAACCAACTTTTTTCTCTTCATGTGAACCGCAATTAAGTTTTCATCAAAAATGGTAAAGCTTTCGAATTGAGTTTTTTTGGATAATTTTAAGGCTTCTTTTTCTGCAGTGACAAGTTTAACGTCAACATGATTTTCGATGTTTTCCAAGGTTTTCCAAACACGGAGTTGTTCATGAGTTTGAAAAATTCCTTATCAGATTCGCAGGTAGCTTCTGCTCTCTTATCAGTGTTGAAGTCGATGTATTTTTTCATCCAAGGTTTTTCTCTAAAGGTGAAACCTCGATGAATTTTGGTAATGATCAATCCCATTCGTTCATTTTAGGTTATCGTGATAGACGACGTATTACTTTTTAGGGTTTAAACTTGGAACCAGCTTTTCCACTTTCCCAATGGGCATTCTTTCAGGGGCTAAAGGGTAATCGATGTGTTTGTCGTGAAGGTGATCAGGATAGTCTAAATCGACTTCAAGAATGCATGGCATGGATTTCCAATGGGTGAGTTCGTCTTCAGTTATCCATTTGAATCCTCCAACGGGAAGAGGTTTGCTCATTGCCCATCCGTACAAGTTGTTAGCGTCTAAGTACTGGATGATTTTTGATGGCTTTGATGGATCATAGGAATCACCCATGTATTTGCTATTAGCAGTTCCAAGCCGGTTGGAGATCATGCTGATCCTTCCTCGAATTCCTTTTTGAACCATGCGAAGCATATCAGGATCGCTCAGAAGTTCTATTTTAGCTTTAGTCATTTTATAGCAAGCGTCCATACCAAGTCCAGGACAGGTGTAATACCAAGCGGGGTCTTGACCCTAATATTTCATGCATACGTCTCTGAAACTTTCAATAACATCAGCAAGTATCAGCACTTGTGAAACGTTGTACAGCTCGTGATAGTCTTTAAACGTGATGCATTCAAATTCATTCCAAACGTTTTGAGCATGCGCATAGTCTTTATCTTCTATTTCAGTGTCATCCAGTTTGGAGTAGAATGCTTTTTTAGGTGGCAATGCTGTTTCGGAAAACTTTTCAATGGAGTCCACCCATTCGTAAGGGTAAACGCCTTTTTTCCTTATCAAATCAAACTGTTTTTTTTCTTTGTAATATTCGACCACGTTTTTGCATTGGTCATCGTTTAGATTTTTAGACAGTTTGTCTAATTTGAATGGTAAGAATCTGAAGCTGTCAATAAACCTCAATTCTTTCCACACTTCTTGAAGTTTACCTTTCTTATTAATAAATTCTCTCACTTTGATGCTTTTTGAGAAGCTGATGTATTTTTCATCGTTGTTGGGGATGCATTTTAATTTCCCGTCTAATTTTTTGATGAATAAATGACTATCGTAGCCGGACAAATTGTGTAAAAGGATGGGTATGAATTTTGGAATTTGATATTTTTTATTACATTCGTCGTGAGCAGCTCCTCGATACTTTCCAGTCAAATCACAGTGGTCTAAGACTTTATCACCGTTAAGATCTTTTTTGCAAATGTGGCATTGTGTAGCCTCTTTAAAATCCTTTTCATCCTCATCAGTCATCACTTTCTTCTCAACTAAATCAATCTTGTTCCAAATTTTTTTAAGGTCTGTTTCAAGCATAGTTATGAACTTTTGAGCAACGTCGTCATCAGCGCTTTCTGCTGTGTACGTGACAGGTTTTTCTTTATAAAGACTTTCGTCGAAGCATTTGATGAAATAGCAGAAGGAGCTTGGAACATGTTTTTGATATTGTTTGGTGTAAGACTGTTTTGAGTCGGGAACAAAAGTGTTGACAGGTTTGAAGAAACTTTCAAAGTCAGCATACACCACAAAGGGGACTCTCATGGACATGTTGTAGTTTTTAAATTGAACAGTTGTTCCTTCTTCGGGAAGTTCGATTCGGACCGAGATGTGTTTATAACAATCAGGTTGATGTTTTTGAAGCTTTTCTTCTTGATCATAAGCTTGCATACAATTTCTGCAAATATGTTGTTTTCTTTTTCTTTTTGTTACTGAACAACAAACAAATTGACTAAAGCTTTTAATGAGGCAGTAATGGTTAGTGTCATCGTTTGAAATGAGCAGCAAATCAACATTATGCTTTAGATCTAAAATTTTAGATATTCGTAAAGGATGAATTATTTTTTCTTCATACCCAAAAACATTGATGCTAATGTCTGGATTATTTATTTCAAACTTGTTGATACCTTGAGTAAGAGAAACAGGAAATTCAATTCCATCCCATTTCAACTCTTCTGATTTTTTAATAAGATCATTGTCAATTCTTCCATTATCTTTATTTTTCAGATTCAGCGCTCTGTTGACACTCCACATAAAGCATTTATTATCATTGTTTTTCATGTTGATGATGGTCTTTTTACTTTTCAGTTCAGGAGGAAGATCAATGTAGGAAGAGCCGCTGAAAGGGATCCAATCGAAAAAGTTAACTTCTACTTTTAAAATTTTGTTAACTCTCCAATTGGATCCTTCCTTGTTGTAATTGGACATGTTTTCAAGAATTCTTTCTTTCCATTTTTCAAAGCTTTCTCTTTTGTCTGTTGATTCGATAATAATTTCATATATAGACGGGAAGACCACAGTGCGAAGATTTTCTTCTCCAGTAGCAATATTTACGCGAATCATTTCACAGATTAAAGCAAGGTTCGTTTTTGTGTTTTTTTTTATGACTTTGATTGCAGCCTCTTTAACCATGTTTAAAAAGGCGTCAGGATCTTCATATCGAACAGAAGGGGTGTAAGAAAATTGCTCAGTGACGTGATTTATCGCATGTTCAGTTAATACAAACTCGATTCTTGGAGCAGGCACAGGAGCAGGTACAGACACAGGAGCATCAAATACAAGTCCTTTGAGAGACTTTATTGTTTTTTCCACTCCACTTTTGACATTGCTCACTGTATTCTTCACAGGTGTTGGAACATATAGATCAATGACAATAAGCACTCGGTTAAAACCATGAGTAACAGCCGCATTAATCCTTGAAAATATTCCAGGTCTTGGAGCAGGCACCGGTGTAATAATGTTTGTCGAGTCTTGAAAAGGCTCATCTATAATCGAGGGTTCATCTCTATTCACCCTATTTTGCAAGAGAGCAGCAGGCCCGAATGAAATTAAGTTGTTAGACCAAGTTCTTGGAGCAGGCACTGACCTAGCAACAACGGGATGAGGAGCAGGCTTAACAAACCGCACTTTTGCAGGTTTTACAGAAACCTTTACAGGAGGTTGAACAACCCTAACCACTGTAGGTCTTTCATCCACCATCGGAACGGGCAACGGTCTTGCCTCAGTCGTTCGTCTACGAGGAGCAGGCTGAGGGTTTTTAATCGCTTCAATAAGCTGAGGTTTTCTCATTTTATAGCTACCTTTGATAGCAAGGCCTTTAGCCATGCTTTTTAATTCTTTCACTGTCATTTTATCCATTGCTTTTATTTACTAAAGATTAAAATTTTTCTTAAGTCAAAGTCAAATTTTAAAATAATTTAAAAAGAATAATTTTAGCAATACCTGACTGAACGAGGGGGTAAATTTTTCAATTCTTCGAAAAAAGAATTAAAAAATTAATTTTCACTCATATTACCAGCCATTTTAATAAATTCAGTGATTTGACGATAAATTTCACGTCCTCTAGTATTTAATTTATGTTTTACAACTTCAAAACTTTTATACATTTTAATAACAATTTTTAAAATTCTTCACACTTTTTTGAAACATTTCTTTGAAAGAGATTCGCCATTCTTTTGGAAGTTTTCTAACGTTTTTTAAAAATTTAATAAAACTTTTAGATTTTACTTCATTTGAATCAGGGATAGCATCAAGAGCAGCCTAAAAATCATTTTTTAAAATCCATATTCCTTTATTTATTTCTATTTCGCTTAATTCTTTAAACGTTTTGTTTTTTACCACTTCCATCTTTTTTAAAAAAAATCGGCGTTATTTAACTCAAAATCAATTTTTCAATTCTTCAAAAAAGAATTAAAAAAAAAATGCTCAAGCTGCACTAGCACACACTCTACGCTTGTCAGAACGAAGGCCTTTAATGAGCGCCTTAATCTTTAATTGCTGCTGCTCTAAATACTCCTCCTCGTCAATGTCATACATGTCTCTAGCTATCCTTCTTTCTTCTTCCAACCGGCTTCTCATTTCTTCCTCATCTTCAGACGAATCATCTGACAAATCATCTTCTATCTCTCTTATTGTGCTTTCTAAAACCTGTTTTATCATTTCTTCAAAATCATTTTCCTCCATCTCTACTCCATTTTCTCCCATCCATCTTCTAGCTACCTGTCTTGCCGTATCTCTAATCTCACTCAAATTTTCATTCATCTTTTTTTAAAAAAAAATCGGTGTTATTTAGCTCAAAATCAATTTTTCAAGTCTTCGAAAAAAGAATTAAAAAATGCTTAGGTTGCAGTAGCGCAAAATCTCCACATCCAACGAGCTGAAATTATTTTTTAAAGTTCTTTCCACTTTTTCGCGATAGTATCATCTTCCGTTTCATGTTAATCTTTCTTTTCAGACCAATCTTCCGTTTCAGGGCAATCATATGTTTCATGTCAATATTTTGTTCAGGTAAATCTTTTATCTGATCATCAGAATAATCGTCTACCTTATCATTGTCTACCTGGTCATCGTCTGACGGTTCATTACCTGAATCCTCTAAATAAAAATTATCCATAGCATCGTAATAATGCTCGTTATTTAATGTCATCCATCGTTCATTCAATTTCCGCATTTCTATTAATATATTCGCTTCTCGTTCCAACCTATCACTCATGCATATATTTCTATAATATTCTATTTTCGACTCTCTTACTCTTTATTTCAACTGGCTTTTTCTTTCTTCATTCAGCTCTTTATTTCTTTCACGCCTAAATCTATCAAGTTCGTCTGTAATCCGATTTTCTTTTTCATACAACTCTCCTATCCTTTCTTTCAACTGACTTATTTGTTCATTTATGTTCTCCATTTAAAACTAGACGTATTTTTCTCAACTTGAATTCAATTTTTCAATTCTTTTTTGAAAAATTGAAAAAAAATGCTCAAGCTGCAGGAGGACACATCGTACACTTGTCAGAACGCAAGCCTTTAAGCAATGATTCAATTATTAATTTCTGTTTTTGCTCTTCCAGCTCGTCTCTATCGAATTCCATCCAGTTTCTTTCTTTCAACAATCTTTCAACTTCGTCGTCTTATCATTCGAGTCTTTCTTTATCCAACTCTTTATTTCTTTCTTCACACAATCTTCCAATTTCATCGCTTAACCCATATAGTCTTTCTTCCAACTCATTTATCTTTTCCACCAACTGTCTTATGCGTTCATTTGTGTTCTTCATCTTTTTTAAAAAAATCGGCGTTATTTAACTCAAAATCAATTTTTCAATTCTTCGAAAAAAGTATTAAAAAAAGTTTAAGCTGCAGGAGCGCACATTGCACCATCAGCGTCGTCAGCGTCGTCAGCGTCGTCAGCGTGTCTCTTTCTAACTCCACCATGTCTCTTCTCAACATCAGCTTGTCTTCCATTCTCCGGTTTAGTCTTGATGGTATCATTCTTACTCTTAACACCCTTTGTCTTTCCTCTTAAGCTGTCGTTCTTTCTATTAATACCCTTTTATTTTTAGGTCGCCCTACCGGTCTTTCTTCCATCACGTCTTTTATCCATTCGCTCTTGTCGATTAAATTAATTTCAAAAGCCAGCATCAATAGAGCCAATTTGCTTTTCGAAGTTTGAGTAACGCCGTTTTCTCTCAGCAGCTTTTTCAAGTCTTTTTTCGTATACCTCATTTTTTAAGAAACGTAAAAATTATTTCAAAAAATCAATAAACCACGTTCATTATTTTCCCGTCGGATTTAATCCTGAGCATTTTGTCAGAGATCACCACGGCAAAGGCTTGAGTGCCAGCAGGAACGTTTTGATTAAAGGTGGCCTTGATTTGAACGTCTAACACGGTTGATTTTAATCGTTCAGCCTGCTTGCTCACATCAAAGACTAAAAGAGGGCAAATGTATCGGTAATTAAGTCCAGTCATGTTAGGCTGAGCCACAATGTCGTCAATGCCATAAAGCCTGTTGTCAAACTTGCATGCGTCTCTGTAGGCTCTTGAAAATTTGTTGTTTGTAAAGGCCAAGTCGTAGTCCACAGCAGGATATCTTTCGCTGTTTAAGGTGACATAAATGTTTTTAATGTCGCAATGACCAAAGACGGATGGATTTCGATCTTGACTTCCGTCTCTGTTGGTTTGGAATCCGATGACAACATATCTAGTCCTCTCGCTAGCAGATCTCGCGCTCAATCTCCAACTGAATGTGTTGGCCACGGGAACGGAAATGGTGTCACACAATCTTGACTTGAAATAGAGCGGGACGTCTACTTTAGACTCGATGATTTTATACAAATTGTTGCTTTCCAAGAGAGAGGGAGTGACATGAGGCATGAACAAAGACAGTTTAGTTAAATCACTTTTCCTGCTGCGGTGGCATTAGCTTTAAAAATCGCATCTGTGTCGCTCTTTCTTACCAAGGTAAGGGTGGCTTAAACCCATAAAGAACTTTGTCGTAATCATTGCAAAAGCCAAAAATGTGCTTTAAAGGAACGCAAAATGAAAAGGTTCCTTTATCCACAGGTTGTTTGACGATGTAAGCATGTCTGTTGATAAATCCAGTGTTGTTAGCAAGATCAGCATCTACAGTCGTGTCTCGCTGCCACAGCTGATTCATGCCTTCAGATATTTCAAACTCGACTGGATATTTAAGGTAACCAAACATGGTAGTGGATTGACCCGGGCTATAGATGGATTCAACCTCTTGATTCGACAAATAGTAAGAAATTTGACTAAACAGATGCATGAGGCCGTTGTTTGCTAAAGTAACCACATCTGTGTCGGCATAAGACGTTCCATCTGCTTTAGTCAGTCTTCCTTCAACAAAGAGATAAGCCTCTGAGGGAAGCGTGAACAAATCTTGCTGCTCAATATTAATTCTTATCTCTCCAGTGTTGTTTAAATTGGTGCTGACGGGCTCATACTCGTGAAACTCGAATCTCTCGATTCCTTCATCAATCATGACTTCTTCTGTAAAATTTAAAATCTCGGAGTTTGCCATTTTTCTATACGAAAGAAAAAAAATTTTTTTTCGCACACGCGAGCCCTTCGGACTTGCCCTGCACACGCGGAGGAGGCACGCGAAGGAGACACGCGGGTTCGAAGGACCTGCCCCACCCCTAAACTCGCCCGAAGGGCGTGTTCCCCCTACTTAAAATAGAGCGAACTCTACTTTAAGTGTTCCCTTGCAGCAGGACCCCCATCACAACAGAATGCTATCTTTATGCTATTTTCATGCCCCTCCCCATTTTCACCAAGTCTTGAATTCTCACGGCGTTTTTACGACTCAAAGATCCACCCATCATAGCATACTCGTCCACAAATCCTGGGTTAGAGACAGATTTAACCAGCTCTGAAATAATTTCCTTGCTTTTCTGAGTTATTTTTGGCGTACCCGTTTTCACGTACACCTTTTCAAGAGCCTTTTTCCCTTATCAATAGCCACATCTTTATCAGTAGTAATCGCTGAAGTAGCCAGCTCTTTACCAGCAGACTTGGCAGCCATGATTGCTTCTCGCCCCAATTCGCTTTTTGCCATTTTAGTAGCTAAAGTGGACGCTGCTCTCGATGCGCTTGATGCAGCCGCTCGTCTCATGAAATTTTTAAACGTGTCAAATATTCCGCTTCCACCAATCACGTGTTTCCTCACATATCTCTTTCTGTAAACGATTATTTTTATATATATGTGAAAAAATTATTTTATCATTCTCTGAATCGACTTGTACTGGCTTTTTCTAATCACCTTTTGCCTTAATAGCTAATCGCAAATGCTTACAGCCTCGTTTCTCGAAGCCGTGTTCCCAGCCTGTCCAGCGGCGATACTCAATTGAAGCTTTTCCACCAACGCATTCGGATCGCTGGGAAGAACGACAAGTCCATCTCCTTTGCTAGCACCTTTATGCGACTTTCTCCTATTTTCTTCAAAATCTGACATGATTAGATTGCGATTTTTAGCACCTTTAGCTTCTCGTTCAAACATTTCAATATCATATTTTGATGGAGCTGAAATAGAGTCTTCTCTATTTCTAGGTTCGCGATATCTCATAATTTTTTCAATATCGGATCCGCGAGATTTAAGATTGTTTTCAATAGGAACGATGAATTGGTTGTATTTTTCAACCTCTGCAGCTCTTGGATTGTTCTTTCTTGCATCTGGATTTACGGCTCCACTCTCTGACAATATTTTCGAGTAATTAGCCACATCTTCATCCGTGACGTCTAAATCCTTTGAAATGTTCGGACTAGTCATCAACTCCCAAAGACCTTTTGTACCTTCATACCTTTCTCCACCTACAATCATGTCATTTCCATCAAATAAAACATTCATTTTTCCGATCGTATGTTGGCCATCGTTTTTACTCAATTCAAACTTGTCCTTAAAACTTGTTTTAAATTTAGTTCTTTCATCCAACTCCATCAAGCTCTTCAAAAACACATCGTTCTTAGGAAGAATAGACTCTTCTACTCCTGTCGAGTTTAAAAAAGATTCATACTCAGACTTGATTGACTGATCCTTGATCTCAGACTTGATCGACTGATTTAGCGTCTTGATTTCAGACTTGGGCTCAGTCTTGATATTTTCAGCCTTGATTTTACTAATCACCTTTTAATTGCTCTCGATGATCGGTTTAAACAACCTGCCCACATCTGTTTGAAATTGCGAATCCGCCATTTTTTCACTCACGCTGTCTTGATAAATTTTATTTCTTCTAGCCAACACCTCTTTGACAATTTCATCCCGTTTATTCGGGTCTTGTATTTTATAAAGTATCATTTTTAAAATACGCAGAAAAAAAATTTATTTCTTAAAGAAGTTGTTAAACGATTGAATGGCATCTTCACGTCCTTTTTGGATCAAAGACTCTTTCGTCAACTCATCTATTCCCTTTTTAGATTTAGATCGGATCTCCTCCACCAAATCTTTAAACTTTTGAAGCTCGCCAAGAATCAACTGAAACTCTGAAACATTTAGTTTCCCATCCAATAACGCTTTTGAAATGTACTCGCTGATCGTGTTCAATTTAGACTCAGCCAACACTTTTATCTTTTCATGCTTTTCCGCTTTCAATTCCATCTTTTTATTCACTTGACCTCCTACAATGGATAATAAACCCATGCCAATAGCTACACTCTCACACGCAACCGCCGCTGGACTGGCTATAATGGTAGTCAAAAGCCCAATTCCAACCGTTCCAAGAGCTATACACAACACTTGCATTGAATTGTCCACATTGGAAATGATTCTGAAAATGCGATGGTACTTTTTACTCAAATGAACTCTCTTTTTTTGCTCATTGTCAATCTCTTTCTGAATCTCGCTTATTTTCTGAAGCCTGTAAACATGGCCCCCTTCTTCCATAGGAGCTGTGGGAAGAATCGGGTAAAGTTCCTTATAACTTTTAACATCCATTTTTTGTAAGTAGAAAAAAAATATTTTTTTAAAGAAAATTTACTAAACACAAGCTTTCGCCTTTTTTAATCAACACGTCCTTGCCGCTCCTGTTGTATATTTCCATAGAGATCTGATCCGCTGACTCGGAGATGATCATGCTGTGATTAAAATAATTCAACTTGGTATTCAAAGTACGTCTCAAATTTACCAACGCTATCTACTTTTCAACTCCGAATAACAACATAATCTGCTGCTTAGAAGACTTTTCCAATTTAATATCCTTTTGAGCAAGTATCTCATATCGATCACCTCTTTTTAACGGAGGGTGCTTTAAATGCAGGTAAAAAACAATAACACATTTTTTCCAGTCTTTCTTTCGATCATAATGAATCCTTTTTGTGCATTGCATCTTTTTTATTATTTAAAAATTAATTTTTTTTTCATGCGATTTGTTCAGGCATAATAATACGCTTGTCCAAGCAAAAGGTAAAAGCTTGCGGATTGACCTGTTTGCGCATCACCAGAGTTGAGCGTGACGACGAGCCTTCGACCCGCTGCAACGTTAGGCATGGAATCGGCTTCTCTAAAATTTCTGTAGAAAGAAATGATGGTGGTGGAACCAATAGATGCAGTGGATTGATACATCAGCGCAGTCGTTTTGTTGTTAAAGGAATTGACGCTTGATCCGTTCCATGAAGACAATAAAAATCTTCTAATCCTGACGAAGAGAAAATGCATATGCTATTCGCGTCATATCCAGGAAATAAAGTGTAATTGTTTGCACTGTAAGTCGTCCATGGAGTAATGACGTATTCATTTCCAGGAGGAACGGTACTCCCATCATACATTCTCACACTGGATTCCCACCAGTTTTCAGAGGCGCCAATGATGTGCATCCTGATGTATTTCAAAAACACGCCATTTCCTTTTCCTGGGGTATCTAACAAAATATATTCGTTTCCGTAAGTGGTATTCATATATCTGAACGTGACTGAGTAAAGCTTGTAAAACGGCAAGTACGTAGGAATGGTTGGAAATGTCGTGATGAAAGGCTGAATCCAATACGTTACTGGTGAAGCTGTTTTGTTTCGCAATAGGATGGCAATGCTTGTTTTAAAAGGCATGTCGAGCGTGAAATAGCCTCCCAAGGAAGTGGTGTTGGAAACGTTGCATCCCTGCAAAGAATTGGCAAAACCTGGTCCGCCTATAGGAGAAAAAAGCAAGTCGCAGGCAAGGGCAGCTTGGTCTAACTCAATTCCTTCTGTAGTATCAGCATAATTCTCCACGTTAATCTCTCCGTCTGCATGAATTCGAAGAAAAACGTTTCCAGGAACGCTTAATCCTCCTGTGACGGTTCCGTTCAGAGCTAACCACAATCTTCTCAATTCTCCAGGTCCGTCAGAGTAAGTAAATACAGTAGCCGCATCTGCTAACCCAGCAGCAATGGTTTGTTGCTTTAAACCCAAACTGGTGAATCCTGATCCTGGTACCATTCCTAAAAAATTAGGCTTTAGTGACAAGGCATCTACATAATTCTTTATCGCTTCATCTTGCGCGTTAGTGGGATCAGTCACGTTGATCAATTTGTGTGAATTTAAATCCAAGTCCGCGGTGCCCACTGTTGTTGACGCATGCGTATCGACGTAATTTTTTGTAGCAGAGTCTGAAGATAATGTGGGTTCAGCCAAATTGGTCAATTTGTGTAACGCCATGTTAATGTCGGTGTACGAAATGCTGTTGTAAGCGACTTTGGTGTCCACATACCCTTTTGTCGCAGCGTCTTTTAAAGCAGTGGGATCGCTCACGTTAATCAACTTGTGAGAGTTCATGTCGATGATTCCCGTGATTGTGTTCGACCCGTCTGTTTTCACACACTGGCTAGAACTCACGTCCACATAATTTTTAGTGGCGGCGTCATGCAAATTGGTAGGCTCGTTCAAATTAATGGCCTTGTGAAAATGGCCGCTCCTATTAACGTACCCCCGCCTGACGCATGTGTATCTACATAATTTTTTGTAGCAGCGTCATGAGAACTAGCAGGTTCCGCCAAATTAATGATTTTTTGGGAATTAAAATCAATGTCTGCAGTGATCGTGCTGTTGCCATCCGTTCTCACATACAGCTTACTTGCTGTCACTAAATAAGGGTTGTACAAATACTTTCCCAATTCTGTCCTTCCAAACTTATCAATCATTTTACTTACTACAAAAAAAATTTTACCTAAGGTTGTCCATGATGCATTGAAAGTCAACCCCTTCATCCATCTTCTTCAAGACGTAAAGACACAAATGACCGCAATAAGACGTATCCCCAAACTGAACCCTCACGCTGTTATAATAAACAGGACTTTTTAAATAATGAACAAGCTCGACGAGAGGAGGCTGAGCGTAAGAATCAAAACTGTACTTCTTATCCCCATCTTTATACCAACACGCCCAATGAAATCCACCTGTACTCGAGTCTCCCGTATTGACAATACCGCATTCTTTTCTTCTCGGCTTTTTTGGCAACTCGTCTCTCACAAAAACACCTCGAAAGTTTTTTATTTTCAGCTTTTTTGCTGAAAATAAAACTTTCGAGGTGTTTTTTAAAAAACTTTCTGCCTTCATCAATTGAAAGTTGGTTAAACCCTCATTAGGTAAAATAACTCCTTCCACGCTAATCATTTTTAAATTCGTTTAAAAATTTAAAAAATCACTCTTCATCAGATTCAACCTCTCCCAAATCCAAATCGCTCATGATGCTTTGAACTGAAGGCGCGTTTTTAGTAATGACCACTTCTGAAAGCTTCACTTGAATAGACTCGTTCTGAGGACCTATATAGACACCTTCAATCCTCAATGACGCAATAGCAAAACACCTCTGGCGAACATACTCCAACGGATTGGCTTTTACAAGACTTTTATTCTCCTTTTTGTAAAACAAAGAAGTAATTTTATTTTCTTTTGCATACAACTTTCTGAAAAAAATAGAAGATCTCGATCCCTTTTGCTTGAAAATAGACAAATCTTCGGCCATAATCTTTTTCGTTCTTCCACCTTTTTTCAACAAAGATGCCTTTTGGATGACTTGCTCGCGAAGAAATTTTGATATTTTTTCACTCACCTCCATAAACTTTTCTTCTTCTTTACTCGGACCCCTTTTCTCATCATAACTCACAAAAGACATGCTATACCCCGTCAACTCTTTTGTCTTTGGGTCTAAGCTCTCAAACACACCCAAAGAAAACAAAACAAGGCTTCGCAACATTAAAGGACCTTTGCCTGTCGCATACTCATAATACAAAGGAATCTTTTGATACTGAATGGGTTTGTTAGCTATGTAAATCTCACCAACACATAATTTACTCTCATCGAAATTCTCAATCGTTACGAAATTCATCTTTTTTTTATATAGAAAATAAAATTACTTAAATCAATTTTTTATCCGTGGAAAAATCCTCAAATTTTTTATTATGCTCTTAAACCTTACTTATTTTTTCTCCGAACATACTCAAATATCCCCTCTTTAGGTAAACCGCTTTTCTCAAAACGAATCCTTCCACACGTTACTCGCAACTCAAATTCATCCCTTCGACGAATAATGGTAAAATCCAAATCGTTTTCAAAGCTGTAAACCTTGTAGTGGTATCTCTCCTCATAAGGAGAACAAGAATACGCCTCTGCATAATCTTCCGTCTTAAGATTCTCGTTTATAAACGGTTCAAACAAAACCATCATCTTACTCATTTTTTATAGGGAAGATTTTTTTTTTCGACGTTGAACACCTAATCCAAATTTAGCTTTAGCTTTAATCACAGGAGCAATCAGCTTTCTTTCACTGATTTCTTTTGGAGTAGGGTTAGGGATTGAATCCATCTCCTCCAACATCATCTGGTCTGCTAAATTCCTGTTTTACTTGTCACTAAAATACTTATAAGCCAAATCGTGATGGTATGCCGCATTGTCTACTCAATCCACCGGCTTGCTCCACTCCTGATACATGTCCGTTGAAGTCAGTCTCTTATCCAAATTCGTACCTGGACCTGCAAAATTCATATCGGGAACATGCATTTCTCCTGGAAACTTTGCCCATGGAAGCTTTACTTTTTTTGAAAAATTGTTGATTGATTCCACCAAGTCTCCCCCTTTTGTTGATGATCCCTTAAACGTATGAGAAGAAACAAACTTGCATTTACTTGTTCCACAAGAGTCGCAAGTCCCTTTGAGCATATTTCAATTGTTTTTCGTTTTCTCATTTCTCATATGAATGGTTTTAGTTTCTCTTTTACACTTGACACAATACATTTTCTATATATTAAAAGAAATTTTTATATATAAAATGGCAATTATTGATATATCATGGAAAATTGATAAACCCAAAAGAAACAACGGTAAGCTTTTTCCAAAAAGCATCCGAGGGATCATCGTCGGAAAGTCTGGTTGTGGTAAAACAACGGTGCTCCTTAATTTACTGCTTGGACCTGGATGGCTCGATTACAACCACTTGCATGTCTTTGGAAAGTCCCTTTTCCAACCTGAATACAAAATACTCAAAAGCTCGTTCGAAAAAAAATTACCTAAAGAAATCATCCTCGAACTTTTCAACATTCAACATAAAATTGAAGAGCTAGCACTAGTCCTGAATGCGTCATTGAAGAAATTTCTAAAAATTGGGAAGGAAAAACAGACACAGAGTGCCAATTCTTTGAAACTGAGGATGACGTTCCTGAACCCCAATTATAAGACTCGTCCAAAAACAATTTGATGATCTTTGACGATTTGCTATTGACCAATCAAAACAAATGTGAAAAATATTACATCCGAGGAAGACACTCCAACGTCGACTGCTTTTACCTCTCTCAAAATTATTTCGAAATTCCAAGACACACCATCCGAGAATTTTATTTGTATCTTTCCTCAAGACGATAATAGTGTCGTACAACTCTACAGAGATCATGCCTCTGTTTACATGCCTTTTAAAGAATTTAAAGCCTTTTGCAAATAATGCTGGGCTCAACCTCACGGATTTGTCGTCGTTGATTTATCTTCTCAAAAGAACCAGGGAAAATACCGAAGCGGGTTTGAAGATTTTTATTTTTCCTAACCGATTAAAAACATGTCTGGATTTTATTTCATCGTTAAATCTAAAAAAGAAGCTTCTACTGTAGACAGCGGCGTTATTAGAACCTACTTTGACGTTCCCATCGAACTTGGAACTGAAAAAAAGTATGAAATGGCTTTAGTTGGGTTAGAAACTTATCGCAGCTATCCCAACATCACCTCGAAAAATAACGTATTCAGATATAGCCGTAACCTAGGATCAACCAGTTACACCATTTTCAGTGAAGAAGGAGCCTATGAAATTAACGAAATCAACGATTACTTGCAAAAAGAAATGAAAAAACAATGCGGAACTTTATACAGAGCTGATGGAGTCATTCTTGGAACAAGTGATACTACTTCAAGGTCCACTCTCACTTTTGGAAAACCTGGCTCTACTACTCATTATTGGGTTGACTTTAACGTAAACAACAGCTTAGCCACACTTCTCGGTTTTTGATAAGAAAGAATACACTTACGTTGAGAAAAAAGAAGATCCTGTCGACCCTAATAAAGTCACCACCTTTATCGACTTTTACGAATCTGAAAGCATTGTACGAATTGAAGAACTTGCCGTCATTAGAATCACCAACGACATTATCGGCTCATCCTACTTAGACGGAAAATCAACCAATGATATTTATTCCTTCTATCCCGATGCCGCTCCCGGATACAAAATAATCGAAAAACCTTTTCATCTCATCTATCTACCCATTGCCGTTAACAAAATTTCACGAATGGAGACGCAACTTATTGATCAACATGGAGATTTAATCGACTTTAAAGGAGAAGACATTGTTATTCGATTTCATGTCAGAGAACGAATTTCTTCCGTGTTGCAAGATTTACATACAAACAGTGCTGTAGATCGATAAAAAAAATTTTTTTTCTTTTTCTATATAAAATGAGCAATTATCAGAATATCAAACTGAACATCTCACAGGGACAAGCTGATAAAATTAAAAAACAATGCATGATAAAACTAATGCTAGCATTAAACTCACTCATCAAGACTTGAACGGTGAACATATTCTCGCTGTCACTAGGGCTCAACTCAACAAAATTAGAAAATCGTATGAAGCTGGGAAAGGAGTCACGCTCAAACTCAGCAAAAGACAAATCGCATACAACTCTAAAGTGGAAGGAGGTTTCATCGGAGCTCTTTTACCTCTATTAGGAATGATTGGAAGCACTCTTGCTACTAAAGTTGTTCCTGCTCTTGCTACTGGTCTGCTTTCAGGTGTTGGAGCCTCTGCAGATTTAGGCATGGTTGATAAAATCGCTGGACGAGGAATTGTTTACATGAGCAAAAATGGAAAAGTTAAAACTCACTGCTGCAGGCTCTGACTTATACTTAAGACCATGGACTAAAAACAAACCCATTTACGGAGATGGACTCTTCATTAAAAAAGGAAAAGGTTATGAACCCATTGGCTCTGGTTTATTGCTTGGACCGAATTCACACTTCTCAAGCATTCCCTTCTTAGGTGCCATCTTATAAACTTCTTTTAAAACGTTTTTAAATGTTTTTAAAGAAAATAAACTTTGATTACTCCAATTCTTCCAGTAGACATGAACATCAGCGGATTATCTTTCTCCACAAAAACGTCTAACACGTTCGAAAACAAAGCAATCCTAGATATTCGATACAATTGTTCCAACTTATATACTCTATGAACTTTCATCTCATCTGACAAATCCTCTACTCCAAATTTAAAACTCTCTGAAAAAATATCCAAAGTGTTCATCGAAAAAATAAACAACCCTTTATCCCTTTTCACGCTAAATTCTGAAGCTGGTTTAATCATCCTACACATGTCGCTAAATCTCGAAACTGAAATTCTTCTTTTAGACTCCACCTCATATGAAAAACATTCAAGAAATAATACATTTTGAACATTCTCAGTCAACACATTAATGCTATACTCAAAATTGTCTACAGACTTTACATCAATCAGCAAACTTCCTGCATTAATAGATAAAGTCACTACACTACCACTCTTCATCGTTTTAAACGCATTACTAATATAACTCTCTATCCCGATAAATAAAGGTTCCTCAAAATTAAACACGTACTCATTAAACTGCTCTGCTAAAAGATTCACTTCAAACATCAAATTAATATTTGTTTTTGATTTTAAACGAATCCCTTCTTTGCCAATACTTAAACTCACCATCTTCATATTGTAAAACAGAAGATCAAACACAGCTTTCAAATCACCTGCATATTTTGTTCTTGCTATAAATATTTTTTAATAATTAAATTGAATTTATTTAAGTCAAAAAAACTTAAATGGACTTTTTAATTATTATTTTTCTAATAATTATTTTTTTAACTATTATTTTAAAATTATTATTTTTTAATTATTATATTATTATTATTTTTTAATTACTATTTTTTAATTATTATTTTTGCAATGTTTTTAAAATGTCAGTTTTTAAAACATAAACGAAATTTTTTCATCTCATGCGCCAGAATCTGTATGCTGAAAAAGGCTGGCTTAAGTATGAAAAAGGTACCCGTGCGCCAGAACCCGCATTTTTCTACTACTTGCCTTATAACGTTAATTGATAAACCCCGACTCTTACCCGCACTTCTACTCCAAACGTATGTTAAGCCTAATACTTGCCACAAGTGTAGATGGGATTTCTCAAAGAAGCTGCCTTTTCTTATACTGAAGGTTCTTTTGCAGCGCTTAACTGGACACCTCCAAATGACTTGATCGATTGATCTATTATGTACTTGTTGTGTGCAGGGCATGTTACATACACTACAATTCAAACTTTCAGCGAGTAAACCATAAGTTCTGCACCAACGAATTGTAGCATCTAAATTGAATTCTGTCAAGGAAAGAGAGTCAAAATCGTTAATTGTTGGTCTGTGAAGGGCCATCATATTTATGTAAACGAATTTACGAGAAATCTATTTATGAAAAATTCCTTTGTATACAACAGGCACGATGAAAATAAATTTTTACGATGAAAATAAGTTATTACGAGGGAGTTAGCTAAAAGTATGTGAAAAAATGATCAACAGTTTAAAATATAAATATTTTTAATATAAACAATTTAATACTATCAAATTTATTTTAGTATATAACAAATAACAGAATTTTTCAACTTCTTTGATAAAAATTTCAAAAGATATTTTAGACAACAAAGTAATAATCCCAGTCAAAGCAAATTTGCGTGATAATTGAAATATGAATGAATTCTCAAATCGTTCCATAATTGGATTCTTTGTTATATATAAAAACCAGGTTGCTGGTACTTTAAAATGATAACTTTTAAAATAGAAAAAGTCACTTTTCAAGATGGCGAATATTAGGGATTTGTCGTATATTTTTGTACTTTCAACTTCAGATTAGAGCACTTTCCGTTGATTTTGAGACC
>QPEY01000287.1:25102-56110 GCA_014706445.1 Hydra viridissima | reverse complement strand
ATATATATATATATATATATATATATATATATATATATATATATATATATATATATATATATATATATTAGTGATGTGCCACTACTATAAAAAGCCGATTCTGGCTCATCAGCATTCTACAGATGGTTGCAAAATGTAATAAAATACTTGTTTTTTGTGAATAGTTGTTTTTTTTTAATATTTCTTGAAGTTATAATTATAGCGGAATGTTGATATTTGTTGACTTACCTTTTTTTATATATATCATGTAGTTGAGTTATAATAATTTAAATGATGAAATTTTGTAGTGTCCAATGGCTAAGGTGTGAATACCGTCTTGTAAGATGAATCTTTTGTCATCGTTAGGACTGAGTGCGACTTTGTTAATTTCTTCAGTATAAACATCGTGAAGATGGGATCGGATAACATTCATGGTTGCGAGCTTTTCTTTCTTGTTCATTAAGCAGTCGTAGTAATTTTGATGAGTGATGTGATTTTTAACAACGCAATTCTGAATTCCTTTGCATTTTTTTCGTTCTTCTTCAAGTATTTTGTAAGAGTAGAGTTTCGGTCTCAAGCCAACAAACTCTTTAATTTCTTTTCCTCCAGCCTCGTCTTTAAACATGCCAAAAACCTTATTGTTTTTTTCAACTTTGAATCCAAATTTTTCAATGGCAGGATGGTCATTAAGAAAGGTGCTCGTGTCAAATTTGCTTTCAACATCTGCAGCAATGTCTTGATAAAAATCTTCTGTTTCGATTTCGTAAAAGAGCGAGTCAGTGTCTGTCATGAGTAATTTTGCTTTATCGCCGTATTTAGGTTTCATGTAGTCGTAGTGATATTCATACATGAGAGTCTTGCTCAAATCGAGGATGCTCACTCCCAAGAAAATAGGTTTGTCGTAAAGGACATTTGTTTTTTCCATGTGAATCGCGATTAAGTTTTCATCAAAAATGGTGTTTCGTTTATATCGAGGACATTTAGATAATTTTAGAGCTTCTTTTTTGGTGGTAACAAGTCTAACATCAACTCGTTTTAAAATATTCTCCATGGTTTTTCCAAAGACAGAGTTGTTCATGAGTTTAAAAAATTCTTGTTCAGATTTGTTATTAGTTTTTGCTTTTTCAGTGGTGTTGAAGTCAATGTAGTCTTTCATAAAAGGTTCTTCTATAAAGGTGATACCACGATGAATTTTAGTAGTAATCAAACCCAATCGTTCATAAAGTTTTAGGTTTTCATGATGAACGACGTATTTTTCTTTGTTGTTTAAATTAGGAACTAACTTTTCTACTTTTGCAATGGTTAATTTTTCAGGAGCTAAAGGGTAGTCATTGTGTAAATCGTGAAGATGTTCAGGATAGTCTAAATCGACTTCGAGAATGCATGGCATTAATTTCCAATTTAAAAGTTCCTCTTCAGTCATCCATCTAAATCCTCTAATGGGAAGAGGTTTAGTCATGGCATAACCATAAAGGTTATTTGCATCTAAATATTGAAGGAATTTTGATGGTTCTGAAGGATTGTAATCTTCACCCATGTATGTGTTGTTTGCAGTTCCATATCTATTAGAGATCATGGAGATGCCTCCTCGTACTCCTTTTTGAATCATGTTGAGCATATCAGGATCGCTTAGAAGCTCTATTTTAGCATTAGATTTCTTTAACATAGCGTCCCAAGCCAAATCGGGTGAGGTGTAGTACCAAGCAGGGTCAAGACCGTAATGTTTCATGCAATCATCTCTAAAAGTTTCAAAGACATCAGACAATAGCAACACGTCTGTAACGTTGTACAAATCATGATAATCTCTGAACGTTTTACATTTAAATTCACTCCAAACTTTTTTAGTATGCTCGTATTCTTCGTCGCTTATACCCTCATTGAAAAGTTTTGAGAAAAACGCTTCTTTTGGTGGTAATTGCGTTTCTTGAAATTTATCGAATGAGTCTACCCAATCGTAAGGGTAAACACCTTTTTTACAAAGTAAATTAAATTTTTCTTTTTCATAATATTTTGCAAGGTTTTTAAACTGTATTGGTTTTAAATTTTTAGACAAAGTATCCAATTTAGAGGAGAGGAATTTAAAACTGTCGATGAATCTCAACTCAATTTTTTTATCTTTTAGTTTTCCATCTTTCCCAATGTACTCTCCCACTTTGATTTTTTTCGAGAAGCTGATGTATTTTTCTTCATTGTTGGGTATGCAATTAATCTTACCACCTAATTTCTTGATAAACAAATGAGTGTCATAACCAGACAAATTGTGAAAAACGATAGGAACGAATTTTGGAATTTTGTATTTTTTATTGCATTCGTTGTGAGCTGCTCCTCGATATTTTCCAGTAAAATGACAGTGATCGCGCACTTTATTTCCGTTGAGAATTTTTTTTTCGCAAATGTGGCAAACTGTTGCGTATTTGAAATTAATTTTATCCTCTTTCGTCAAAACCATCTTTTTTTTCTCGATTCTCCCAAAGACTTTTTTTATTGCTTTTTCCAAGCTGTCGACAAAATATTCTCCAATGTCGTCATTCTCGCTTTCAGACGTTAGGTCCTCTGTTATAAATGGTTTCATCAAAACATTTGATGAAATAGGAAAAAGAGCTTGGGATATGCTTTTGATATTGTTTGGTGTAAGACTTGTCTGGATCTTGCTTGCACGAGTCTATCGGTTTGATAAAACTTTCAAAATCAGCATATACGATAAACGGAACCCTCATAGTCTTGTTGTAGTTTTCAAACTGAAGGATTGTTCCTTTTTTAGGAAGATCGATTCTCATTGGAGTGTTGTTAGAGCAATCTTCTAGATGTTTTTGAAGCTTTTCTTCTTGATCATAATCTTGAAAACATCTTCTGCAAAAATGTCTCTTGTGTTGCTTTTTCGTTGCTGAAGAACCAGCAAACCGACTAAAATTTTTAATGAGACAATAATGACCAATGTATTCGCTTTTAATATACAGCAAATCAACGCAATGCTTTCGATCATGAAATTTGGATATTTGCATAGGATAAGGTATTTCATATTCATATCCAAAGACGTTGATGCTAATAGTTGGATTATCCTTTTCAAACTCTTCGGTTTTATGGTAATCCACAGGAAATGTTACTCTACTCCAATTGAGCTCTTCAGATTTTTTAATCAAGTCTTCATCAATTCTTTCATTGTTTTTATTTTTCAGATTAAGAGCTCTGGTGACTGACCATTTGAAGCATTGATCGTCATCGTTTTTAATGTTGATGATCGCCTTTTTGTCTTTCAGCTCTTTAGACAACTCAGTGTAGGATCCACCGCTGAGAGGTACATAATCGATAAAGTTAATATCCATTCTTAAAATATTAGACATGGTGCAATTAGATCCTAAAGCATTGTATTTTACACTACTTTCCAAGACTTTTTCCTCCATTTCACCCATGAGCGTTCTTACATCTGTAAGTTCTAGAATAATCTCCGAGTTGGATGAGAAGCTTGCTTCATGAGTTGTTTCTTCACCAGTGATGATACTTATACTATTCATTTCACACGTTAGAATAATATTTACTCTAGTGTTTCTTTCTCCTTCCATGGTTTGAATGGTAGACTCTCTTAACAAATTAAAAAAGGTCGCAAGGTCTTGATATTGAGAAGAAGGTTCATAAGAAAATTGTCTCACAGTACGTTCTGCAGAATGTTCAGTCAACTTGAATTTTATTTTATAAGGTTTTGACACGGGTTGTTTATACACTGTTCTTAATACAAGTGATTTGATAGACTTTATCTTTTCATCGATTTGGTTCGCTGTTTCGTTTACGTTCTTCTAGACTATTTCAGGAACGTAGGGTTCTACCCATTCTTTAATATCATTAAACTTATTTGCAACATATGTCGTTACACTTTTTGCAACTGCCGTCAGACTTGAAAAAAATGAAGGTCTCTGTGGAATGACTGGTTTTGGTGTCATGACAGGCGATGAATCTGAAACAGGCTCATCAAGGATGTGATTCTGTCTTTGCAAATGAATTGGTTTCGGAGCAATAGGAGGTTTTACCAAAGCAGGTCTTGGTGGAATGATCACAGGTTTTGGAGCAAGTAACGGTCTTGCATCAGTCGTTCGTCTACGAGTAGCAGGCTGCAAGCCAGTTAAAAGATCCTCTTTTCTCATTTTATAATACCCTTTTATTTTTTGCTCTTTAGCAATTTCTTTTAATTCTTTCACCGTTTTGTTTTCCATTTTTTATAAAGCAAGATTTTTTTATTTATATCATTTTCAATTTTTTAAATTCAACAGATAAAAGAATTTAAAAAATCTCATACTTATATCCATTATCTACTTTTCCATTTCGACTTTCAAAGTACTGCCAGTTATGTCCCGTCTTTTTTTTAGATTCATAAGTAGACTTGTATTCTACCACCTCACCAGTATCAATATTAGTTATTCTTAAACCTAAAGGATTATTTCTAATTAAACCAAGTCTCGCATATTTAGGATCAAGTGGTTTCTTTTCTTTTTTCTCGTGTTTTCTAGGTCTTCCCACAGGTCTCACATCTTTTGAGTTTTCCAAAATTTCATCTTTACTAATTAGATTGTTTTCAACTGCAATCATCATGAGTGTAATTACATTGTCAGACGTTTTGGAAACACCATTTTCTTTTAGTAAATTTTTCAAAAGTTTTCTTGTGTATATCATTTTTTATTATACAAAGATTTTATTTAAATAAAATTCATTTTTTTCATTTCTGAGATCTGAAGAATCTTAAAGTTTTCATACACAATGTCTTTTGAACCGAGTAAATGATTTAAAATTGCACTTTTTAATTCTCCAGAAATCTTTTTTTTCTCCTCGAAATCACAGTCCAAACCAAGCACACACTTGTCAATCATTCTTAGCTTTTCTTTTTTAGCCAAATTTTTCCAAACACTGTGATAATCTTTGATTTTCTTTTCCATTCGTGAAAATTCTGTATCATCATTCCACACTAGTTGATAAAGCTTGTCTCTTTCTTCAATACTGTACTCTTTTGGAATATTAAAATTTCCGTTTTCAGTGACGAAGACAGAACCTTGAAATACACCTGTTTTTCCAAAAGCAAGAAGCTCAAGATGTCTTTTTTTAATCGTATCAGTCTCTTTCTTACTGCATTCTAGAAAAAACGGAAAAAACTTAAATGTTGTCATTTTTTATTCTTACTTCAAATGATTTAAATCCTTTCTCGGTCTACCCACAGGTCGTTCTTCTTTCACGTCTTTAATCCATTCGTTTTTATCAATCAAGTTGTTTTCAATTGCAAGCATCATTAAAGATATTTTGTTGTTTGATGTTTTTGAAATTCCGTTTTCTTTCAGTAATTTTTTCAAATCCTTTTTTGTATATCCCATTTTAAAATTAAAAAATATTATTTTGAATGAATTCAATAAACAACATTCATTCTGCTTCCATCTGATTTAAGTCTAAGCATCTTATCGGAAATGAGGACAGCAAAGGCTTGAGTGTTTGCAGGAACGTTTGCGTTAAATGTGGCTTTTATTTGTACATCTACCACTGAAGTTTTCAACCTCTCTGCCTGCTTGCTTACATCAAAAACAAAAAGAGGACAAATGCTCTTATAATTTAATGCAGTCAAATTAGGCTGAGATATAATTTCGTTAGTTCCATAAACTTTATTGTCAAACTTAAAGGCATCTCTATAAGCTCTTGAGAATCTATTGTTATTAAAGTCTAAATTGTAATCAACAGCAGGATATCTTTCACTGTTTAAAGTGACATACATGTTTTTCAAGTCGCAGTGATTAAAGACTGAAGGATTCTCTAGCTGATTTCCAGATTTATTGGTTTAAAATCCAACAATGATATACCTTGGTCTTTCACTAGCAGATCTCGCGCTTAACCTCCAACTAAAGTTATTTGATACAGGAACAGCGATGGTGTCACATTGTCTAGATCTGAAAGCAAATGGTACATCTACCTTTGATTCAATGATTTTGTAAAGATTGTTACTAGTTGCGATAGAGGGTGTTACATGAGGTATAAACAAGGATAATTTGCTAAGATCTATTTTTCCTGCAGCTGCTGCTTCTGCTCTAAAAATAGCATCACTATCGCTCTTTCTCACAAGAGTAAGTGTATGCTTAAATCCATAGAGCACTTTATCGTAATCATCGCAAAATCCAAAAATGTGCTTTAAAGGGATGCAAAACAAAAACGATCCTTTTTCTTCACTTTGCTTGATGATGTAATCTCGTCTGCTGATAAATCCAGTGTTGGCATCATTTGCTACAGCTGAAATGTCTCTTTGCCACAGCTGGTTCATTCCTTCTGAAATTTGGAACTCTACAGGATATTTGAGGAAACCAATCATGGTAGTAGCTTGTCCAGGTTCGTAAATGGTTTCTACCTCTTGATTCGACAACTGATAAGAAATCTGGCTGAACATGTGCATGATACCGTTATTTGCAAGAGCAACGAGGTCTGCATCAGCGTAGGAAGTTCCATCTGTTTTTAAAAGTCTTCCTTCAACCAAAAGGTAAGCCTCAGATGGAAGCGTGAACAAATCTTGCTGTTCAATATTGATTCTTATTTCTCCATCAACGTTTAGATTCTTATTCACTGGTTCGTATTCATGAAACTCAAATCTCTCAATTTCCTCATCAACAATAATCTCTTCTGTAAAATTTAAAACATCGGAATTTGTCATTTTTATACATCAAAGAAAAAAAATTTTCTTTGTCTCATGCAATCAAAAGCCCATTTCCCTTTTTTACTAGGTCTTGTATTCTAATCGCTCCTCCAAGCATGGAATATTCATCTATAACTGGTGCGCTTGTAGATGGTTTTCTATTAACAATGTTTGAAATAATTTCTTTGCTTTTAAGGTTAAGATCATTCTTTGCAGCTTCATGAGGTTTTGGAGTTCCAGTCTTGGCATACAATTTCTCAATGGTCTTTTTACCTTTGTCAATAGCCACATCTTTAGCAGTGGAAATGGCTGTAGAAGCTAGCTCTTTTCCTGCAGATTTAGTAGCCATGATTGCCTCTCTCCCCAGTTCAGTTTTTGCAATTTTACTAGCTAAAGTAGATGCTGCTCTTGAGGCGTTTGAAGCTGCTGCTCTTCTTAAGAAATTCTTAAGCGTATCAATTATTCCGCTTCCACCCACAATATGCTTCTTAACATATCTATTTTTATAAACAATCATTTTTTTATTTCCAAGATTTTTTTTATTTCATATCGATATATGAAGTTATAGACTTGTACTCGTCTTTATTAATCCTATTTTGCCTCAACAGCTCATCGCAAATGGAAGCAGCTACATTTCTTGACTCTTTATTCCCAGCATGCCATGCAGCTATGCTCAAGTTGAGCTTTTCCACAAGAGCATTTGGATTGCTTGGAAGAATAATGACACCATGACCTTTTTTACCTTTTTTACCCATTCTGAATTTTTCCCAAATGGGTTTTATAATTTCATTGTATTTTTTGCCTCTCGAAGCTCTTGTTCTGTTTGGATTTGCATCAGATTCCATTGCTTGAGTGTTAATAAGTATATCTTCATAATTTTTAAGGTCATCATCAGTGTAATTGGATTTATCAGGTTGCGACCTTGTGATCAACTCCCAAAGTCCTATTGTTCCATCATACTTTTCTCCATCAATAACAACATCGTTTTCATCGATGGTTATTTCTTTTTTACCGATATACATTTTTCCGCGTTCTTTTGAGTGAATTACAAACACTCTGTCTGCAACATTTCGTATAGAGGCGTATTTTGACAAATATTCCAAAGCAATATTTCCAACATTCATTCTTTTAATTGACGGTAGATCGCTTTCAGGATAAGTCAAAGCCAGTGGAGTGTTTTCAACCTCTCTGTATGCGATGCTCTTTATTTCGTTTTGCATCTTTTCATTGCTCTCAATCAGAGGCTTGTAGAGCTTGCTCAAATCAGTCTGAAGATTAGTATCATAAATATTTTCATTCAAACTATCTTGATATATTCTTTTTCTTCTTTCAACTATTTCTTTCACAATTTCATCTCTCTTATTTGGATCTAGTATTTTAAAAAAGAACATTTTTTAAAACACAAGAAAAAAACTTAAACGCAAACTTAATTGTGTTTTTTAAATTAATTTTTCTTAGATTCGCTTGCGAATCCGTGGAATTTCACAAGTGAAATTTTTAGATTCTTTGAATCTGTGGAAATCTACGATTTCTTAAACATATTATTGAACGCTTTTATCGCATCTTCTCTTCCTTTTTGTATCAACGACTCTTTGGTTACCTCGTCAATGTTGATTTTTGTTTTAGTTCTTATTTCTTTCATCAAGCTCTTAAACTTTTGAAGCTCTTCTAAAATCAAATCATACTCTGAATCGCTCACAATGTTGTCTACTAATGCTTTTGAAATGTGACTGTTGATGGTGTTCAATTTCGATTCGGCCAACACTTTAATCTTTTCATGCTTCTCCGCTTTTAATGCTAGTTTTTTGTTCACTTGTCCTCCTACAATGGATAAAAACCCCATACCAATAGCCACACCTTCACACGCAATCGCAATAGCAGCAGCAGCGATGGTGCTCAAAGTTCCAATTCCAACAACTCCAAGTGCAACACTACCTGCTTGCAACATAGAGTCTACAAAAGAAATGATTCTGAAAGCGCGATGGTACTTTTTGCTTAAATGTACTCTCTTTTTCCTCTCGTTGTCCATTTCTTTTTGGATTTCACTTATTTTTTGAAGACGGTAAATATGTCCTTCATCTGCAGGAGCTGTTGGAAGAACTGGATAAAGTTTAGATTTAGCATCGTAATTCCATTTTTTATTACAAAAAAAATAATTTTTTTCAATCATTTATGAAAATGACAAAGCCTAAACTTTCCCCTTTTTTAATAATGACATCTGACTTGCTGTTATTGTGAATTTCCATGATCACTTCATCTACAGACTCTGATACTATGATGCTGTGATTGAAATAATCCAATTTTGATTTTATGCTTTCTCTCAAATTCACTAAAGCTAATCCGCTTTTAAGTTTTATTCCAAACATAAAAGTTAATTTCTGATGACTCAACCGATATAGTGTAATGTCTTTTTGAGAAAATATTTCATATCTAGTTCCTACTTTTGAAGGAGGGTGCTTCAAATACTTGTCAAAAAAAAGATATGAGTTATTGCACCTATTTCGGTCATAATGAAATAATTTTTTATATATATTATTTTCCATTTTATTATAATAAAATTATTTTTTTTTATACATCATTTTATTCCTCACATGTAGAGAATAAAATGACTATTGTCTATGGTTATTAATTATTACTGTAGGTCCTCTTTCAAGTATTTCATATCGTTTATATTTTTTAAGAGTTAATTTTTCTTCTAATGTAATTTCAACTACAGATGGTCTCCTTATAATAAGTTTAACTTTAATTTTTCCACCAGGTTCAGTTGGTCCTGTTATAATTATTTCTGACGGAGGTCTTTCAATTATTCGACGTCGTTCAATGATATCATGTTCTTGGTTTCTTTCTCTCTCATCGCGTATTCTGTTTGCTGTGATTTCATATTCTGGTTGACAATAAGTAGGATTAGGTAGACTAATTACATTAGCTTCTTCCTCTTCTTCTTCCTCTTCTTCTTGCTCTTCTTGCTCTTCTTCTTGCTCTTCTTCTTCTTCTTCTTCTTCTTCTTCTTCCTCTTCCTCTGATTCTGATTCTTCCTCTGATTCTTCTGAACTATCAGACCAACTAAATATATTAGTTTCGTCTAAACTATTAAATTCTTCTTCTTCTGATTCTTCTGATTCTGAACTATCTTCGTCATTCTGATAATTCCTTCTAGCATGATATATATATTCAGCTCTTGCTTTTAAATCATAAAACATTTCAAACATACTATCAGGTAATTTATATTCCATGTCTAATTCTAACAGATCAGTTTCAAGATCATACACTTCTCTAAACGTTGGATTTACCATTGCATTCATTCGCTCTATTAACGCACTCTGTCTGTCTTGATACATATTCATTTTATATCGGAAGAAATTTATTTATATCATTTTCAAAAATTTTTTTTCATCTGTGCATTAAGCATAATAATAGGCTTGTCCAAGAAGAAGGTAGTAGCTACCAGATTGACCCGTTTGTGCATCACCAGAGTTGAGCGTGACAACAAGCCTTCTTCCAGCAGCAACGTTAGGCATGGAGTCGGCAACACCGAAATTTCTGTAAAACGAAATGGTGGTGGTAGAGCCAATAGAGGTAGCAGATTGATACATTAGAGCACTTGAGGGGTTGTTGAAAGAAATAACGCTTGATCCGTTCCATAAAGACAAGTAAAAATCTTCTAATCCTGATGAAGAAAAAATGCATTTGCTGTTCCCATCATATCCTGGAAAATGGGTGTAATTGTTGGTGTTGTAAGGTGTCCATGGAGAAATGACATATCCATCTCCAGGAGGAACTGTACTTCCATCATATATTCTCACTCTAGACTCCCACCAGTTTCCAGAAGCGCCAATGATGTGCATCCTGATGTATTTCAAAAACACACCATTTCCTTTTCCTGGAGTGTGTAGTAAAATATATTCGTTTCCGTAAGTGGTATTCATATATCTGAATGTGACTGAGTATAGTTTGTAAAACGGTAAGTATGCAGGAATAGATGGGAATGTGGTGATAAAAGGTTGAATCCAATACGTCACTGTTGAAGCTGTTTTGTTTCGTAGCATAATAGCAATGCTTGTTTTAAAAGGCATGTCTAAGGTGAAATAACCACCTAACGAAGAGCTGCTGGCAACATTGCATCCTTGCAAATAATTAGCAAAACCTGGTCCACCGAGAGGAGCAAAGAGCAAATCGCAAGCGAGAGCCGCTTGATCAAGTCCAATTCCTTCTGTAGTGTCTGCATAATTTCCTACGTTAATCTCTCCGTCTGTATGTATTCGAAGAAAAACATTTCCAGGAACGCTTAATCCTCCTGTGACAGTTCCACTAAGAGCCAACCACAATCTTCTCAATACTCCAGGTCCGTCAGAGTAAGTGAATACAGTGACTGCATCTGCTAATCCAGCAGCAATGGTTTGTTGTTTTAAACCTAAAGATGTAAAGTTTGAATTAGGAACCATTCCTAAAAAGTTGGGTTTTATCGATAAGGCGTCTACATAACTCTTTGTTGCTCCGTCTTGTGCGCTGGTTGGATCAGTCACGTTGATCACTTTATGAGAATTTAAATCCAAGTCTGACGTACCTACAGTCGTACCACCTGAAGCATGTGTGTCTACATAATTTTTTGTAGCAGAGTCTGAAGCTGAAGTGGGTTCAGACAAATTAGTCAATTTATGAGTCATCATGTTAATGTCTGTGTATGAAATATTGTTGTAAGCGACTTTGGTGTCTACATACCCTTTTGTCGCAGCGTCTTTTAAATTGGTAGGATCAGTTACATTGATCAACTTGTGAGAATTCATATCGATGATTCCAGTGATTGTGCTTGATCCGTCTGTTTTAACACACTGACTCGAACTGACATCCACATAATTTTTTGTAGCAGCGTCATGAAGGTTAGTGGGTTCGTTCAAATTGATTGATTTATGAAAATTTAAATCAAAATCTGCAACTCCAATCACAGTACCAGTTCCACCTGTTGAATGCGTGTCTACATAGTTTTTAGTAGCAGCATCGTGTGCGTTAGTCGGCTCACCTAAATTGATGATTTTATAAGAGTTGTAATCCAAATCTGCAGTGATGGTGCTGTTTCCATCTGTTCTGACATAGAGATCACCTGTTATAGCTATTGATGAAGAAGGATCATAGAAATACTTTCCCAATTCAGTTCTACCAAATTTGTCAATCATTTTATATAGTCACAACTTTTTTTTCACCAAAGTGTGTTAACAACGCTTTGAAGGTCAGCTCCTTCTTGTAATTTTTTTAAAACGTAAAGGCACAAGTGACCACAATAAGAAGTATCACCAAACTGAACTCTTTCGCTGTTGTAAAAGATAGGGCTTTTCAAATAGTCTGCAAGCTCTGCAAGTACAGGCTGAGCATAAGAGTCAAAGCTATACTTTTTGTCTCCGTCTTTATACCAACAGACCCAATGAAATCCATCTGTGCTAGAATCTCCTGTATTGACAATTCCACATTCTTTTTTTCTTGGATTTTTAGGCAAATCATCCCTCACAAAAACCCCTCTAAAGTCTTTAAGTTTGAGCTTTTTTGCAGCATCTACTAATTGAAAGTTGGTGAGAGGTTTGTTCGGTAATACAATTCCTTCAACGTTGATCATTTTTTAAAATTCCGAAAAATTTTAAAAATTTCACATTTCATCATCCGATTCTTTCACCTCTAAATCCAAGTCTTCACACATCATAATGTTATGAGGTAAAGGTGCATTTTTTACAATGACGACTTCTACCAGTTTGACTTGAATAGATACAATAGAAGGACCAATATACACCCCCTCAATTCTAAGTCCTCCAATAGCATAGCATCTCTGTCTTAAAAAATCATGTCCAGAAGAGCTGACCAAATTTTTATTATTACGTACTCCTTTGATACCATTTTGTATATCAAGATCTGTTTTCTTTCTATAAAATACAGAAGTAATGAGTATTTCGTCTTTCTCATTTTTATTTACAAACATTTTTGCATAAAACACAGGAGCTGCTTCAGGATAATCAGGCTTATATTTTAAAATACTCAATTCGTCTGAATTAATTTGCTTTTTTCTTCCTCCCTTTTTAAGTTTGGCTAACAATTTATCTACTTCACCTCTAATGAACAAAGTAATCTTTTCCATTGTGTTAATAAACTTTTCTTCTTGTTCTGTCTTTCCCTTTTTAGCATCAAAGCAAACAAAGGACATGGAATATCCAGTCAGTTTTTGTGTCACCGGATCTTTATTTTCACACACACCATACGAAAATAGTGTGGGTGTTCGTAATAAAAGAGGACCATCTCCATTTGGATAAGAATATTTTACTGGTATTTTTTGATAGGCTACTGGTTTGGTTGCTGTGTAAATTTCCCCAACTGATAATTTACTTTCATCAAAATTTTCAATTGTAATAAAACTCATCTCTTTTATATAGAAAAGAAAATTATTTATATTATTTTTTCATAGAAATCACTTCTCTATTGTCTACCCAAGAGTTGAACGTATCAGGATATCCTTTCCATTTGACTAAGGATCTGTTCTTTTGCTTGCGAATGACTTTTTCAATTCTAAATATGTCTTGATTGGTCTTTTGCATTTCTTGTTCATAAAATGTACCTTGTATTTCTTCATTGTTAGCGTCAACGATTTTGTATGTAGGTGGGTCTGTATACTGAACTTTTGATACAGTAAAAACCTCCTCTGTCCATCTCGGCGTATACCCCTTTTCAAAATGTGATTTCTTTTTAGTGATCCTCACTTTATCTCCAATGGAAAACTTAGGTTCTTGTCTTTCTGTTCTCGCCTTTNCCTTTCCATTTAGATTCATCCATACCCTGCTTTTATTCTTTTCATCGCTAGCTTCAACTGGAGTCATTTTAATGGAAGAGTGTTTGGTGTGGTTGTAGTTATCAACCATTTTGTTCAAAACGTCGATTTATTTATTGGTGTTGTTAGCTGAAAAATATTTAAACATTCTCTCTTTCATCGTTCTATTCCATCGTTCAACAACAGAACTTTTTTCTTCATTTTCAGTAGAGTATAATTGCACACCTAGAGCTTGTACATGCTTGTTATAAAACTCTTTACCTTTATCCACCCACATCTTTGTACACCTTCTCTCCTCAAATATTTTACTTAGAGCGCTAGCTACATCAACTCCAGTTTTGCTTTTTAACGGAACAATCCATCCATACTTTGAAAAAACATCAATAACCATGAGCAAATATTTAATTCCGTTGTTGAATTTTGAAAACGATTGCATGTCAACCAAATCTACAGCCCATATTTCATCAATGTCATTCACAAACACTTTTCTTCTTCTAAAATGATGTATTACTGGTTTATGAAGCTCGTTTGCAAGTTGATCCGTCCATTTCAGGTTCTCCGGTAGTTTTTTTTAGATTCGCTTTCGGATCCATGGAAAATCTTTGATTTTTTAACACCCAGTCCGAATTTGGCTTTGGCTTTAATGATGGGTTCGATAATTTTTCGTTCGTTTACTTCTCTCTGAGTTGGGTTTGCAATGGAGTTCATTTCTTCAAGCATCATTCGATCTGCTAAATTTCTATTTTGCTTATCGTTTAAATATTTATAAGCTAAATCGTGGTGATATGCTGCATTATCCACTCTATCCACCGGTTTGCTCCACTCTTGATACATGTCTGTGGATGTGAGTCTTTTGTCTAAATTAGTACCAGGTCCTGCAAAATTCATCCCTGGAATGTGCATTTCCCCTGGAAACTTTGCCCATGGAAGCTTTATTTTTTTTGAAAAATTGTTAATTGATTCCACCAAGTCTCCTCCTTTTGCAGCTGAAGATGATCTATCGAGCGCATGCGAAGAAACAAATTTATTCTTAGTGGTTCCACAGATGACGCAAGTTCCTTTGAGCATATTTCTATTGTTTTTACTTATAGCATGGTGCAAGTTGTTTGTCTCTGTTATTCTTTTGCATTTGACACACTACATTTTTTATATTCAACATAATAAAAAAATGGAAGTGATTGATTTGTCATGGAATGTAAATAAAAGCAAAAGGAAAAACAACAAACTTTTGCCTAAAAGTATACGTGGAATCATTATCGGAAAATCAGGCTGTGGTAAAACAACACTACTACTCAATTTACTTTTAAGGCCTGGCTGGTTAGACTATAACCATTTACAAGTGTTTGGAAAATCTCTTTTTCAACCAGAATATAAAATATTAAAAAACTCGTTCGAGAAGAAATTACCAAAAGAGGTCATTCTTGATTTGTTTAACATTCAAAGCAAAATTGAACAATTAAACGTGAGTCCTGAATGTGTTATTGATGAAATTTCAAAAAAATGGAATAACACAGAGGATATGGAATGTCAATTTTTCGAAACAGCAGACGATGTACCAGAACCAGAAGATCTTAATTCATCCAAAAACAATTTAATGATCTTTGATGATTTGCAATTGACTAAACAAAACAAATGTGAAAAATACTATATCCGAGGAAGACACTCTAACGTTGACTGCTTTTACCTCGCTCAAAACTATTTTATGCTGCCTAGACAAACCATCCGAGAAAACGCTAATTTCATTTGCTTGTTTCCTCAAGACTTTAAAAACATTAACCACATTTACCAAGACCACGTCTCAAGCGATATGAAGATAGAGGAGTTTAAAAAGTTTTGTAAATATTGTTGGTCTCAACCTCACGGATTTGCAGTCATTGATTTATCCTCGAAAAAGGATTGTGGAAAATATCGAAGCGGATTTGACAATTTTTATTTTCCCAACTCTATATAAAAAGATGAGCGGATTTTATCTCCTTGCAAAAGCAAAAAAAGAAACTCCAACCATAAGAAACAGCGTCATCCAAACCGAGTTTGACAACCCCATTGAATTTGATCCTAATAAAAAGTATGAAATGGCTCTTGTTGGCTTTGACACTATTCACAGCTATACCAACATCAATTCGACAAATAATGTTTTCAGATACAGTCCCAACGCCGGTTCAAACAGCTACACCATTTACATCGAAGAAGGAGCGTATGAAATTAGCGAGATTAATGATTATCTTCAGAAGGAAATGGAAAAACAAGTTGGAACCTTGTATAGAAAGGATGGTGTTGTTATCGGTGCAAACCTAATGACTTTAAGATCTACACTGAAATTTGGAAAACCTGGATCTACAACAAAATATTGGGTGGATTTCAACGTGAATAACAGTTTAGCTCCTGTTCTTGGATTTAATAAAGCAGAATATACCTATGTAGAGAAAAAAGAAGATCCGGCTAATCCGGATAAAGTCACAAGTTATATTGACTATTACGAGTCTGAAGCACTTTCGAGAATAGACGATGTGACCATCATCAGAATCACAAACGATGTTATCGGAGCATCTTATGATAACGGAAAAAGAACATCTGACATTTACTCTTTTCATCCTGACACTCCTCCAGGCTACAAAATTAGCGAAAAACCTTTCCACTTGATATACCTACCTATCGTGGTGGGTAGAATTTCAAGAATGGAAACAAGAATTTTAGATCAAAACGGTAACTTGATCGACTTTAGAGGTGAAGACATTATCCTCCGATTTCACGTGAGAGAAAGAATAACATCTATTCTTCAAGATCTTTTTACGAGCAGCGCTGTTCAACGATAATTTTTTTCTTTTATTTAAAAAATGAGCTACCAAAAAGTAAAATTAAACATTTCACAAAGTCAATCTGACAAAATTAAAAAAGCGATTCAAGAAAAGACTGATGTCAATATAAGACTATCACATTCAGATCTAGAAAGTGAACATATTCTAGCAGTAACAAAATCTCAACTCAATAAAATCACAAAAGCATACACGAATGGAACCGGAGTCACACTCAAGCTGAGCAAAAAACAATTATCATACAACTCAACCATTGAAGGTGGATTTATCGGAGCTCTTTTACCGTTATTAGGAATGATAGGAAGTACACTTGCAACAAAAGTAGTTCCTGCTCTAGCCACCGGATTGTTAGCAGGTGTAGGTTCTTCTGCCGGCTCTGCTATGGTTGATAAAATTGCTGGAAGAGGAATCGTTTACTTGAAAAAGAATGGAAATGGAATGAAAATGACTGCTGCAGGATCAGGAATCTTTTTAAGACCTTGGGTAAAACCTACTATTGGTGAAGGACTCTTTGTTAAAAATCGAAATGGTTATCAAGCTGTTGGATCTGGATTATTACTCGGTCCAAACTCACCCTTCTCAAGCATTCCTTTTTTAAATTTAATTTTGTAAAATTATACAAATTTTTTTTCTTGCTATAAAAAAATGTCATACTCCTTTAAAATTTTTAACAAAGAATCAAACAAATACGATACATACATATTCAAAAATTATGAGCATTATCTCAGAACACGTAGGCGCTTAGATAAAGATTACAAAGAATTTAGTGCTCGACCTGAACTAGATTGGCAATGTAAAAAATTACTAGAAGAAATAGAAAAATCTGATGAACATGAAAAACAAAGAGATGCTAAATTTCAAAAATACTTACTTAAAAATTAACCTATTTTATATATTTTCACTAATATATAAAATTTATGACTTGCTAATTTTACTCATATTGAAATTTACTTTCACATTCTTAATAATGTCTTCATTATAATCATGAAAAAACCTTTTTACTGATCTACACCATCTTAATCCACTATTAATTAATCTTTGGTTTTCAAAACAATGATGTGAAATAATAACAGTTTTTAATTTAATTAAAACTTCTTCGAATGGCAACATTTGAATCATTTCTATAAATGCATTTTTAACCGACTTTGGCAACTTTCTAACGTTTTTTTCAAATTTAAGATATTTTCTTGATTTCTCATTACAATATCTCACCTCTTCACCACTAAGAATATCAATAAGACTAAATTCATCTATTTCTTCCATTTTTTTTCCATAAGAAAATTTATTTAACTCAAATTCAGTTTTATAAATCATACTCAACAAAGTCGCACTCAGTCCTAACGATGACAAAAGATTCATCTTACAAGACGGTATTCACACCTTAGCCATTGGACACTACAAAATTTCATCATTTAAATTATTATAACTCAACTACATGATATATATAAAAAAAGGTAAGTCAACAAATATCAACATTCCGCTATAATTATAACTTCAAGAAATATTAAAAAAAAACAACTATTCACAAAAAACAACTATTTTATTACATTTTGCAACCATCTGTAGAATGCTGATAAGCCAGAATAGGCTTTTTATAGTAGTTGTGCCGGAACCAAATTATGCCGAGTCTCCGATTCCGGGTACCCGGCTGAAAAACTGGGTCCGATTTTGGGTACCCGGCACCGAGTCCATTTTTTTAAAAGTTGGAATACAAACTTGTGAAATCTCTAGCGATGAACTATTCACACAAAATACGCTTTTTACGCTAACTAACCAAAAGTTATGTGGCGGAACTACCATTTAGCAAAACTTCACAATGCAGGGTAAGGGGCCTGAGTTGTAGGGGCCTAAATTTTTTTAAAACTTGTGCAACAGTTTTTTTATAACTGTACTTAGTTTAAAATTATTTTTCTCTCCTGGTGGTTCGGGCCTAAATAATATTTTGTGTGGAAGGGGCAAAGTTTGATGTTCCGCCACTGAAAGTTTTATTAGGGAAAGTAAAAGATTAAGAGAGACAAAGAATGGCAAAAAAAGGGTAGACTTTCTCGACTGCAGTGTGATTAAAATAAAACAAATTTAAACAAATAAAAAGAACTTAAACAACACTTATTTGCTGTACACTTATTTGTATCTTATTTTAACAACACTTATTTGTATCTTATTTTAACAACACATATTTGTGTCTTATTTTAACAACTATTTGTATCTTATTTTAACAACACTTATTTGTATCTTATTTTAACAACTATTTGTATCTTATTTTAATTGTTTTATTAACTTTAGATTCTAATGAACAAACATAAGGTATTCTCCGTTATCTGCTTTTAGTCTGCTCCTTGTTGCTTCGTATATGTCCCCACCAGCACTAAATAACCTTTCACTTTCTATTGATGACGGAGGTGCTGTAAGATATTTTAATGCCATCTTTTTAAGTTTTTCAAATTGCATTCCACATTTACTCCACCACAAAAACGGACAACCTGTATTTTCTAAAAGAGGCAGAGATAAATAGTTGTCTATTTCTTGAGTAATTGCAGACCTTAATATTGTTTGCTTCTTAATTGTCAGCAACTTCAATATCTATTAGTTCTCTTTCTGCCTCGGAACGTTTTTCACTCTGCTTTCTTCCAGTTCTCATAAAAGCTAAATCTTTAAAACAATCATCAATGCTAATGAATCCAGTAGAGGCTGGAGCTTTTACTATTGGAACATTGTCGGAGTCAACAGCATCTTGCGCTCCTTGCATTTCTTTCCATGCTTCTTCAACCCACTCTATAATAACTTTTTCATCTGTATGTTGATAAAGTAATTTATATCGTGGATCCAAAAATGTTGATACTCATAACATTTTATTAAGCAAAAATTTATCAAGTCTTTTAGTAACAGGTTTTATTAGTTCATCAATTATCGTCATAATCCCAACGTATTTATCACTTGATGAAGCTTTTTGTAATAAAACTTTTGATGCAAGAACAGATGGTATAATTATTGCGTAAGTTTCGTCCCTCCTAACACATTTTATTGTTAAGTTTTCAAATGGAGCAAGAATGTAAACAAGTTTTTCGACTATTCCCCTTCGATTTTTTAGTTGGAAGTTTAATTTCATCAAACTCTGCTGCATAAGTGGCCAAAGGAGCTTTTTGTTTAAACGTTCTTTGTAGCATTTCAAATGAACTGTTCCAGCGAGTTGGAACACCTTGTTTCATTTTGTAAGGTACTTAACTGCTGCTGAATTAATTTTAATTTTGCACATGATATTGGTGAATGATTAAAATGGGTCGTTATTCCTCTGCATAAAGTTAAAATTTCCTTGATGGTTTTTTGGCTAAATACAGAGTCATGAATACATAGCATGGATTTGATGTCATTCCACTGTTTTTTACTGCAGCCTTCATATTGTTTGCATTATCGGTAACAATAAGATGAATTTCGCTTAACGGGATTTCTAAAGATTCTAAACCTTTTTGTAAATACTCTTTTATATGAACACCTGTGTGATTTTTCGAAAAATGAATTACTCGAAGAACAGCAGTTTCTTGGGAAAATTTAATTAAATCTATCCAATGTCCAGTAATGCTTAAGAATGAGATTTTCGCAGTATCCGCTGTCCAAATATCTGTTGTCAGAGACAAATAGTTTGTCGCGGAGATTTTTATTTTTATATCTTCAAACAGTTCATCATACATGCTAGGGATTACGTTTTGGATGAAATATGTTCTATATGGTAATTTGTAATTGGGGTAAACATCTTTAATCAGTTCATTAAATCCCGTATCTTCAACAATAGAAAATGGCTGATTATCCAATGTGATAAGTTTGCCTATTATTTTATGGATTCGAATAGATCTGTGTTCATCAATATTCCATAGTTTTTTTTTTGTTTAAAGCATGAATAATGTTACTTTGTACTGTATTGGTGGTAGAAGCAACTGAGGTTTCAGAAAAAGACGGAAATGATTGAATCTTTTTTTTTCCCACAAGTTCAAACTCTTTGGAGTGCTTTAAACGCAAATGTTTTACCATTGCTGTAGTTCCATAAGACTTTAAAGATTTTCCTCCTCTCGTAACTAAACTATCACATAGTTTGCACTTGCTCACATGAGGAGTCGTGCTTATATCAAAAAACTTCCACGCTATACTATTTTTATTCATAATTTTTCTTTCAAATAAAGAAATTTTATATAAAGATAATTAAAGTACGTTTGATATCATACGTTTTCGATTATTTTATATAAAACGATAATTTTTTTAATAATACGCTCGAAATGCGCTACAAATGAAAAGCGCTATCAGCATTTGAAAGAAGAAAATTTATCTTATGTTTAAATTATCCGGCACATCTCTAATATATATTACATATATATGTAAAATTTATTATAAAAATTTAGTCTGTTCTTTTGATAATGCTTTACATCTTTTGATAATGCTTTACATATATGTAAAGCATTTTACATATATGTAAAGCATTTTACATAAAAATCAAAATAAATTTAGATTTTTATGATCTAAATTTATTTTGATTTCTGGTGTGCTTTCTTTTTAATATAGATTTTTGTATACGTTTATTGTACATATAAAACTATGATTGTACGTATACTAAAAAAGTTATTTGTTTTGTAGCATATTCTCAATTAACAATTTTTTATCCCATTTGTGAAAATAAGAATTTTTATTTGGTTTCATTTGAATGGTTTGTTTGTTGTTTTTTTAGTTACCATTTTTAAATGAAAGAATCAGTATAAAATAATTAGAATATTGTGATAGAGTTTTTACATCATTTAAGAGTATTTACAATCATTGTTAATCTTGTTTTAGAACTTTCTGTCTGTCTCTGCCTCAATGGATCAAGTAGATGACTCGCCAGTTACACAGACAGTGTTTCCATCAGAGTTCCAGTCTGTTTCACAAATTCAACCACTATTGCATTCATCTTCTCCCTTTTCTTTACTATCTCAAAAAAATGGGATAGACCAAATAAATACCTTTATTCTAAAAGAAAATGTTGAACCCAATACTGTTGAAGGGATTCAATTTATAGTGAATGCCATGTACAGAAAAGTTTGTGGGTTGGAAACAGAAATGCGTACCATACGTTCACTTTTAGACACTAACCATGGTAATAACAAAAATATAAATATAGATTATTTACCAGCAAATTCAGTTGAAGTGTTTGACTCACTAGAAAGAAAAAAAAATTTACTCTAATGATAAAGATATCATTTGCAGAAAGATGAAGCAAATTTGTGGGAAAAATGTAAGTGACTTTTTAAAAAATGCTTTAAAAACTTGCATAACAGACAAGCTATGTTGCAGCATCAATCGAACTGGTGCAGATAAAAAGCGTAAATTTATAGGACCAGTCGAAAGTTTGATTTTCGATGCAGCTTAATGTTTATTTCCAACTGCCACTGAATCCAGTATGACCACCTTAATTGCTAAACACTTGAAAAAATTTAAAGATCGATATTTTGCAACGAGAAAGAGAAATTCTTCTTTAACAAATGATTTAAACAGTCCTGTTAGAAAAATTCGAAAATTAAACACTGACTCTTGTTGTGATTCCAGTTATATTATTTTTTAAATTTGTTTTATTATTATTTATTCACCTTTTTTTTTTAGTTATTTTATTTTTCTAATATGTTTTTAAATAACTTTTGATATCATTAATTTTATTTAAGCAAAATCATTTAGTTGTTAATGACTTTATTTTTTGAAAATAATTCATACATTTTCTTTTAACATTTTATAATGACTTTAACATTTATAATTTTTTATTGAAACCAGTTTTAACTTTTTGTATTTAATTTGTTATAAATGCAATCTTATTTCAATGGTTATAATTCATTCCCCTGAAAAATATAGCATGCAATTTTTTCAGGAATATCTTCTAGCCTAGCCGATATTTTCGAGCCTAAAATTGTAGTTATTGTTACGAGTTTTCACTAGCAATTCTCTACCTTGTTTAGCTTGCTTGATAAGCTAGCGAGTCCCAAGCTTATCAAGCTAGCGATCCTCGTGGCCAAATCGCTGTCTTTATCGTAATAACTTGTCGCTAGCTATTAAGCTAGAATATCGCTAGCTTAAAAAGCTAGCGATCCTCGTGGCCAAATCACTGTCTTATTCGTTACGAATATCGCTAGCTATTTGCTAGCCGATTTCCCACCGGGTAAAGTTCAACCAAAATTCTCCGGTTTTCTGTCTAAGGCATCTTTCACTTTTTTACCAAGATCTCGTCTAACAAAACATTTTTTTCTTCCACTCCCTGATTTTCTTTTGATTTTACCAGTGTCTTTAAATCGTTTCACAACGCTCTGCACTGTTCTCAAAGCAATCTGCAGCTCTTTAGATATCGTTTTGTTTGATACACCAGGATTTTCAACGAGAAAATGCAAAACGTTTTCTCGCTTCTTGATATGATGATATTTCAATTAAAACTAATTGTTGATTTAACAGAGTTGTTTAAATTTTGAATAACATTAATACAATGACATTTTAAAACAAATAGCTATTTAAAATGATGCACGGTTTCCGTAAACACCACATCAGAACACGCGCAGATTTTTTCTGGTACATGTCTTAGTACTTTAATTAGCAGGGGGAAATCATATTTCAATTTCAAGGAGCTATAAAATCAACCAACTGTCGTTAAAGGTTGGTTATATGGGTTTATACAGAAGCCTCAATTTTCTCTTATACAACAAGCTTTAATCAAACGGTTGTTTGCCTGTAGGGAGAAGGGAAGGCCAGGGGGAGGCGTTATTTTTAAGAACATTCAATTTGCTTTCCGTCAACACAAACTTTAATTACATTTTTAGCATTGATGCTACCACCATTTATAAAATAAGCAAGTTTATTGCATAAAATGATGACAAACAAGTCAATCAAACGCCAATTGAACGTGGTACTTAAAATACTTTGTAATTTGCTGCGATAGGGAACTCTTTTTTGCTACTTTTTCGATTGCACATTCGTTTAGTGTTAATAAATCTATCCACGGGAAGTTGATGAGCAGTTTAACCTTTAGGAGAATTTATTTTATTGATTTATTTTTTATATCATTTTGTTAAACGTAAATTGTTTAAAGAACAGTTCTTTTACCGTTTGACATTAAAGTCACATTACATTTGGGAACAATAAAAAAATTTCTCCGGTGCCTAAATTTTCATTACTGATTCTAGCTATATTTTTCACGCAAATTCCAATGATACCATCTGTTTATTTCTATCAGCTAGTTTCTAAGATATTCTTACATTTCTGACCCAACAGTTTTAACATTGCATAATATTAACAGACCATAGTTTACCAGTATGATTTTTCTGCATTGCAACTGCATTTCAAGTTTATTTATGAAAAATTTGTTCTATTGTATTTTAGTTGTGATAAATTGAAAATTAGAAATTAATATTCTGACCTCTGCACCTAATTTTGTTATAAGATTTTACAAATTAAGCTTTTTTCTTTAACATTGTTTAATAAAATGAACTTTATTTGGTAAAAACTATCCCAAAAGCAGTAAACTATTTCCCATTAAAACTTGTGAAATATGCAAATTTTAATTATTTGAACATGATCTATTGACAAATTGATCAAAGAAAGTCATAAAATCGTTCAAAAACACAAGGAAAACATGCTAAAATAAAATCAAATCATATCACCTTATTAGAGAAAAGCAAAAAAAAAAAAGGAAAAATATTTTCCAGTGTAAAAGCAGACAGTAAGCAAAACATCTTGATTCAAAATCCTTTTTTTTTTATCTTCGGAGAAAAATAACTGTTGTTAGTTAAAATTGAAATTTAAAGTTGTCAGGAATGTGTATGTAAAATATATGCAAAGACTTTTTATCATGGTGCATTGTTTTTAATTAGAAAAGATTCCACGTTTAATCAACAATAAAGGAAAAATAATATATGAATTTTGAATATATGATTTTTTCAAGAATATCTTCTAGCCTAGCCGATAATTTCTAGCGTAAAAGTGTAGTTATTGTTACGAGTTTTCACTAGCTATTCTCTACCTTAATTAGCTAGCGAATCGCTAGCTTATCAAGCTAGCGATCCTCGTGGCCAAATCGCTGTCTTTATCGTAACGACTTGTCGCTAGCGATCCGTTAGCATAAAAAGCTAGCAATCCTCGAGGCCAAATCGCTGTTTTAATCGTTACGAATATCGCTAGTCATTCGCTAGCCGATTTCCCACCGGGTGGCCTCCATACATTCTTACGTGCAAAAATACACCACGTGAAACATGTGGTTGTGTTTATAACAGTAATTTTACTTCTTTGTGTGCTGCTTTGGCAAGTAAAATACCTTTAACATTTTTAAACATTTCCGCGACTATTTACTAGAGTTTACTGAGCATCATCTCACTAAAAAGCACCAGTCTGAGCAATACCGCAGTCAAAAAGAAAATCTCGAACCAGACCAAATTTTGATACACTTTGATTATTCACAAAACAATGCATGTGGTTATCAAGATGCTGTTCAAGCTGCTTATTCGTCGCAGTTAACTATTACCTTGGTTACAGTTGTTATCTATCGTTAGCAATTAGAGCCAAAATCAGTAGGAATAATATCCGACATTAATGATAAATCAAAACGCTCCACTACTACATATTTAAGTGAAGTATTTGACCTCTATTGCATTGATTGTATAAAAAAAGTTATATTATGGAGTGATGTTCCATGCACTCAATTCAAAAATAGATACATCGCGAAATTCATACAACATTGATCTGTGAACAATCGTTTTTAAAGTATAGAATGGAACTTCTTTGCTACCTCTCACGGTAAAGGAGCAGTTGATGGAGTAGGAGGGTCATTAAAGCGATTTGTTTGGAAAAGCGTAAAATCTCGTGAAGTGGTCGTCTTAAACGCTAAAGACTTTCTCTTAGCATCAAATGGGTGAAAAACTTGTTAGACTTATTAACACAGATGATATTAATCTAAGGTGGGCCTTAGATTAACATCATCTGTGTTGATAAGTATATTGCCACACGTATATTGAGATTTATTTTTTTTATGAGTTTTTCTGTTTCTTTGTGAATCGGAAACATGTTTGCAACGACCGTGATACAGTGAAGCATGAGAGATATCAAGTCACCCTGTCTTACTCCCCTCTCGATTTTAAAGGGTGCGCTTAAGTATCCGTTGTTGATAATCAGAGACGAAGCGTTTTTCATAATTTGTTTTTGTTTAGTTTCTTCAGGATCATGAAAAGAAAACCCCAATTTTGTCAAAGGCTTTCTCTTGATCTATCGCAATTAGATATCCTTCTATGTTTTTCTCGTTTGTATAACCACTTCTTAACTCTCGTCAAAAACAGATTCGAGTATATGTTTCTCTCCGGCACAGAGCATGTCTGTTACGGTTCGAGTATTTTGTGTAATAGTTTCGCAAGCCGGAGGGCTGGCGCTTTTGTTATTATTTTGTAATCTGCACACAGCAGGGGAATCGGGCGCCAGTTCTGCAGCAGGTTTTTGTTTGCGAGCTTAGTGAAATCCTCTCCGATTAGGTTCCACTATTGCTGGTAGAATTCTACTGGAATGCCATCTATTCCCGGCGATTTGCCTGCTGCGAGTGAGCTTGCCGCTTTTTGCAGTTCCTCCCAACTAAATTTTATGTTTAAAAAGCCATTTTCTTCGTTTGTGAGTGGCGCTTTTATTTTTTCTAGAAAATAATTTGCTTCCGCGATATCTATGTTTTGTTTTTTTTTTTTTTGTTCTTTGTAGAACTTTCTAATAGTTTTTTGTATATTTTTGGTGTCTGTGTAAATACAATCGCTGCTTTTGACTTTTCAAGATTTTTTATTTTTTCTTTATTTTTGTTTTTGTTCGCTTTTTCTTTGGCAATTTCTTACAATATAATTTCGCTTTTAGCTTTATTTTGCCTACTTAATTCTTTAGCTCATTCTGTCGCTGTTTCTTTAATTTGATATTTAAATAGATCCCACCATTGGTTGTTATTTTGGTAAGACGTTCTATTTTTTTTAAAACGTTCAAATTCAGCATTTATTGAGAGTGAAAAGGTTTTATCTTTAAGGATATCAGTATTTAAGTGCCAATATCCTGAACCTCTTCCATTAGTTTTTTCAAATCTAATTTCGCAAATTACAGCTTTAAGGTCCCTTAGTTCACTGTTGTAAAAAAATGAAGTATTGTTTGATGTCATGACCCAGAAAAATCCTTTGGGGGTATGATTTTACTATCATTGGTGGTTATTAGGTTATAAGTCCCTAAATCTGGTTACACCGTCCGTGGAAGAAAATTCATTTTCAAATTTTGCATAAAATCCCATTAAATACATAGCTGGTAAGTAACAACAAAGTTGGTTTTAAGAATTTTTATTCATCCCAAAAACATAACAAAAATATTTATGCAGTAAATTCACTGGTAAATAACAATTCTTCAATTCTTACTCAGCAAAGTTTCAATTCTAGTTATTTCTTTTTGAGAAAAACGTCAAAACATGTAATATTCCTAATCCATTTTTTTGCTGTTGAAGTCTGTGATGCATCTTTGCAGTCTGTCTTCATATTCTGAGTGGTTGCTTGGTCTCTTGTACCTTTGCCAATTGTTTCTAAAAAGATGATGGAGTGCTTCAGTTGCTTGCTCTGAATAAATTCCCGAAGAGCTATTGTGGCGTTGGTTGAATTGTGGAACATGGTGAATGACAGCATGAACCTTTGGAGTGATGGTGGTGCCCTGAAGTTGTAAATAGGAGACTCTGAACTGCTCAATTTTTTCAGCATAGCTGTAATCAAGAGTATTGCCAAAACAAACATGGACAACACCATTGAATTTTCTTAGTGTGTCAATAAAGGGAACAGCTGGAAAGAAAGAGTGCTGCTGGCCTATTCTCTCCAAAACACCACATTCTTCAAAAGCTTCCTGCACACATTTCCAGCCTGTTGTCCACCATGAAATGGCTGCTGTTAACTATGAAGTAACGCCAGCCATTCAGGAGCATGTGTCCAAATTTTTGAGAGAGACTGTAGAAGATGATTTACGACACCAAGCAACAGATGAAGCTCCATGGGTGGAAAAACATCAAGAACAAAAGATGCATCTGAGGCATTGATGATGGATTCATGAACGGAGTTTCTGAATAAATTTGCTTTCTTGATGTTAGCATCAGTCGCAATGAATGCTTGATAATCTCTTCTGATTGATCCAAAAGTTCTCAGAGATCCACACTTAGCAAGATCTTTTGATGAAATGTCACACCAAGAGCATGGGTGTGCACTGGAATGTGCTTGTAGACCACAAATGGTGTTTGCCAGCTTCATATCACAGGACAAAATAAAGGGAAGTTTTTCAATGTTCAGCAGATCAAAAACTTGCTTGACATTGCTATAGTTTTCCTGGAGATCTTCAGAAATAGTAATCAGTAACTAACGCTTAACACCAGAATCTTTTGCCAGATAATTGGTGAAAAGTCGTTTTGGTGGCGGAGATTTTAAAACTGAAACTATTTCCATGATTCCAAAGCTTACTTTTAGAAAACCACCACCACCATCCACTCCCAGCTTCATAATCTAGCCATCAGAGAGGTTTCTAGTTTCAAGAACTTGCTGAAAAAGAGCTTTTAAGTCTTTGCAGTGAATGACAAGTTTATTCACCTGATTTGTGCCCTTGTCAGTTGCAGCTTTGATCCAAGTTTTGGTAAAATGACTTTCAAGTTTTTTGTTCAACTGGTCAAACTTAGAGAGGAAGTTCTTTTCTACAATCCGACTTGAAACAACTTGATTTAGTGTTGACACCAGCTTTTTCACACCAGAATTGGACAGCCCTGTGTTGTGTTTCATATAAACAAGATCTTTTGCTGTCAGTTTTGGTTCTTTATTGAAAAGTCTTCTTGCTCTTAAAGATGAACATTTGAAATAGTTAAGAAAGATTTTACATTATTATGCATTGCATAGATTTAAAAAATGAAGCTAAAACTTTAAATATCTAATACAATTTTACCTGGAAGAACTGGAATAGAGTGGCCTCCTATTCCCTCTGGTCTGCTAAGAAGAACTGTTTCATGGGGTGAAGCTTCCTTGTTGGCAACGACTGATGCTGCAACTCTTTCAGCTGCAACTGAGTCCTTTGACACAACTTCTGCTAAGTTCTTTCGCAAAGTGGACTTTGAGCAACTGTGTGGAAGACCCTTGCCAACTATTGAAAAGCATTTAGAACATCTTCTTTCAACTAAGTTCTGGTTTGCTTTAGGTTTTTGGGTTGCTATAACTGGATGTGGGGAATTGTGCTTTGCTTTGCCAACTGAGAAAATTAAATAATCACAAACTGAATCTCTTGTAACTCGACGGACTTTAATATTGGAGAAGTCAAACAACTGTAGTTGGGTTTGAAGCTTCCCTTCCTCAAGCCTCCTAAGGTTGGAACGGCAACGCTCACAAATGCCAGTTGGGACTTTTGGATCATTAAAGTAAATTGGCTGCTTCAGAATTTGTTGGATTTTTTCTGTCATGAAGCTGGTTAAAAAGCGACTGGCCTTGCCAAGACACAAGAAGCAAACAGTCTTTTTGTTCTCTTTTTGCTCGATTTGGCATTTTTTGTTAATTCAGATACTAAATCTATAAAAAAAAATGGATTGAATAACTAATGCTCAAGCTTTTTCTGAGAAATTTATAATAATAGTTTATAAAAAAGCAAGTACGATTTTTTTCTTAATTTTTTTTGGTACAAATAACCTTTTTAGATTGTGTTAACTAAGTTGTTTTGGGAAAAAAGCTCCAATTTTTTTTTCTTCCCAAAACAACTTAGTTAACACAATCTGTCAAAATTTATAAAGTGGATGAAAGTAAAAGTTATAAAAAATTAAGTTTTATTGCTCTAGAGTTAAATATTTTGTAGTATTTTTAATGCGATTTTATGCAAATTTGAAAATGGATTTTCTTCCACGGACGGTGTTACCAGATTTTGGGACTTATAACCTAGTAACCAACAATGATAGTACAATCATACCCCCAAAGGATTTTTCTGGGTCATGACATCAAGCAATATTTCTTTTTTTTACAACAGTGAGTTTTAAGCAATTACAGCTTTTTTACAATTTTAAGCAATTTTATCACAATTTATAGCAATTACAGTTTTGAAGCAATTACAGCTCTATAGTTGCTTTGTTTTAAAGCAATTACTTCACTTAGTATATTGAAATTTTTTTAATACTAAATAAGTTTAGTTGTGCTAGAAGCGTGTAACTTAAACAATAAAAGAAATTCTTCATTACTTGCGGTGCAAAAAATAAAAATAAAAAAAATCTGAATTGCTGTACATTTAAATTACTAACTATAAACCTATAAAAGTCACCGAAACTCATCGAACTGTCCAATGAATGCATCAAAGCAAACTGTTGAATAGTAAAAACGAAGTAATCTTATATTTCAGTTGTTTGCTCATACTTTTATTACACTGTAAAGAAATATGAAACTTATGACAAACAAAAAACGAATTGAGTAAAAAATGAAAATTTTCCTCTGTAAAAATCAGCTTTGAGAATTAATATTAACATTTGGCAATTCTTATTTTTATTTCGTTTTCATTACTTTCTTTTTTTCTTCCTACTAACTTTATTTCTTCTAGTCTTTTTACAACCTGTACTAGCAGGTTAGGTCCACTGCGAACTAGACGTTTTAATGATTATAAGAAATTTTCAAATGGAATAAAAGACAATTGGTTTAAACTACATTGAAAGTGTCTAACATCATCACCAAGGTGTAACAAGTTGTAAAAATTATACACAAAGAAATTTTGTCTATATAACTGACCTGACTTCCTAACAAAACTATGCATAAGTTCTTCTGCATACTGTAAAAAAGGCACTCTCTTTTCCATATTATCAGTTAAACATATAGTCATTGAAATAGACAATGCAAGAAATGGTTGGTAAATATTTGGATTAATTACATCTTTTAAAATAATTGGACCAGTATATAGAAGGAAATGTCTTAGTTCGATGGCTTTCCATCTGTTAACTTCTGCTAATTACCTTGGCTTTCATGCAATTTCTGATGGTATCTCATGTTGATTAATAGTTCAGATATCTGATTCAGCTGAGTATTAAAAGTTTTAAAGCATGCAGGACTCTCTTTCCAAAACTTAGACATTCTTTTTAGCACACCAAGGCAAACAGTATACATGTAGTCTAAAATAAAACCTGTCACGCAGGGGAATGACAGTTCCATTAAGGGCGAAATATTATTCTGATGAATATCCTTATAAACGTATTTTATAAATTCTTCATCTGATCGTTTTCTATAGACAGCTTCATTGTTATCATAGACATTGCAACTGTCAATACGTCTTCTTTTTATTTGACATCTTTCCCCAGTAAGCACAGGACGTTTTTAATACGTTTTAATTCCGTTCAATTTACGGTGGGACGTTTAAAGAACCAATTCTGATGAACTTAGATTTGATCAGTTATTTAGAGCAACAACTGAACAAATCTAAGTTCATCAGAAAGTATGTATGTTTACCAGAAGAATGATGATATACAATACTCCCACTGCTGCATGCCATAGAAAGATCTTAAGTTATAAAATATTCTTTTATTTTTAATTCTTGTAATGCCTGTTAGAAAGTCTTATAATTGTTTGTAGAAAAACTTTGTCTTTTTCTCAAGCTTAGCATATGTGTATGTATGTATGTATGTATGTATGTATGTATGTATGTATGTATGTATGTATGTATGTATGTATGTATGTATGTATGTATGTATGTATGTATGTATGTATGTATGTATGTATGTATGTATGTATGTA
>QPEY01000286.1:61652-111952 GCA_014706445.1 Hydra viridissima | reverse complement strand
AAAACTTTAACTTAATCTTAACTTAACTTAAAATTTAAAATTAAGTTTAAAATTACGTTTGGTGTTAAAAATATTGTCTAGATTGCTCATTTTGTCTACTTTTTTAACGGGATACTTATTTAACGCCTATAATGGCGTTAAATGAGTATCCGTAAACTAACGCATGCGCAGATACAACATTTTGTCTACATTTTTAACGGGATACTTATTTAACGCCTATAGGCGTTAAAATAAGTATCCGTAAATTAACGCATGCGCAGATACAACATTTTGTCTACTTTTTTAACGGCTACTTATTTAACGTGACACCGGTTCCGGTAAGCAGTACTAAAAATCTAATTTAGATTTGATTCCGGTTCCGGCAATTTTCCATTTCCGGTCGATCACAATATAAAAGTTTAAACTAATACCACGTGATCAAAGTTTCTGTTTTAAAACTGTTGGCAGCAATTTTAATAGATTTTTTTGTTGACGGGTGAAAATTTAAAGTTAGTCGGAAATTCGCATGGCTCGCTGATTTCTGCGGCCTCTTTGATGTAAAACAAAAGGTTCACGTCCATCTCTTATAGGTCCATGGTAGCACAGAGCTGTCACTTAAGTATCACGTGACCGCAGGAATTTAAAGAGTAATCGCTACTCAAAATATGAACAAACAAATTGGTTAGTGTCGTGCAACATCTCTTCAGACTGTTTTCTCCTTGAGCCTAATTTACTGTCTTGATTTACCTATGCAACAGGACAAGGTAAAATTTGCTAGCTAATTATATATTCGAACTTTTTAGTTCCAATATTTTAATATGGTGCATTTTATGCATGCAGGTATTTTGCTCAAAACAAGCATCATATTAGATACTGCAATTGGTTTGAGGGAACTTTTCATTAAAAACATTCATTCCAAACATGTCTTTCAAAGTTTCTTTTGACTTGGTGTTAGAAAAAAATGTGTTTTTTTTTTTAGTTTAATTTGAAATCTTTTTTCTGAGTAATAAACCTTTGCTACTCATTTCTATCATTTAAATAATAAAATACTATAATTATCTTATTACATAACATTCATGTACAAGAAATTATAAATAATTTTAGTTATTATGAAACCAAATATCAATGCTTATTTGTTACATTTAATTTGATTCCGTCTTATATTTGCTTTTTGTTCACAATTTGTTTGTTACAGGAGAAAGTAACCATGTTAATATTTTATTTTCAGTTCTGATAGTCAGTCCTTCATGTAAATAAAGATTAAAGAACTTATTTTGTGTGCTGGTTATCTTGTTTTCAAGTAGTTCATGCTGATGAGAGCTGTGACCCAATGATTTTTTGCTTTAGCAAAATGATATTTTATAGTCAATACTATTTACAGGCCAATGTAATATATTCAGTGATTTAGTTTTATATCTTTGAATCTAGATACTCATTGAAGGTGAAGATATTTTGGCGCTACTCGACTTTCTCCTCCCCCTAATTTTATGATTGATTCTGATAGAGAATTTTATGCTGATTAAGAATCGTATAAAAACATGGGTCTCAAAATCAATGGAAAGTGCTCTAATTCGAAGTCAAAGTTGTAAAAAATCCCACTAAAAACCCTAACATTCGCCAATTAGGGGGGGGAGAAAGTCGAGTAGCGCCAATATTTTTACTGAATCTAGGTCATTTAAATCAAATGAATAAAGTTTAAATCTTGCTTATTAAACATTAAAATATTATGAAAAAGAAAACCTCTCTGATTGCTTAAACTTTTTTTATTTCAAAATTATTTATTTTAGTACCTGACAATACAAATTTTACAACTACAAACTTCTTTTTATTTGCAGTTTGAAACTTTTTTTAAATCTAAAAAAGATTGTGAAAAAGTGCTATTATTTGAAAATTATCTTTAAAAGCAAATTGAATGAAGCAGAAAACATCCATACTAAATAATTTTTATTTATAAAAATGCTTTTGTTAGCCAGTATGCTTTTTAATGTTTTTTAACCATTAGTTGGTTTGGATTTTTTTATTTATATGAAACCAAGTTCTTGTAAATCAGTAAAATGTGAAACTGAGAAATAACTTTTCACTGTCATATTTTATAAAACTTAGAAACAATACAGTTTAAAAAATTTATTGTTTTTTTTTTTTTTTTTTAAGCTCAAAATTAAGGAGTATTTATTTGATAAATTTAGACAGAAGCTGCAAATCAAGTTTGTTATTCTCTTATTCAGGTCTTTTTTCTTATACATGATACTTTTTTCTTAAATGAAAATAAATCTTTTACTCCTCATTGGTTGCTTATATGCTGTTGCTTATTGCTTATAAGTACCTAAAAAAGATTGTGAAAAAGTGCTATTATTTGAAAATTATTTGAAGAATATTTTATTAACTTCAAAAAGAAATACTTGAACATTCTTGATAAAATTGTAGTCGAAATGATGCGCTTATTGGTTTTACACTATTTTTATTTTAAAAGAAAAGTTATTTAAAAAAAAGTTTAGTTTTTTATGATATTGTCTACAAAATTTTTATTCTAAATTTGATATGTCAATCCAAATATCAAATAAACCCATTCAAACTGCTATCCTTTTTTAAGCTAAAAAAAATAACCGAAAGAAAATCAGCAGTTGTTTAAAAAGGTGCTTATGCTATACAATAAAAGTGCATTGCATCATTGTTATGTTAGTACTGAAATTTAAATGTTTTTGCAAAAAGTAGACTGCAATTCCACTATACATGTTTATACCCTGTATTGGCAATATCAGAGCTTGAATATCCATTAAACGTGTTATTAAATTTTATTTCAACCTTAGCAAATAGATTTTAATGAAATCATTTTTTATTGGTGACTTTTTAAAGAGAAAAATCAACATTTCAAACTTACTTTATGTGGTGATTGCTCTTTCACTTCAGAGTAAACTCTAGTTTTAACAACATTATTAGTATCATTAGTAACAAGAGTTGAACATACCAAATTTTCAGATTTTTTCTTTATTTTTACTATTGTATGTTAAACATTTTAAAATTTAGAACATTCTTTTGACAGATCTGATGGGTGGCATTCTTGGTAAAACAATTTTTAAACAAAATGTTGTTGACTTCCAAGAAACTGATGATAATTGGTACAATATTATTGACTCTAGCAACTCAACAGCATGTTCTTTGGATCATGAAGGTATGATACATAAAACACTAATTTAGATTTTCTGCTTTCCCCATCCTGTATTTGTTGCAAGCGTTTATAGTTTTTCTTTTTACCTATAAAATGTTTTAAATTTTTCTATTGTATTATATACAATTATTAAAAGTATATGAAAATTACTTTATTAGTTTCAAAGTATTTCAAAATATTTTCAATTTTCAAACAGTTGTCAATGTTACATAAGATAAATATAACTGGGAAATTTACTATGAGCTTTGGGTAAAATATTTGGACAAGAAATTTATGCCATTGAACTGTAATTTTTCCTTGCATAGTTATTACCATTAAAACAAACAAAGTGCAATTCAAAATTTTCTTAAATTATTTTTTGTTTTCATAAATGTTCTACTGCTTTTATGTAAACCAACACAAGAATCTTTGCTTTTATATGTATGTATATATGTATGTATGTATGTATGTATGTATGTATGTATGTATGTATGTATGTATGTATGTATGTATGTATGTATGTATGTATGTATGTATGTATGTATGTATGTATGTATGTATGTATTTATGTATGTATTTTATGTAATTTAGTGATAACTTGATGTACAACTTAATGTACAACTTCACAAAGACCCTAAAAAACTTGTGAACTGTGATGGCCATTTCTATTGCTACATTCAAAAAAATGTCTCTTTTTTAAAATTTTCGTAAAGTATTATTGAACTTTACGAAAATTCAAAATTATTTAAGTCAAATGCAATCTGATTCCTTTTTTACTATCATTATTATGTGCCTCAACATTATTAGATGTTTCAGTTTCAGATGATAGTTTCTGCTCTAGTAATTTCAACCAGTGTTGGAGAGTCAGAGTTGAGAGTTGAATTTCGAACAGTCAAAGGTTTTTAAAAGAGTTGATAGAGATCGATAGTTGTATGATCTTTTGGTTTTCCACAATAGGCTGCATTAACTATACTTATGTGGCTTACCATTGATAAATTAAATTTCTGTAAATTTTTTTTTTTTATCTTGTTTTGGTCTACATATTTCACAATAAAATAAGTTGCCATTTTATTAATTTTATTCTTTAATTTATTTAATGTATCAGAAACTGTTTGTTCATTTTACATCTATAATGTTTTCCATGTGTTGTAAAGTCAATTTTATACTTTCTTAATTAGAAAGATTTTAATGTTTAAAAATATATGTTATTTACTGGTAAAGCTGGCTTAAAATAAGGAAACAATATGGTCTTTTTGTACAGACCCATACTTACTGTTTTTATATATTTTTAACATTTTTGTAAGTTTTTCAATGCTGAGTTAAGTAACTTTTCTAGCCACACTGAAAATTTTTCATTCTTGTTTTTACTCTAAAGTAATGAAATTAAGGAAATAATTTTAAATTTGATTTAGAATAATTTTAAATTTAATTTTATTAAATCAGAGCTGATTTAATAAAATTACATTCTTCGAAAAAAAAATTTTTTATTGTTATTTTATGCTGTTTTAGAAAATTAACTTTGAAAATGAAAAAAAAAAGATCTCTTATAAATATATATGCTTTATCGTCTTTCTAATTATTAGAAACCTTTGTGTATATTTAGATAATTATTTAAAATATATTACCAAAGCTTCAGGATTACAAAGTTTCATAATAAAAGCAAATTACTGAAAGCATTTTTAGAAGAAAATAAAGCAGAAAGTTTTGATATATAAATTTTTTGAAGGTTGTGCTGTTCCCTTTTTTATCCCTTAGAGAACTACTAATTGCAAAACAATTTAATTTTTAGCAAAATAATTTTTTAGGACATCAAAATTGTTTTTTACGTAAATCTTTTTCTTCTCTTAAATTTAGATGCAGATGAAAGAGTTAGAAAGATTCTGGTTGAACAAGTTTCCTCTGACTGGATGAGATTTGCTCATGTTATTTGTTTAAATGCATTTTATGACATGGTGGAAGAAATTCAGAAAGAGAACAACAATAATGAGCTGAAATTGAAAATATTTCTTCAAAGAATTGTGGAAATCAATCCACTGAACTTTTATGAAGTGATTGCGAACTCTCTTTATACTCTTAAAAGATTTGATATTTTGTTGTGTTTGGCATTGAATGGTAAGTGATGAAATTTTCTCTCAGCATTGGTAGAGTGCAATTTTTCTATCTGTATGATGATTTATTAATACAAAATCATTTGGCAGAGTTTCTATATTTCCAGGAAAAATTTCCTATTAAGTTTCAGCTCTTCTTATTTCCAGAGAAATAAATTTCATAGTTTTTTTTGGAAAAGTTTTCCATAAATATTTATTAACAGAAGTAAATTTCATAGTTTTTTTGGAAAAGTTTTCCATAAATATTTATTGTGTTGTTATGTTTGATGTGAGTGTGTGGAGGGGAGGGGGGGGGGGAAGAGGTATATATAAATATTTATATGTATTAGAGAAAAGTTTTTTTAAAAATGTTAAACTCTGTTTAATTTTTTTAACAAAAAGGAACAGAAAGTAGATTCATTAATTTCTATTGTTTATGTTTTGTGTTTCTTATACTGTGCTATTCTGTATTTTTAATATTATGTAGTTTTTTGATTTTCACTTTTAACTTTTAAATCTGTGGTTGTAATAATTATTGATAAAATAAGATCAAGAGGTAAATTATTAGTACATGTAGAGAAAAAACATTTTATTATAATAAAGAAATATAAATATAAAAAAGGACACAATTTTTTAAAGGATGACTTGCTCAAGTGAAATTTACAAAGACGCTTAAAAAGGCAGCTACTCTATTCAAATACTTTGATATAGAATAGTTGTCTGTATAGCCCTGTCAAATAGCTGTCACAGACTATAGAATTACATATTGTTATGTCAGATGGCAAGCAGCAGTTGTGGTCCAAAAAGGTTTTTGTATGTTGACATGGTTTTTTGTTGTTCCTCTAGAAATTCAGTAACCAAAAACTTAAGGTGAATTAACTTTAAAAATATTAAATACTTTCTAAAAATATTAAATAACTAAAAAAAAATTTTTTAATGTTTGGTAATTAATGTACAGCCAAATAGTTCAAAACATGGTTAAATGCTTACATTAAAACTAAATGTTTTAAGTCTTAATACTTCAGTATGTTGAGGTACATCACAGTACTAAAATTGAATTAGTAAAGCAGCTTTTTTTTTCTTTTTATATTAATAAACATGCAGTGTCAGCAACATGTAGAACATCACCAGCAGTTCATATAAATTTTATTTTTAGCTTCAAGTTTTTCAAAACTATTTATTTTAATTTTGCCATGGTATCCAATACTCTTTCTTAGTATAGAAAAAATATTTACTGAATGTTGAGATAATTTATGTGCATATAATAATATATAAGACTTATAGTTGTTCCAAATGAAACCTGGCTAAGTATGTTCCAATCACTTTGGAATCTTGGCTACTCTGCTCAGTAACTTGCATGATTTAAAAGCTTGATTGTGAAAAATGCTTGAAGCTATGGTTATAAAATTTCTGTATTTTCTGTGCTCAAGAAATATGCTTCATCCACTAAATTCTTCACAGCTTGAACATTCTCTTACCAATGATTATACCTGTAATAACAGTTCTTTAAGTTTGAGGCAAAGTCTACCATTTTGTTCTTAATTTAGTTTAGAAGTATTTAAATAACATCTTTGGAAATTTCTGAAACACCTGAACTTTTTCTAATTATTGCACTCTTGACCAGATAATTGGAAGTCAAAGAATCTGAAATACAATTTTTTCTATTGCCACCCAAAGCTCATGAAAGATAAAGCTTCAACAAGTTTGTATGAAATGTCTTGAATTACACAGCACACGTTTTTTTGACATTATTTTGCTAACACACTTTTTGTTCTCTGTATTTTATGCACTGCAAACTGCAATATGTACAAATGGCAGTTTTTAATTGAAAAGTTGGAGTTCTTATGTTAAAAATGGCAGTCATTCTATGTAAAAGTTTAATCTGACTGCCACAGCTTTTCTTATATGCATCTTTTTCATTTGAAATTCTTTAAGTGACTTAATCTTCATGCATGTGGCTAAGTAATCAAGTATAAAATTTCATGTGGAGAAGACTCAAATCTACTGCTGCAATTCATTTTGATTGTATTTTTTTTTCATTATAAATCAATATTTTGATTGTTTGATTTCTATAAATAGAATTTCCTGAAATATTGCTGTATATCTTAAACAATTAATTGTATTTATGTTTTAAATTAATACAGATACAGTTAGTGTAGGTTTAATCTATTTCATGCTACCTTCATTTTGATTGTATTTTTCTTGTATTTAGAAAAATTTGCAAAAGTGAAGAAGTTCTTGATCGAACATTTATCAACTGACTGGAAAATATTTGCTCAGAAGACTCATTTAATCAACATTGAAACTATTGTTGAACATATTGATTGAGATAACAAGGATAATAAATCTAAAATGGCAGCTTTTCTTGAAAAGCTCTTTGAATTTGAGCCATTACAATACAAAGACAAAATTGGAAATGCTCTTAGTACATTAGGAAAATTTGATGTTTTATTTGGTGTGGCATTAGATGGTAAGATTATATTTTCATGTTTTTGTATGAAAGTTCTTGTTTACTGTTAAGAGTGTTTTTCAGGACTTGTTTTGTTAACTTGTTTTATTATTTTATGAATGGTTTAATTATTTAGAAAGCATAATTGTTTTCTTAGAAAATGATGAATCAGTTAAGCGCATCTTGGTTGAGAGTACATCTGCTGACTGGAAGAGATTGGCTTGCTACACATGTCTGTATGACATTGACAGTGTTGTAGAACAAATTGACTGTGGTTACAGCAATAATCAATCAAAAATGGCTGCATTTATAGACAAGCTTTATGAACTTGATCCTTTAAATTACAAAAAGTTAATTGTAAATTCTCTCAATGTTGCTAGCAGATTTGATGCTTTGTTCAGAGTAGCTTTGCTTGGTAAGAATCAGTAATTTTAAACTTTGTTCAGTAATATCTTTAGAATTTTAAAGCTATTTGATAATGGTGAACTTTCAACAAAGTGCATTTTTTTTTAGTTTTTTTGATAAGATTTGAAACAGGAGTGAATAAATTGTCAGCAGCCAATGAGATAACCTGGTTTTTACAAAAGTGATTATATCAAATAATGTATCATTAACTTTTGTCATTAGCATTAGATAATTTTCCCAAACACCATCATTAAGACCAGATGAAAATTTTAACTTAAAAGAATTAAAACTTATTTAACTTTTATATTTTTTGATCCTGTGTTTGATAAGTTTTGTTTAAAATACTTTTAGAAAGTTCTGATATTGTAGTGGAGTTATTGGTTGAGCAAGCATCTTCTGAGTGGAAGAGTTTTGCTTTTCATGCTTGTTTACAGAACGTAAACTGTATTATAGAGAAGATTGACCAAGAGAATAATAGCAATCAAATGAAAATGAAAGCATTACTTGAAAAGCTTTTTGAAATTAATCCGTTGCAGTTTAAAGAGTTGATCAAAAGTACTCTGATTATAATGAAAAAATTTAGTGTTTTATCAGCAGTTGAAGAGGAAGGTTGTCTTGGAAAAGAAAAAGAAGAAAAAGAAAAACTAAAAGAAGAAATAAGTAAAGAACCTGTTCTTATAAATGGTATCTTTTTAAGTTATTATTTCACCTGTATTTTCTAACCTGTAGTGTATTTTCTAACCTGTTTTTTTTAACCTTTTATGTTTTTACTTTTTTATTCAAAATAATGACAGTTGTTCAAAGTTATTAAAGGTTTTATGTTAAATAGTTTTCATACTTGTACAAATAATAATAATAACAATAAACTATAATACAATAAACTGATCTGAATTTAACAAAGCATTGAAGAACTCCTCTGGTGAATATTGCTTTAGAAAAAATGAAAATATTTTTCTCAAAGTTAAATTTGAATGTTGGAGTTTAAATTGGGTCAGCAATTAAATCTTTACCTCTAATTTTTTATACAAAGCTAAAAGGAGTACATACAAGTAAAATTTTAAATGTCTTTTTTTTTCAAAACCATTTTTGCCTCCTGTTCTGGTATCTGGTAAAGTGGGAAGTAAATATTGTATTCACTTTGAGAATTTCTTATTATACTTTTTATACAATGTTAATTATAATTTTCATTTCAAAACTAAAAAATCCCACAACTGGTTTTTGAAAAGAACATATTTTTGAAGTTGTTTCTTGTTTAGGAAAAAGTTGTGTTAAAAGATCAAGCAAAAATGGATAATATTCTTGACAATTCAGAATTACTATTACAATTAAAAATGAAGATTGGCAAAGACTGGTTGAACTTGGGACGCTTTTTATCAGTCAGTGATAATGAGCTTGATGTCATAGACGCTGAAAATGATAGTAGTCTAGAAGAAAAGGCTTACAGAATGTTATGTGCATGGAAAAACCAACAAAAGTTTCCTACATTAGAGGCTTTAGCAAGCGCAATATACAAGATCAATAGATTAGATTTGATAAGAGTGATGGAAAAGTTCTCAAGTACAAACTTAATTTTTTTTTTTGTTAATGCATTTGGAATTTTTTTGGAATTTTTTTAGGAATTTTTTGTTTGTTTTGGAAGTTAGTTTTTGTTGTCTTTTTTTTTTTTTTAATTTTGAAAATTCCCTGAAGTTAATGAAGTAAATTTTTTTTTCTTAAGCTTATAAACATAGTAAAAAGATTGTTAAAATGTTGTTTCTCTTGTTTTTTGCTTTTTATAGTAGAAGTTGAAATTATTTTTTACACAAACAAAATTTTGAATGTTTAAGTGTTTTGCTCATTCTTGATGATATACTTATTAGATAAGTCATTTGAGAGAGAAAACCCCCTGAAGCCATCCATTGAAGATAAAGCAGGTATGTTGTTTTAAGTTGTGTAGAAGTTATTTGTTAATAAGCAACATCTTATTCTTTGAATATTATTTATATATTTTTAATCATCAAGTTGCATCAACAAAACATTATTCTTGTTAGTGAGATTTTAGCTCATACAAGAATTATTCCTATTCAATTCTCTCTATTAAAAAGGTTTTTTTGATTGATGATAAGTTGACATGATTCCCATCCAAACAAACTAAATCATTTGTAAGGGAACCCAGGGTAACTTTGACAAGTATAAACAATTCTAATAAAGGTAAAGATTATCGAATGATGGACTATTTCCTAGTTCTATTGAATACTTGCATCATAGAACTCTTCCCCTAGAATATCAATGAATAATATTGCCTAGTTTCAGAGAAATTTACCGGAACTTTATTCATTTTTTCAATTTCCTCAAATGTCAATTTTATCCTTTTGATGAGGGTAACATTGAATGTAAAATTATTGTTGTTGCAACATTGCAGTTGTAACCAGTTAAAATTAAGTGATGATGTCAAATGTGGATAAACAGGAATAATGTCAAATGTTGCAGAGGTAAGCATGTTCTATATAAAACATTAATAGCAAAGAATAAATTTCCTAACATGTAGCAATGCCAACCAATGATCTAAGCATAGAAACTGTTTAAGTATCAGAATACATCAGTCTTATCTTGGTGGTTTTTTATATATATATATATACAATGATTTTTTATAATTTAATTGCTTGTCAATTCTATTGCATAAAAAATCAATATGCTCATTGAGTGACAATATTTTTAATACAAGTATGTTCAGTACTCTGCTGTTGCAATTGCTAAAACCTTTACTTCACCTAATTGTATCAATGAAGAGCTGAGTATATTAGCAGTGGATGCACACACATTTTAATTGCCTGAAGCATTTGTTGTGATGTAGCACTAAGGTTTCAGATTACATTTCAATTACTTTCAGATTGTATTTCGATTACGATTCGATTACTTGGTTCGATTACTAGTGTTGTATGGTCAGTATTACTAGTGTTGTATGGTCTGCTATTGCTTGAAAGCAACATCTTCTACATCTTATTGCCTATAAACTCTTGAGTTAAGTCACCTTTTAATAGCACCAATAAAACTGTTTCTTTTCTCTCAAAATATTTACTATAAAATTACATATGGTAGTGACATGTCTATTGAACTATATTCTTCTTTCAAATCTGCATTATTTCTTCGTGGTTCTCACAAGGAAGACCTTTAAGTTTAATTCAATGTAGTTTTCTTGAAAATCCAGTTTTGTTGCATTAAATGCAGAGTTTTTCCAGTTAAAACTTATTTCTCATTTAAGATCTCATTAAAAGATAATAAATAATAACATCTATTGAAATATTGTCAAGTTGAATATGAATTTTTACATGTTGGTATTATCAAGTTATACTTAATTAGAAGTCAAAGCTTTTCATTAAGTAATTTTTATATGTGATAAATTTTAATCAGATGAAGGGGTTCTGAATGGAAATTTAGTGTACCACTGATATTTTCAAGACTGCACCTTGCAAAGGCATTTAACTTGTTTTTTGTAGTAGATAAATGAAGAGAAAAAATTTTCTGCATAAAATGACTTTTAAATGAATGGATTTTATGTCTTCATAATTATTTGTGGCGATTGCATCTTTAAGTAATTAAATTTTAAACAGTGTAAGAATGGATTGAAATATATCATTGTAGGCTACATCATTACTTTTTTTAATTGCAAATGTTAAGCTGTTTCTATTTAGACACAGATGCAAAAGTAAAGAATATTATAATTGAGAAAATGACAGATTGGAAAAGATTTGCACGTCTTACTAATTGTAGCAATAACGTGAATGCTATTGTTGAGCAAATAGATCATGATGTGACAGGAGGAGATAAGTTTAAATTGGAAAGATTTCTAACAAAGCTTGTTGAACTCCACCCAAATGATTACATAACTTATATACAGAAATCTCTGAAAGCTATGGGAAGGAATGATTTGCTCCAAGATATATCCTCTTTATGTATGTTTTTAAAATTTCTTGCAGATTTTGTTTTTCTTTGATCTCCACAATTAACTATTATAACTATCTTTATTTTATTTTCAGATGCAGAGCAGCAAAAGATTGGTAAGCTAATTTATTTTAGATATTTTTTTTTACTTTATTAGATTTTAGATTTTTGATAATAATACCTAACTTAATTATAATAACTACAACTACTACTATTACTAATAATAATAATAATAATAATAATAATAATAATAATAATAATAATAATAATAATAATAATAATAATAATAATAATAATAATAATAATAATAAAAGATACAAATAAAAACAAAAATACTAATAAAAATAATATCAATGGAAATAATATCAATAAAATGATAATAAAATGGTGAGAACAGTGTTTTCTTTAGGGAATTTTGTTAAGACTGGTGTAAAGTAAAAAATTTTTTGAAATTGTTATTTTGAGCCTAATATATGCTGATAAAACATATTTGGTGCAGTAGTAAGGGTGCCACTAACCTAAATCATAATAAAAATCTATGACTATTAATTTTCAAAATTAGGAAAGTTTTGAACAAAACTCTTTTTATCAGAATGACTATCACAAAGGAAACAATATACTAACAAGATTGTCTAAGGTCTCTTTAGCAAGAATGTTAGTAGATATATAAGCGCTTGTATAAATGTTCTAAGCTAACCTAGAAGGTCTAAGCAGCTCAAAAAATTGTTATTTTGTGTTTATAATAATATTGCACAGCACTCGTCATTAGCAGATCACTAATAAAATGCAAATAACTAATTATGATGAAGAATGAACAAAAATAATCACATAAAAATAGGTTTAGTTTAATAAAATAGTAGGTAATTTATATAATAAAGTAGACTTTTAAAAGAGAGGAAAAAAGTAAAAAAGAAGAAAAAAAAAAGACTTTAAGCAGAAACAACGCTAATGAAAACAAAAAAAATAAAACAAAATAATGAAATTTGATTGATGTTGATTTACTTGATTTAATGATACTGCATTTTCTATAAATTTTTTTCATTTCAAATTTCTATAATAAAATGTTTTAAGAGAGATAAGAGCAGCGAAGAGTGTAATAAATAATAGAAAGAAATTATTTTCAAAAGAAATTGTAGAAATAAAACATAAATAATTTAATGTTACATTTTTTAAGTGATCTCTAATAAAGTAGGAATAATTTTTAGATATTTTAAAAATATGTTATGTAAGGATTGAAGAAATATATAAAAAATTAATTTAAGTAAATAAGATAATTTTAAGTGAGCTTTATTTTATAAAATTTAAAAAAACACATTACAGTTATGTTGTTAAGCATCAGAGAGAATTTTTTTAATTTTTCATTTCAAATTCACATAGTTCAATTACAACTTAATATTTTTTAAATCAGAAAAATAATTTTGAAAAAAAAAAAAAAATCTTTAAAAAAAAATTTTTCAACTTAAAAATTATACTAATTACAAAAAAAATTGTAAACATAAGTACTGAAATATTTTTAAAAAGTAAAAGTTAAGGGAATTTCAAATTTAAATATCAACTTCAAAATAAATAAGTTTAAAAAAAAATTCAAAATTAGTATCTAGTAAAACTTCCTTTCCTACTAATTCATTCATTCATGCGATTTAGTTTACTATCAACCAAGTTATGAACAATAATTTGAGGAACATTGTTGAGATGATGAGTTACAGTTTTAGTAAAGTCATTTTTGTTGAATAATTGTTGTTTTGCAAGCTGTTAGTTCGACCAAGATCACAAATTTAAAATGCAGTTGAGGTCTAGGCTGTTGCAAACCAAGTCATTGTATTGATTTTTTTTGTTATGACCAATCAATGACATGGCTTTATCTTGCTGAAAACCAAGTCTTTAATTTGTTTATCAAGAGTACGGATGGATGGCTAAAGATAATCACCAAGAATTTTGACATGTAATTTCATATTCAATCTAACATCAAACAAGTAAAAAAATCAGACACCTTCATGTCATAAAAGTCCAAACACTAATAGAACCACTAACTTGCTTTGTTCATTTTAGCACACAATCTTTGTTGTATTTTTACCTGGTTTTTCAACAAAGCAAACTCAACCTTTAGAAATGTTAGCTTGAACAATCATTACTATTATTATCATAATTGTTATTATTATTATTGTTGTTGTTTTTGTTGTTGTTGGTGTTGTTGTTGTTGTTACTATTATTCTTATAATTATTATTGCTATTATATCATCATTTTTATTATATGTACAATACAACTGAATAAAAATGATTTTTCTTAAATTAAGTGCAAAAAATGTTTATTTGATGAAAAAATGTTTAAAAAAAATGTTTATTTGATGAAAATTTTATTATTGAAATTAATTTAACAATACTACTGCTGAAATAATATTAGAAAATAATCATCTGGAAATTTTATGGTGTGCTGTAAAATCTTAAAAATTATAATTGTTTTTAAATCTCTCTTTCTCTTCTATTACAAATACAATCAGCTTCTTTCTAATATGCTACAAATTTGGCTCAGTTAACTACCTGAGATAGATCAGCCATTTTATTCAGCCTGAAAATAAGTTTCAAACTTCAGTTATTCAATTTATATTAAAAATGATTTTTTTTTAACTTTGAAATAAAGTAAAAATTGCTTTAGCTTTCAATTGAAATGCTGAGTTTTTTTCTTTTTTCTTTTTGCTGATTTTGCTCTTTTTTTTAAACTCATTTTTATTGTCCAATAAGATGTTAATTAGTTGTCTATAGCCTTGTTTGAAGTTGATAAATGAACTACACTATTAGCTCTTACTAGATTGTTGTTATATATTGTCTCATATTCTTACATAACGCTATGGTAAATAGAAAGTATGAGATAAAAAATTGAATTCTATGAAAGTTAAAAAGTTTTTTTTAAAATTTAAATTATAACTAAAATAAAGTCAATTATTGTCTTTCAGAAAAATAGTAGTTAGTTTTACTGAAATTATTAAAATACTAAAAATTATTAAAAGAGTGAAAATAAAAATAAAATTACCTCTATTTTACAACAAAATTCTCCTTATAAAATATCTGAAAATATATATTTGCTTAATGACATTTAAAAACATTTACTTGAACACAGCTTTTTCAACTGTCTGTTGATTTTTTAAATCTAAGCTAGCTTATGACAGATAAAATTCATCTTTTAAAGGATGATCTTTTCTTTATATTGATTATTTAAATAATTTTTGGTATAAGTTTGATTTTAATAAAGCAGTAGTTGCTTAATAAAATATCTTTTGGTGTTTTACTGATTTTTTAAGCACTGTTTTGCATAAAATGTTGTCTTAGTTGCAACTAATTTCAACTTCTTTTAACCAACTTTTAAAACTTTTCTGATAGAAGTTTGAAGTTGTTGGCAATTAATGTCATTGTTAAATTTATTAAAAAAAAACTTATTCAAAAACTTATTTGAAAAAGGTTTCTCTAGAAGTTTGTCTTTTTTCAATCCCAAATTAACAAATAAGTAATTTGCATTCATTTGTAGTTGATGATAAGTGTTCCTATAAGAAAAGGAGCCTTTAGAATCTTTTTTTTTTTTTAAATAGATTCTCTTAAAATATATTTTGTGAATCTATATCAAGCTGGAATAAGTAATTTTTTAAAATTTGTTTAAGACACTCAGCATATATAGATAATTAAATTTATTACTAGCTGGAATTCCTGGTGCAATGTGCTAGGTTTTCCAGTTATTAAATATAAGACTTTACTATATTAATCAAAAATGCATTTGTAGTGGTCATGTTTTTGGGAACTAAACCACACTGTGGGAATTAAGCTTTTTTGCAACAAACACATCAATAAATCACAATAATCTCTCCAAACAAAAACCTGCTTTACAAATTTTCTCGTTCATTTATACCATATACTTTCCAAAAATGTCCCTCTATCAAAAATTGTTCCTTTCAAAAAAATTCCTATCAAAAAATGTCCCTATCAAAAATTGTCATAAAAAACTGCTAACATTTATTTACAATTTTTTGATTTTCAATTGTAAAAACTATTAAAATTATTAGCTCCATAATCACCTCATTGCCAGATGCAAGGTGGGTCGGAACTTTGTTTCAGCCATAAGCACCTTGAACATGGAGTCTGGGGTGGTCTAAACCTGGCCTAAAACCTTCCCTGGGAGAAATTAAACCTGTGTGAAAAATTTGGTGAGGATTGGATCAAAGCTGTGGATTTGTGTAGTGCACATACACACATAAATTCATCTTTATATATAAGATTATTTAAAATATACTCAGCATATATTACAATATATGCTGAGTGTCTTATTTAAATACAAGCTGTTTGATTACTTAGTTACCTTGGGGTTAGCAAGATAATTTTTTTTTATCAAATAAAAAGTCTGTTACCTAAGTATGTTGAATTATAGTACCATAATAGTGCCTAACTTTGCACAACCATTGGTAACTTTGCACAACAATATGTCAAAGATGTTTTACTCTCTAACAACTAAAAATTTAAAAATGCAAATCGCTTTAGAATCTGGCAGTTTGTTCTAGCGGCAATGTGAAACTCATGTATAATAGTTTTGTAAATATGATTTCTGGCAACACGAGTCCTTTTGTCTAAACATAGAAATAGAAAACAAAAATTATTTCTTTTAACTTTTGTGTATGCAGCAGATCAGAATTGAACTTCAAAGTGAATAAATTGCTCATAGTGTTTTTTATAGTGTTGGTTTGAAGCATATTAAGTGTTAAATCCATTGTTGATAAAAAAAATTAAAGTTTAGCAATCTTTTAATTAAAGTATTTTTTTGGTAGAAATTAAGGTAACTTTTCAAAATGTACAAAGTTACCGCAAATGCTGTTGGTTATCTAAAAGCGATACTTTTGTATATAAGCAATACCTTAATACAGGTAATTAATAGTAATGTTTTTTCCAGATGTAATGTCTATTCAAAAAGGAGGTTAGGAACAGAAAATATAAAGACTATACAGAGGAGGACCTATACAAATGTGAAGATGTAGTCTAAAAAGTAAAAATCTACAGATCTTGAAGATGTAAAATCTAAAAAGCTGACACAAGAGCAAGCTAGTGCAAAATATATTGTGAGTCAATTAAAAACTTGTTTCAAATTGAAAGGAAAGCATACTTTAAAACCTGGTAAACCATTTTTTTTTTCCAAATTAGAGGAGGCTGCTTTTTTAAAATGTGCCATTCAATTAAGTCATTTTGAATTTCCTATCAGTAAAGAAGAGTTATGTCATATAATGAACAATTATCTCCATAGTTCTAGTAGAAAATTAAAAGAATATAAAGTCTTTCTTGGGCCCGATTTAATCAAATCATTTTTACAAAGACACCTAGAGCTAACAAATTTGTGCCAAAAAAAAAATCAGGAACAATTGTTAATTTCTAGAAGAATAAGATGACACAAATATACAACGATGATGAAAGAAATTTAACTGATTACTTGATTATCCCTCAAAAGAAGGCTTAGTAAAATGAGGCAGTAACTACCCTTACAAATAAAAGAAGCACTTCCAAGACAAGTATTTTCATAATGATATCAGGCAATTCAGCAGGTGAACCTTTACCACCTTTTGTTCTCTATAATCTGCTAATCTGTTGTCAACTTGGTTTGAAGGAGATCCTTAAGCAGCCAGATACTTCTTCGGCAACTTTTGAAGAGCAATTTTTCATTACAGTTTTACCCTTTAAAAAAGAAGTTAAAAAGAAGTTACCTTTAAAAAAGAGTTAAAGTTCTGTTAGTCAATAACTTATCATTAACCAAAGATCTGGACCACTGGTTAACTTTGCACATTTTTTAAACAATCTTGAAAAACTACTTCTTAATTTTTAAAATCGAATTTAACAATTAAAATGGAATTAAGGAATTAATTACATTTAAGGGTCCCCAAGGCTCTTTATACTTCTGAAATAATGGTGTAAATTTTATTTGATATACTTGAATTAAAACATTTTTAGGCATTGACTGTTGCTCTAATGATTGGTTATTTGGAACCAATAAAAATCTTTGGATTAGTAGAATTAAGTTCACGTTTTTGAATACTTTTTGTGATATTTGAAAACATTGATTAGTTGGTCTCTAACATTATGTCAGTTTTTTTAAATTCATTTTGACATCAGGTTTTTTATTCTAAACTTGTACCAAAGATTTTCTTTATATTTATATTCTTTCAGTAATGCGTGGAACACTAAAGAGGTTTTATCAAACAACTTATGGAAAAATTGATCAACTTGAGCATAATGTAATAAGTCCCTCTAATGTTGATTTTTTAAACAAGTTTGTAGAATTGACAGTAGTTGATGCAAATGATGCAGAGAGAGATATTGTAAACATTGCTGAGCGAGAGTTGTTTCTTCGCAGACAAAGCACTTATGAACCAATTGAGTTTTATGAATTGTTTTCAAAAGAACTGCCTTTACTTTTGATTTCTGGTATTGCTGGAATTGGAAAAACTTGTTTGCTCAGGAAATGCTTACTTGACTGGGCCAGTAATACCTTATGGAAAAACGTTGATCTTGTTATTTATCTTGAATGCAGAAAGTTAAATCAATATCAAAATATTGCTAGCATAAATGAGCTGCTAAATGTTTTTTACAAAAAATTTTTTAAAGAATGTAATGTTTGTGAAGACTTTTCAATATTGTTTGTGATAGATGGGTTGGATGAGTTTGCATATTTGGATGAATTAATAAATCATAATCCACAAAATCCAAGCACTCATTCCATTGTTAATGTGTTAGCAGATGTTTTGGACTTTCACAAATATAAATGTGTTGTTGCTGGAAGAGTAGGAGCTATACTACAATACAAAAATAAAGTGAGTGAATTTAGTGAGAAATTGACTATTCAAATAATGGGTTTTAATGACCATGGTATAAATGAGTATGTAGAAAGAGTTGGAAATGCAAAAGAAGCTATAAAAAAAGCTCTAAAATCATCTCATATTGCTAAAGCAATGGCATCTGTCCCTTTTTATTTATCAGCAATGTGTACAATTATTGGTTCATCCATAATCTGTGATTCTTATTCATTCCTCACTACAACAGAGTTGTATTGTTGTATATTTCTATACTTTTTGCAAAAGCATATAAACAGAAACAAAGAACCAGTTTACAAGTTGTTGGAAAAAGAGAGCAGCAAGCAATACATTTTAAAAGTTTGTAAAGTTGCTTTTCATTTGTTTAATGATGGTAAAGTGGTTTTTTCTGAAAAGGAATTTAAAGCAATTGTCAATGGCATTGATAAAGTTGAAAATGATGGTTTGGGTTTCATTGAAAAAGTTGAATCACAGCTTGGTTATCAATACCAATTTGTTCACCCGACTTTGATGGAGTTTTGTGCTTCAATTCATGCGCACATTAATTTGAGTTCTAAGGAAATTCTTAGTAATAAAAAGTTGCAAAGCTGCTTGCCAATGATCTGTGGACTGAGAAATGAAAATGGAGGACCTTTTTTGAGATTGCTTGCTAACTTGAAAGCATCAAAGGAGGAAAGTAATTCCATGCTTGGTAAGTTCATGAAAGTGTTAAAGAAATTTAAAAATGATTTTATACTTCATTTGATACTCATGTTTGTGATTTATAGTGAAAATCAAATGACTATTTGCTAACTTGTTTTTTCAGATAAAGAAAGAAATTCATTGCTTCATGGTGTGCTTGGTAAGTTCATTGTTCAAGTTAAAGAATTTATAATATTAGTTTGTTGACTGTTTTTGTTAAATTAAAAGTATCAATTGATTTAAAAAAAAAGTAAAAACAAAATAATGATGGCTACCAATTTTTATCTGCAGCTCAATATTTCTGGAAGAATATCCCCAAATATTTTTTATGTGGCCTTTTAAATCATGAAGTAGCTTTATAAGGCTGACTTCAAGGTTTTGCAGATTTGATTAAACTAGTGTATTTAGCTAATTAGACCCTTAAGTTATAAAATGTTAAGTTTCATGAGTTGGAAGTCAATATCTGTTACAAGTACTGGTTGTGCCTTCCAAAAACAAAAAGGGCTTCATTATCCAGTTAACTTGATATAATTAGCTAATAATAACACTGATGGTATTAATAATGATAACAATCATAATAATCATGAAAATCAAAGTAATCATTATCAAAATATTTATAATAGTAATAATATAATAAAAAAGATAAGAATAAAAATGACAAGGAAATTAATACCAGTAATATTAATGATAATGATGATAAAGATAACAAAAATAAAAATAGTAATTATGGTAATATTATTATTATTAGGGTATCTTTTATTATTAGGGGATTTTTTAGTCTTTGTGAGTTTTACATTAAATTTTTCTAAACTGAATCTGTTTTTTGCTTCTAAATTCTTAAATTGAAACAAAGTAAAAAATTAAAAGTGTTTTTTTTTTTTTTTAAAAAGACTTTTATAAGCGTTGAAAAGATGAAATTTTGTAGTTTTTTATGAAATTTTATTGTTTTTAACCAGATAAAAACAGCAAATTTGACTTTTCGACATCATTACAAGACCATAACAATTAAAATGTGGAAAAAAAAAAGGATTTCTTATCACTAGGGAATGAGTATTAATTTCTTAAGAAAAAAGTAGCGCTTTACCACTTTAACTTTTTGCTGAGCCACAGGATTTAAATTTATTTCTCTTCCCACTTTTTAATTTTAATCCTCATAAAATAAGAAATTTCTCCAAAATAAAATTTCATATTTTGTTTTTTTTTTGTTTTTTTTTAACCTTGCTACCAAAAAATATAATGTGGTAATAGTTATTTATTATTTCAATTTATTTATGGAACTTTTTACATGATCAATGCTTTGAAAATGTGAGAGCATTTCTTCGATCCGTTCACCCGCTAAAAATTTAATATAATTGATAAATTCAACTTCTTTTCTCTCATTTGTGAAATACCATTGAACATTTTTAGATAAAAATGATCTTTTTTCAAAAAAAAAAAACACAGGAAGAATTTCTTTTGAAGTTTCAATTGCTGAAAAAAAAAAGGGGAAGATTGTTGAGAGATAAGTTTTTTGGGTCTGTTTTACGAAGAAAATGATTTTCATAAAATTTTCAATATATTATAAAGATTCAGTATTTCACTAATTGTAGTGCAAACGGTGCTGTTGTCAGTTGCGTTCGTTATTTAGTTAGATGGATTGTTTTTTCTGTTTCATTTGTTAGCCTCGTTTTATAATAAATTGTCATTTTAACATAATTTCTACCTTGTGAGTTTTTTTTTCAGCGTCAGTTTTATTATTATTTATTTAACTTGCTAAAAAAATAGTTATCAGTGATCACTTGTTGGTATCAATTTTTTAGTTAACATCAATTGAAGTTGTAAACGTTAATTTAAGTAATTGCCGTGTGGTTTAAGTTAAAAAGAGTTGAATTTATGATTTCGCTGATCGGTTGAATTTCTTTGTGAAGATTAGTTTTCAATGTGACAAAAGCCCATTGGCAGATTTTTGAGAAATAATCATTTACAATTTACTAGCCTTCGAAAATCGACGTTATTTGGCCTAATCAGTATATCAACGCTAGAGGGCAATCTACACTTATTCAAGCTTTGTGTAAACTCTTTTGTCAAAGCAACTTCTTTCTCTCTAAAAGTACCTCCTCACTCACTTCTTCCTCACTTTTTAAGCTTTAAGGAAATCCCTAAGCATCATCTAATTATTGTAAACCTTTTTTTACATATTAGAAGAAAGAAAAAAAAATAAGAAAATAGTAATAACTATTTCTTTAAAAATGAATCTTTCTATTTATTTTAGGTACTTAATTTTGAATAATTGAAAACCCAGATAAAATTAAACAACAAGGAAAATATTGCAGCCCTTCTTTATCAATAATTGCACCCCCCTAACCCTGTCCCTCAGGGTTAGGGGGGTGCAGTTATTGATAAAGAAGGGCTGAATTTGTTCTCCCTTAAGACATAAGGCTGTAAGCCAGCATTTTACCTACCTACTTAGATTGAGGTAGGTAAAATGAAGAGGTAGGAAAGAAAAGGACGCCGCGTATGCGCATGAAAAATCCTAAGAATCTCCCGTTGAATTTAAATAAGATGCAAAAAATTGAAAGCCAACCAAAAGGATGGCAAATTAAAATAAAAACTCAGCTGTTAACGTGAGTAGATTTTATTCAAAAAAACACTGCGTAGTACTATTTAATAACTGGAAATCAGTAAAACATTAATTTACTACCATAATGGATTAAAACAAACATAAAAATACCTATAGCAATTATTAAACAGGAACAAAGCGAATATATGAAGTTACTAATTTATTTATGAGTGTCACTAAAATGAATGCAGCAAACTGATCATCTTCAGGACTTTTAAGTTCATCTTTCTTTGTTCTACATTTTTGCAATTTGTTAATAACACATCTCATAAAAAAGCTTGAAGAAAATGAAATATGTAACAAAGCAACCTGGTGACAGCGCATTTTAAAATATTTTTTTATTTTTAAATGTATTAAGGTTGAAAGGAAAAAGAAAATGTCATTTCTTTTAGAAATTTCAAAAAGAATATTTTGTGACTTTTTATAACTCTTTTGTTAAACAGATTGCAGCTCGATGTTGGTTTTTCAGAAAAAATATTTCAAGGTGTGGCTGTAAAGAGCTGAAAAGATCTTTTAATGTTTTTTGACTTTTTCATAGCATCAAAGTGACAATCCCTATTTTTAATTTGCAAAGAATGTTTTTAATCGCTCATTTCAATGCATTGATTTGGATTTCAAAGTGACAATCCCTATTTTTCATCAAATGACAATCATCAAAGTTTATCATCAAAGCGACAATCCCTATTTTTGATTTGCAAAGAATATTTTTGATCACTCATTTCAATGCATTGATTTGGATTTACACTTGGCAGTTATTATTTAAGCTCACATACAATGTATATCACACGAAGGCAGCAATATCTAAAAGTCTAAAAAAATTGAAGTTCGGTTATCAATCTCTTACAACCCTAATGTAAAAAAAAACACAACCTTTTGTAATGAGGTCACAAAATATAGTTGCTAGAGATGTAATGGTTCTCTTGCGATTATAATTTGCAGTATGTAGGAAATGTTTAGAATATCTTATGTTTAATGACTTTTCTTATCAAGCACAAGAGTGAAAGAAACAATTTATTTAGTGTCAAACAAATCCTTGCAACAATATTTTAAAACAAATATTTGTAATTCTTTTTTTTTTTTTTTTTAACAATCTTTTATGATTTTCTGATTTTAGTTTCTTTACGTAATCAGCATTTGGTCTCCTTTAGTAAGGCTGACTATTTTTCTTATGATATTAATCTAAATTTAAAAATGAAAAGCCTCACTTTAAAACTTCACTTGTAAATGAAAAGTTTAGTTGCATTCTGTATATTTCGACTTTTTGGTTAACAGAAGCAAACCCTTCGGTTAACCAAAAAGGTCGCTCAGATCTTTAGATAGTGATTAGAACTTACTTGTTAACATGTTTTCAAATTGTATTTTATTTACTTTTTCTCTCTTTAGATAGTCTGAAACTAAAGAAACTCTTAAGAAACTTTTAGTATTAAAGTTGTAAAAAAGTTCCCCTTAAAATAAGAAACTTTCAAGTATTTGCTCATTTGCTTGGTTTCTTATTAAAAAAAACGTGATTTCAAATGTTTCTCGTTTTTAACAAAATTGAAATCAAGTATTTTGTTAGTTGAAAGCTTCTATTAAAAAAAAAAGTGCAAAATCATTAATCAAGTTCCTACTCTAAAACTATCTATTGTTGAATTGTCATGAGATGCTCTAAATATTCTCAAGAAAACTGAGAATATATAAAGTGTATCATGACAATTAGAACGAGGAGAACGATCGCAAACTGCAGTTCCATATTCCACGTTCGAGTTTTCAATTACAACTAAATCCTCACTCTGGTTTCTCTTCTCATAACTAACTGAAAAGTTTACAAAACGATGGCCATAAAAGAAATGTGTATGCGATTTATACAGTACCTTTTGTGTAAAACTTTTAAAATTTAATTCCAACCGTTTTGACAATTTTAATCGATTGCTACCGCTTTAAATTGTCATGCTTTCATTTAACTTTTTAACATTTTTTGCTGTCAAAGCAAAGAAATAGAAAGCGAAATATTTTTATCTCAATTTAAAAGTGCAAGAATTTGCATGAAAAAACTCACGAGACTTTAAAAAGAAAAGCGCGCTCATTTGTTGATTTTGACTAAGCTTCTGATTGGCTGACTTGTATTTGGCTACTTGTAGTACTTTCTGTCTTTCGCAAATTATTTCTTTAAAAAATATTTATGAAAAAAAAAATTATTTTTGACTTGTGATCTTTTGGATTGTTTTAACTTCTTCGATATAGAAAATAATATCCATTTTATATTTATTACGATATTGTGTTTTCAAATTTTTGAAAGTTGTTTTTTTTTGAATAATTGTTGTTGCAAATAAATAAATATTTATAATAATATTAATATGGTATTATTCTACTTCTTCAGTTAAACACAAGATGTTCATGGAATGCTTTTTTGAAGCTCAAGCGTTTATAACTGAGGACTTGAAAAGAGTAATTGATGATCAAGAGTGGACTAAACTCTATATTTATATACACGATGGAAAAACTGCTCATGAAGTTTCTCATGAGAAATATTTCATTGAGAAATTTTTAGACGCAGGATACAAGTTGAGTTCATTAACTGTTAAGAAAAATATTTTATCTGAGGATGAAAAAAAACTTATAATTTTATGTTCGACCAACGTTCGTCGTGTCGACTTATATCATCCAGTGAAGATTGACGAATGGACACCGAAGCATAAAATTGAATGTTTGCAGATATTCACTAGTAAAACTTTCATATCAAAGAACGAGTTTCAAGGTTTCGTCCTCCCGTGGGTTCGACATGCTGAAGAAGAATTACGTCTCTCCCTTCACGACGACACGAACTTCATTGGTGACATTTCTAAATGGCTTTATGGTTCGAACGTCAAGAAGCTGATGATCATGTACCGTCGAAAAAAGTTTCGTAACAGCGAAGAGTTGAAAAAATTTTGTACTGTGAAAACATTGTAAAGTTTAAAGTAAGAAACACGAAAAATGTTAAATATATTAAATAAAAAATGTACAAATGTAAATATTTAAAAGGTATAAGTAATACAAGAAAGTTTTATAACATCTAAGAGTCGAAAAAGTTGAAGTGATACGAATTACTTTTGATTGTTTAAATCTTTTTGATATGTTAAATAAATATGTAAAATATATAAATATATAAAAATTATTTATGGAATGAAATGTTAAGTAATTTTGAAAAAAAAAAAAAAAATTCTTATTAAAATATGAAACGTGGAGAAAAAGGGAAAGATTTTCATTTTTATTTGGAGTTTTTGTTGCTGATATTAAAATTGTAAGTTTTTTAAATACTTCAAAAAATCATGAAAATATAATGATAGTAATATGATGATAGTAATATGATGATGATGATGATGATGATGATGATGATGATGATGATGATGATGATGATGATGATGATGATGATGATGATGATGATGATGATGATGATGATGATGATGATGATGATGATGATGATGATGATGATGATGATGATGAATAACAACAACAATAATAATAATAACGAAAGTAAAAAAAAGATAGGCGATTTTTTTGTAGCTGCCAATGGTTACAGTTATTTTAAAAAAATATTCGTGTGTTTAGGATGATTTCAGATTCGATTGTTTTTTAGAACGGAAAATTTTTTGATGTCAATAAAAAAAATTAGAGCTTGGAAAATCGAAAAACAATATTTATAATTTAGATAATTTTTTTTTTTATAAAAAAATGATGGAGTTTTAATAAAGATAATATACCTTGTGTATTTGTCATAAGAATTTTTCGTTTATTTTCAGATTAACTTTTTTTGACCCCCAAACCTTTATGTTGATTGATTCAATATTCATATAAATTTCATCAATACTTGCATTTCCATAACAATTAAAATAACGTTTAGAGAAAAAAAAAATGTTGAGAATTGTTATCGGTATTCTAATAAAATACTTCACTTTATTTACAATTATCTTTAAAACGACAAATCAGTAACTTTACAGCACAAAATGCTGAAGATATCCTTATTACCCTTGAAAGTCGATTTTTAATCATGATCGTCAAATAATGACGCCATGCTGTGTTTTTTTAGCATAATTACATTTGTTGAATAAACCCATATTTGATTTTTTTTTTTTTTTTTTAAGAAAAGAGAAATTAAAAGCAAAACTTCATAATGGTTTTCATGAAAGAGTTTCTTTATACTTGTTGTCTCATGATGTTTTAGAAAGTGCATTTAAACTGGTTTTAAGTATTGATATTGTAATAATATGATAGAAGGACAGACACGTATGAATTTACTTGTTTATTAATTCAAATACTTAGAGCAATTATTTAGTTGTAAACCTTAAGCACAGAAGCTGTTTTAAATAAGTTTGATATAAAGATTTGTAAGTGTTCATTTTTAATACTGATCAATTAATTTGAGTAAAATTCAGAAACACGCATGATTTGTTCTTTCGAAGTCAAAGCAGGTAAGTTGTTGCAATTTACGAATTTTTTTGATAGTATGTAACTTTTTGTCTTTCATCATTTACAGGACTGAGAAAATCTCAACTTTATATTTTGTCAGTTTTAGATTTTGGAAACAAGAAATGAGAAGATTTTTGAGTAATCCAATTCACATTAAAGTTTTTTTAAATCAATTTTTTTTTTAAATGAAAAGAAATTTGATAATAGATTTCAATTGTAGTGCTGATTTTTCTATTTTTAATTAAAAACTATTATTAACATTCAATGAAATTAATTTTTATGGTGTCATTTAAAAGAATGTTGGTACTAATTTATGTGTTTGCGTAAATGAAGTTCTATGCAAGCCACTTCAATATTCTTATATGTTGTGTTATAAAAATATTACAAAACATAGGTCACGGTGTGGACAGAGATTCACTTAATAAAATCTAAAAACCTAAAGATGATAAAAAAATGTAGCAAAATAAATTATTCACATAATAAAGAAAGACTTAAAATTTGTAAAAAAAGGATTTTAATAAAGAACTAACAAAATTTGAGTAAAATTAGTAAATATACACATAAATTCATTTAAATTTTTTTCAAAACGATTGTAAAAAATATCATTCTTGTAGAGCTGCTAAGTAACTGAGATAGCAGATGACGTGCGTCCACTTTGAGATAGCAGATGACGTGCGTCCACTTTGAGATAGCAGATGACGTGCGTCCACGTCTTGTTTTCATATTGAAAAGAAAAATTAATTTTAGATTCATAGTTTATTACTATTTTAGCTTTAGTACGAAAAGATTTTTCATGTGCGACAAGTTTTTATTAGGACATTAATTGTTTATGGAATCTTTTATGTGCACAGTGTATTGGAAATGTGATTTTTTTTATTTTCGAGAACGTTGCGCGATTCGTTTCCACTTCACATGTTTAAAAAAATTGATGAATCGAATATTTTTATTATGTCTTCTGAAAATATATGAGAAAAATCTCATAAAGCATTAAAGCATTTCAAGATTAAAATGATCTACTTCCAATATGTGGGATAAGACCATGAAGCATAGAAAAAGTTTTTGAAAACAAGAAAGAAGTTGTAAAAGTGAAGAGTATTGTGACTTTGTTGATCAATTTTGTAATAAAATTAGTTTTAGATGAATTAGTAAATATCAGTAATCATTAGCAATCATCAGTAACCTGTGCAAAGAGCAATTTAAAACTGATTGAAGATAAATTTAGCTATAACCTATTTTTTATTAGCTGTAGTCTATTAGTTATTTTGCCTCGATTTAAAGTAATCTTCAACTTTAAAAATTTTGTCAGAATCTGCGTAAAAGGCTGCCATAACTGGTGAACAGCACACATTTAAAGATGTATCTGAACATTTTATCACATCTTCACATGCAGAAAAAGCAAAACATGTTAAAATGGAATGCATCGAATGCAAACGTACGAATAATTTTTTGTGATGATAAAGGAAAATCAATGTACGATTGAAATCTTGTGAATATCATTATGAATTGTCGAGAAAAGAAACCAAAAAATTAGCATATAACTTCATTTTAAAAATTTTCAATTCAGGTTTGTAATAGCCAAATTCGAACATTGTGCTTGGCGAGTTATTTTGGCAGTAAAAGCCCTGCTCTTTACGGTGTATTTCACTATTAACGTGATTGGTGGCAAAGTTCCGCTTTTTATGATTTTTTCAAGAGTCAATTATAAATAAAGTATGATCAAAAAGGTCATTTACTTTTATATCTAAAATAGCATTAAAAAAATAATTTTTTGATAACAACTTTCTATGAAAGTATGTTTTATCAAAGTAATCTATTAAACGTATTCCAAAAGTATTACTGCTGTTTTCCTTATTTTAGAATTTTGCGATCTCCTAGCATTAATTGCTAGTAATTTTCTAGTATTAAATGCTAATGTTAAATGCAGTATTAGACCAGTAAAATTTTAAGATCTAAAAAATCAGATAAAACGAAGTGAACTTTGAAACATTGAGACTACAAAAACCTGTTGATGCAGCAAATAATGCAACGATATTCATTTTATAAAATTTGGTAGAAGCAATCTTCATATAAATACTAATAGTGTGTCCTCAAGAATATTTAAAGTTGCTCATGTAGAACATTTATGCTTGTTTTATTAAGAATACAAATACAAGAGAACGTTTTCCATTTCTGAGAGGAAGCTTAAAAAGATTTTAGAAATAATTCTTTTTACAGTTGAAATCTAAAAATAAATTAATAAAAACAAAATTATCAGACAATAAATTAATAAAAATGTTAAACACAAAGTTAGGTTTTATAAATTTTATTTTAATTATTGTAAATGTAAGAATATAAATATAATTATTTATATCCTTACATTTCCTTACATTTACTTGCCTAATGATTTCAGATATCGATTTTACTGTTTATCAAGTGTAGATTAAAAATATCTCAATGTTTCATGAAAGTTGTGCATAAACGTAATAAACTTTTGCGCAATGCCAGAAAATCCCATGGCATTCCTTAAATGGGGAAAAAGGATAAAATGCATTGAAACGTATCATTAGACATGACCTCTTAAATGTTTATTGTACAATATTCTTACCCCTTGGGTAATTTTAAATTTCTCTTTTAAACTTTAGGTTTTTACAGTAACCCTTTCCCCTTAAAACAATGCTCTATGATCTTCTTTAGTAAATTTGCTGGCTGCGCGAAATAAGTTATGATAAATACCAGTATGTTATGTAAAGTAGTATAAAATAGAAAAATAATAATATAAAGTAGTAAAGAAGTAAGTTTTATAAAGTAGCTTTAATAAATATCAGTTCGGTTTATATCAACAATCAGAGTAACATCCGATGAAACTCAACGGATCAGGATTTTAAGCCAACTACAATTTTATTGATTTTTATAGCATGTGCTTTACGGTCGTTTGAATACCAACTATTCAATTGATAGAGTACTTTAAAAAGTTCTTTTTATTAAAAAAACTTTTCTATAGTCAAAAGCAAAATAAAAAAAGATTTATGTTGATTTTCATTTTCTCAAATATTTTATATAAATTTTACTCCACTATCCAACCTTCTCTTTCTCCTTAAGACAGCTTTTTTTAAAACTTTTAGTCAGTTTTTTATGCATTAACAGAAAAAAGGGCGTATTGAAATAAGCGTGAACTGGAACGAGTACACCGAGCATTTTTTAAATTCCCACTTTTTTGAACTGACGTATGTGCGAATGCGCCGCTCTTTTTAAATAAGATTAAGTTACATTACAAAATAATTTTCTCGTTCTTATCGGAGTTAAAAACTCTAAATTTTTTTCTATGCTTTTATATATTTTATTTTTCCAAGAAAACCATGGATAAAGAAATGTAAAACTAATGCATAGTTTCCACCATGAACATTTCCACCGCTCCAAAAAATAAGCAAAATTACCTAAACTTTGGAGAAGAGAGTTTTTTAAATTAATGTTTTTAATACTTTTTCAATATAAAAAATATTTATGCGTTCTGTTTTTTATCTTAAATGTAAACCGAAAATATTTTTAGATGCGCCATTGAGAAAATTCTTTATTTTTAGCTGAGGAAGTTTTACACACGGGTCACGTAACACTTTTTAAAGTGAGGGAACCACGTTTTATTAATGCTACAATACAAAGTCAGGAATATCTGCGAATGTTAAAGGTCTGAATTTAACAAGTTACTTTTCTCCTCTGGAGCAGCATTTACCACTAATTAGCCATTACCCTATATAAAATATATGCCATGATAATTTACAAACAATTTTCTACAAATTTTCTGAAAATGTTTTTTCTTGTTAGTTTTAAGTCAATAATCTCACAGAGGTCAGAAAATTTTTGAACCGTGAATAAATTGAGTTTAAAAACTGTTTATGCGTTTTTTGTACCAATATGTTTGTCTTTTATAAAGAGTAACATAAAAATATTAAAATGAAAAATTAAGTTTATAAAATGACAAATAAAATCTCACGTTAAAAATTTTGTTTCACACAAATTTTCGATGAGAATCAAGTTCTTAACTTTTTGAGGCTTATTTATTTTAAGTCAGAATCAACTTTAAAAAGCTCAGATCAACTTGTTTAGTAAAAGTTTTTAGTCAAAGTCAGATCAAACTGTTTAGTCAAAGAAAGTCATTTCTTATGCGTTAAAAGAACAAACTAAATTAAAAAGATCCCAATAATCTATTAGTTAAAGAAAATTTTTAGGAAAGTTCTTTTTTAACAGTATTTCACTTTTTTCTATTAATTCGCCTGGTAATTCATTTCTAATCTTTGTGGAACTCATTAACAACAATAAATAAAGATATTTGTCTGCCAGCTCCTTGTGAAAAGATAATAATGCCGATGCACTGAAATACTTTTGCAACACAGTAGAAAAGTGAAAAGATCATTGTCTCATTTGCCACTTCCTTTCCCCCAGTAGCGTAGGCCTTGGGTTTTTCAATGTTACTAATTAAAAGCAACTTAAGTTTTTAATTTAGAGAATTTTTATCTAATTTTGAGATTAAGTTTTTCGCTATACAAGCAAAATACCAAAGTTTTTTATTTAGAACGAGATCACATAAAAAGGTTTCAAGAACTTGCGCCATTTACTTAGAAAACTATTTCAAAAAAAGTTAACAATGATTAAAAGTAGTGAAAATCATATTATAATATTTATTTTGTTTTCAAAAGTTGTTTTTTATCTAAATATCCAGAAGATGGTTGATATAAATATCCAGTAGAAGATAAATGATGCATTCTATAATTAATAGTATTACACCGCTTTAAATATTCCTTCTTCCTGTTTTTATTATAAATACTATCTTTGAGTTTCTAAAGAGTAATTTTATTGACAAATGATTGGTCCAGTGAAATGATTGGTCCAGTAAAAGCAAGAGAAGATAAGCTTGCTTTCAGATTCTTTTAGAATGCAGCGTTTAAGAAAAAAATCACAATCAAAATCTTATTTCTGAAAATGAGGTATATTAACAAGATGATGAATTCTTTGTTATTAGAAAAATAAGAAGAAAAAAACATCGAACAAGCTTTAAGTTTATTTTTTATTTCAATCAATGAAAGCATTTTTTACATACTCCATGTTCCTTAAAGTTCAAGAAAAATTTTTAGTCAAGTCTGAGCAGTGAATGTCCTTAGGGAAGTGACAGCATATGCTTCAAGAGTATGAATAATAAAAACCTTTGTGAACAGATGCCCAAAGTAAATTTAAAGAAGCACAGAGATAAAAAAGTTTATATTTTATGCATAAATGATATATATACACAATGATCGTTACAAAGCCTTTTGAGCATTTGTTTTTTTCAGTGTTTCATAATTTTATAAAAAATATAGAGAAAAATTTATGTAGAGAAGTTTCAAAAATTAGGTTTTTTTTTTATCTTAAAAGTAAAAATAAAATATGATAAACCCTTCAGTTTAGCAAAGTAAAATAACTTTTTATAACTACGAAGGGGACTTTAGCGTATTAAATGATTTGAAAGACGCAAAGAAACACAAAAACTGTTTTTAAATTTATTTAAGTTTAAAATTTGTATAAATTTACATAAATTTAAAGGAATGCACAGCATTGTCGCCGTCCAATCCATTGATTTTAAAAAACTCACTTGATTTTAATTTCATTGTCACTGATAAGTTTATTTAAAGCTTATGAGTAGACTTCTTCTGCTTCAACTTTGATTTCGATTTTAATTTAAAAAAAAGTTTTATGATAACATTTTGTAGGAGAGTTTGACTGGATACAATGAAATATTTGAAATAAATATAAAAATGTTATTTGAAGCAATGAAAAGTATTATGGGTAAAAATAAAAACATCAAAACCGTTATTAACAAACAACAGAAATTTAAAAAGTGCATCAAAAATTTTGATGTAATTTTCAAAATTTTAAAATACATTTGCGCTTGTCATTGAGCAGCACTTCCATCCTAAACAATATATATGATGTGTTAAAGAAAAAGTTTAAAGATTTTAATTGCCAACTCAGTATTCACTAATCACTACTGGAAGAAAATAAAAAGCCAGCAACAAGTTTAACATCATTCTTTGTTCGAGGAATATTATTAAAACAAGTTGCATCAGTTGGTTGAAAAAAAGAGAATGCCAAAAAAACATTTACTTTTTAGTAAAGTATGTTAAAATTTACCTTAAAAATTTATCATTTTGATTTACTATTTAAAATGAATATCAATTCCATACGACAGTCATTAATTTGCCTGATGAGTAATATAGAGAAAAAATTTATTTAAGGCATGTAAGAAAAAAATTCTAATTGCACGTTACACTCGATTGTGTTGCAACTTTGTTACCATGCTCGTATGATTTTACGTTGTTTCTAAATAACTATTAATTTTAGATTTATAGACTATTATTATTTTAGCTTGTATGTGTGTGCCATCGTGTGTGTGTGTGTGTTAGTTTGTGTGAATAAAAGCAAATATAACAAAATGTTGTGACTTCTCGAATGTTTATATTGAAAAAAAATGAGAACCTTCTAAAACTTTTAAAGCATATTTTTTTAATTAAAGGCTGAGATATGTAACAAAGCCCTAAAATTTGAAAATTCTACTTTTATTTTTTGTGTGTTTTTTGTATGCGATTTCGACTTTTGATGAGTTTCTACAAAAAAATAGCTTTGCGGCTGTAAAACAGTGGATTGACATAAACTGGAAACTATAAAAATTTAAAGCTTTATTTTATTTATTTCATAATTCTGTTATTATCATAATGCTGTTATTATCATGTTCATAATTTTGAAATTTGATGCTAATTTTTTGATGTTTTTTCTCGAGATTTAAAAAAAAAACGTTATATAATGTTTAGATGCTTCAAATTTGTTCGTTTCTTCTTACTGCAACATTTTTTCGATTTATTTGTTAGGAAAATTTTGAAGGTGGGTTTACACCTTTTCCCCAGTGACACAAAAGATTTGCTTTTCAAATTGTTTTGTTTTATTATCATCTGGCTACGAATACAAAATATGCATTCTACCCCTTTTAAATATATATAATACTATATAATGTCGTATAAATAAAGTTGTATACATTTCACACTCTTAGTTAATACATTACAACATAAAGCAAAAAAAAAAAAATCATACAATACCATAACAGACCATACATCTGCATACAAGAATATTAAATAATCTTAACAACATCATATCAGAGACATCAGATTTTCTTAGAAACAATAAAAAACATCGAGGGATTGAAAAATTCATCCGGGTCTACAAGTATTTTTGTTGTAATGTGTTCTTAAAAATTAGTTTTTTACATTCCGCTAATTTTTTTTCCTTATTATAAAACAATTTGGGCTTTAGAAGAACCTTTTTTAACGTTTTTTTATTATTAATAACGTTTATACCGTAAATTTATGGAAAGAGAAGTTTGACGAAGCATATGATGTCTGAAGTTTTTTGAAATTCTGAATTACGATAGAGCATAATACAAAAGTCGTTATAAAAAAGAAATGCGACTTATGTTAAAACGCGGAAAAAGCTATAAAAGAATTCTGTTAGCATTAGAACTAATAACTAAAAATATAAACCCTATTTCTAATGATAATTTCTATTCTCTAAGCTGTAATTTTTAGCATTCTTTATTTGTGCTTTCCAGAACTCTTATCTAGCAGTCAATTGGTTAATTACACAGTAAGCTGTCGGTGGATATTTTTTTTACAATTTCTAAAACTTCTTTAGAATGCTTGACTGTAACCTAATAATATTCGATAAGCTGCGTTGTTACATCTACGTCTGAGTTATAGACAATCTTATATGGTGCGCATTATTCATAGACCTATATCCATTAAGCCATTGTCTATACATAAACTTTTTTTATGCTTATAATTATGTCTCACATAAATCCCAAAGTAAGCCAGTGCACTGGCCGACTTTGTGATTAATGTGAGACATAATTATAAGCATAATTTCGAAAAATTTAGAAAAAATTAGAGTTATAATATTTTTGGAAAATCACTTGAAAGTTTTCAATTATTTATGTGTTTTCCAAAATATTTAGAAAAATTAGATATTTTGGAAAATCCTTATATATGAACCGTTTTCGAAGTTTTGATTGTTCACAGAAAGCTCTTTAAAATTGGTGGTGTTTAAAAGTAGTTGGGGCTTTTTACCATACGCAGGGGCATTTTAACATAGGCAGGGGCTTAGATATTTAACACCGCAACTTCAAAGATTTATGGTTAAAAAAAAATTTCTTCCAAATGATATCTTTATCTTTAGCTATTTCTAACATTCCATATTAAAATTCAAAAACTTTTTTTACAGCTCTCATAATGAAAAAAAGACTGAGCTGGATGTTTTTAATACAATTGTATAATAGTATGTCTTACCCTAAAAGAGCACTTTGAACTCACATTTATTAATTTTTAAAGTTATACAGAAATGTTTGTCAATTTCAATATTTATATTTGTGACATATAAGTTGGCAAAATTACTCTGAAGAACGTATACAATCTTCTAACTTAGTCGCATTTCTCTTGATTTCAGTTCTGCTTCTGGCTTTTAGCCAGAATGAAATTAACTCTCTTCACCTTCCATAAACCATTTTAGAGGCTTCGGAAGAAGAGTTTTTTACAGCTATTTCTACCGATTGAGAATTGTTTGGCAGATCAGTAAGAAAAAGTTGAAGTTTATCAGCTTTGAAGTTCAAGGGCATAACTGCCTTAGTTTTGATTTTGGCATGAAATATGGATTAATTTCTCTGGATAACCTAATCTGCAGGGTTTGATTGAGAGCACGATCTCTTAAAACTTTCTCATCATCTAGCAGCATAGCAAAGAGAAAGTTTTTTTGACTGCAGCAGTTTGAGTTTCTCTAAAGAGTTTTTTTTTTGTAGATAAACACAATCTTTTGAATTCATTTATCCTGTTTCTTGATCAACTCGTTTATGGAGAAGCCTGGGCGCATTTTTGTTATGCCCAGAACTTTTTACAGCAAACCACTTAGGATGGTAAACCTAAATTATGTACTTTGTGATGCAGTTCAAATCATAAGTAGGTATTTCAGTTCTTGCATAAACCATCATAATTCTTAGAACAAGAGTTAGCCGTGCATGGCAGAGTGGACCAAGTTTCTTGTTTGCATACTTGATAGAGATGGAACCTTTAGCTTTAGCGTTAATTAATGTTACAGTGGCTTAATATACAGCTGTTGCGTTTTTTTTTGTTTTTTGAGCATCAAGAAGCTGGCTTCAACTCCTCATTCAAATAGCTCCTCTCATCAAGATTATCCCCTCCTTCTACCCCCCCCCCCCCCCCCCCCCCACACACACACACACACCTTAAAAAAGGCCCGAACAATAAACTTGTTCAAATTCTAAAACTTATCGTTAATTTTAAAAAAATGCTGCAAACGAGTTTATTGTCTTGAAAACTTTTCTTTATAACAACTTGAATAACTTTTTATACTTGGTAAAATTTTAACTTTAATTTTTAACAATTTTAAATAAGTTGAAGAGTGATTAGAACAAATAACTCATAAAACACGTTAGTTAATGTCGAAGGAAAAAAAAACCAACAAAACGATTTACATCACTTAAGAGAACAATCCCCTTCCAACTTGCTTTCTTTCTAAACACAGTTTATTGACGGTTTTGGCGACTTGGTGCAATAGTTCTGCATAAAAGTTAAAATCAAGTTTGTGATTGTTCGTTAGTAAACATCATGCTGTACGATGATAATATTCTCTGTAACTTTGAATTATTTCCGTGAAACCAAGACGATCCTTGTTATACAAATCTGAAATGCTATTTTGTAACGCATCTGTGCGAATAAAAAGTCATTAAGCATTTAAAAAAATCTAAATCAATACTGCCAACAGCTATTCGCACACAAATCGCACTTTGCAACAAGCGAAAGTAACTTTATCACTTGATCCAAGATGCAGGTGTAACTTGTTCGTTTGCTCGTTAAATGTTGGATGCTATTGAAAATAAAACCTTTGCGGTGGTTCACCTCCATTTTGTCTAGTTAAACTGGTACTCGTCAGGTATCAACAGTTCAACAAAAACAGAAATAAATAAAAGTCCTCTTTAGCCTAACTGTTCTCGCCAGTTTAACTGACACCACAGCTCTAAACGCAGTTCCGATAACGCTCGGACATGGTAGCAAGTAGCCGTATTCGCAATGAATAGCAAAAGATTGTTGAGATTAGAACCAGATCAATAATCATGGACTGAAACCGGGACAAGAAAGCGTATTTTTAGCTTTGAATTAAATCAACGATCAGGTTGTTGAGAGATTGCAATGAACTAAGGCTTGATTTGTTAGATTTTTGTAGGAGTTGACAAAAATTGAATCTTCGCCGTAAAACATGACACCTATGTGATCTTTAAAGTTTACCCACGCAAAGAGTTTTAGATCTGCGGAGTAAAATGCTCCTCGACCGCTTGGCCATTTCTGCAACGAATAGCTTGGTGATTTGGTGCGTTTGATGGCTTTCTTTGAAATTTGTTGCAGGATGTCTGGCAAACAAGCTTCTGTTGTCATCTTTGACATGGTCACATAGGTTCCTGCGTTGCTTCCTGAATACATTATTTCCTTCACAACATTAAAACAGTGAGCATCATTTCCTTCACAATATTAAAAATTGAAAATAAAATTTTTAAAGTAAAAAGTCGAGAGAGACTTTTCGATATTCTCAAAAAAGGGAAAGAGCAGCCAGCCTTTTAACGATAGAAAAAGCAGCTTTTAAAATATTTTCAATTTTGTTTCTATCGGCACAACCGCATGAAGGCGAAAATGATTAAAACTGAACCTTGAAAAGGAAATTTGTTTTCTTTCTGCATTGTTGAACAAAATTGATTTTCCGAGGTTTTTTTTTAACAAATAAAAAACATGCTTCGGGCTCCATCCATTGATGGATGTTTACTTTTTCGTATGAACGAACTATCTCGAAGATTTCGTCCTATCGTGAAAACTCGCTGATTGTAAATGGCTTCCTACTTCGCGCTTCAAAATGTTGGAGAACGGGTGCATTATACTTTTGTAACATCTAAAGTTTGAAAAAAATCGAAAAGTTTGAAGTAAGTTATAATAGTTACGTAAGTAAGAATAAATATGTAAAATGTGTAACAAATACAAGAATTATTTATGAAATGATTTATTGAGTAATTTAACAAATAAAACAAAATTTTCTTTTAAAACATGAAACGTAGAAAAGTATGAGCGCGAAAATCGAAAAATTAAATTCTAAAGAAATTTGTCATTTCCATAGCAACAGCAATGGTAATGAGTTAGTAAAAAAAAAAGTTTAGGTTTAAATTTCATATTCTAATTCTATATTAATTAAGCTTTTCTCTGTATCTTAAGTTAATCTTACAAACGACGAAGATTGTTGAAGAACTGTGCCTAAAAATTGCATTTTTTATTTTTTCCCATTTCGACAAAAAATTATCAATTTTAAAAATAACAGTTTTCATATTTCAACAAAAAGATGGCAAATCGTCAATGATACAACATCTGAAGTTGTACCTTGTTACGAAGCGGTGTTGTTCTTTTGACTATAATATCAGAAACGGGAAAGTAAGAATTATGTGGCCTATAAATGAACAATTTATTTGCTTGAGCGGCTGACTTTTTCTTTTTAGATTATTACGTCCTCTTTTGTAACTTACATTCTTTTTAAATTTTGAAAACTGAAAAAACTTAAATTATGACGTTAATATAAACATGAGGATTGAACAGTTGAAATTTCCGAAGATCAGTTAAACATACATCTACACAATTTCGTTTCGAAACGAAATTGTGTAGATGATCAAATGTATTAAATTGTATGTTTTAAATTTCAAATTGGTGCTGACGTAATCAGTTATACTTTGGTTGATATTTTTATGGTTTGAATTGTTTTTCATTACACAAAAAAAAAAACGTATTTTTTAGCGCGAAAATGAAGTTTTTTTTTATTGGACTATTCAATAAGTTTGTGCCATAAAAACATTTAATTCAAGAAAACTACATATTCTATTTTAACTCTATTTTAATAATTTTACACAAAAACATATTTAGTCCAATTCATCGATTTTATATTCCCCATAGTTTTTTACTAATTTTTACTAATTTTTACTAATTTTTCCAATGTTCTGGCAGTTTCTAGATTCCGCGGCAAGTAAAAAGCAGCATTATTTGAACCAAACCATTTATGCTTTTCTTTACCGTTTTAAAAGATAATACGCCACGTAAAGCATTCGAAAGTGAGCGGTACAAATGCAAATTAGAAGGCGCGACTTTGAATTTGCTTGACACACAACGTCACTTGCTCCTTTTTGTTCACCCATTCTTTTTTTTCTTTTATCACCAGTGACAATTAGTAATAAAAAATGGCCGCTGTTGTTAGGCAACCAGGTGATGTTTAGCAAGCAGAGAAGTAGAAACAACAACCCTCTGATTTTCTTTGCATTCGACTTAGTTGGCGTGGAACCCAGGTACCAAGTTTTTAGACTTTTGCTATAGATAATTGAGCACTGTTTGTGGAGAACAGCTGATTTATTCAGCCAGTTCTTGAGTTGTTTGGCGATTAACTTTTTAGGGAAGGGCTTCAGATCTCACCTCATCTAATACTGATGGGCGCCCAGACTGAGAGAATCTTTTAACTCAAACTGACTGTTTTTGAATCAATTGAATCATTTTTGAGCAGTTCTTTCAGTTAAAGAACTTTCTCCGTAAACTGAACAGATGTTTCCGGTGACTTGAGCAGTATTGAGTTCAGCTGGATTGTTCAGTTGGATTGTTCAGTTGGATTGTTCAGTTGGATTGTTCAGTTGGATTGTTCAGTTGGATTGTTCAGTTGGATTGTTCAGTTGGATTGTTCAGTTGGATTGTTCAGTTGGATTGTTCAGTTGGATTGCGACTTTACTTCAAAAGAAGAAAGTAACGAAGATGTTGGTTTTTATCGACTTAAAATTTCATAAGGTGGATCTATAAAACATAGCTTTAATAAGCAGAAATATAAGGGCTCCAAAAAATGATAAAGAATAATAGAAAATGATAAAGAACGATAGTTTTGACAAAGATTTTTTTTAAACAAAAGAACAGCACGAATCTATTGGACAACCCAATATTGTTATTTTATGGTTTTAAATGAATATAAAAATTACTCTTCAACTTCCTCGTAGTAAAATGAATGTTTAATGATTCTTACGAACAACTTCGAATGTTTGCATCAAAACTTAATTGTCATTTTTAATCTTAATTCTGTCCATTTGATCTAATTGCATCCTATTAATTGCTTGTTAGGAGAATTACAAAGTAAGAGAAGAAAGTGAGAAATATCGCCAAGTTGTCGAGCAGTAACTGCTTGTAAATGTTTTTTGTTTCATAAAATTTCCTAAAAATAAATTTTTTACTTAATTTTTACTAATTCTTATAAAAATTTAAAAAAGAAAAAATGAGTTTATCAAGTAACTTTTAACAAATACAGAAGAACATTTGAAATAAACTTTGTTAATAATAAAAAGTGGTCTCGAAATTTTTAAGTTTACACTTGTATAAAGAAGCTTTTTTGCGTATTTGGCGTGTGATGTCTACTCGTTTTATTTATTTTTTCATCTTTTGATTTCTGATTTTTCTCTTGCAGGCATTTTTTACATCAGGTCGTTGATGATAGATATATACTTATTTTTTTGAAACACCATTGACTGTTAAAAGTAGATTTGCGAAACTGGTAATATTTTTTTTCACAAATTTCCTTTAAAAGATCAAAATCTTTGTGAGAAACGGGTAATGGTTACTAAGCGTATACAGTTTACACTCAATAAATTTAGTCAAATCTGCAGCAACCGTTATAAACTAGATGATTTTAAGAGCCTAATAATCAGAAAAATGATATTGGGTCTTTCATATTTTGTTTTGCTGTGTTCTTGAAAAGTAAGAGCAATAACCAAAGGAGTCAACTATCTAACGATAAATACAATGGTAATACAACGATAAAAATATGGTGAGCGAGTACATGGTATTAGCAATAAATCATACTTTATTGAGTACTCTTAGCGCAGCTTAGGATTAGGTTTGTAGAAAGTATATCAAACAGCGTCGCTAAAAGGAAGCATTAATAAATAAATATTTAAAAATCCAATTATTTGCAAATGTAAATTCATTTTCTTTCTTTAATATTTTTTTTTCTATATGAAAAGGAGTAAACCCTAATGTAAAGGATGAAAAAAACGGTATGAGTGAGTTGTGGGAGCTCGGAGATAATTACAGGAAAGAAAAGGTTATTGCAGATATAATAAGTTGAATGAAATCAGTTTATGAAATGATAAAAATCAAATAAAATATAAATGATGAAGAATTTAAAAGAATTAGATTATAAGAATGGATAGGACAAATCTTGGACAAATCTTGGACAAATCTGGGACAAATCTGGGATAAATCTGGGACAAATTAAAATATAAATAAACATAATAAACCAATAACACGTAATTTAAGATTAAATAAAAATTTTTATTTATGAACTTTTTAACTTATATATTTTTATTTACTAAGTAATATTTAACTAAAAATGTTTTTAAAAGTAGCAAAATTTAAATAGTTTTAAATCATATTAACATATTTAAAAAAAGAAGGATTTAAGATATTATCATTATTCTAAGTTGTTAAGAGTATTTAATAATGATTAATTTAAAAGTGTCTAAGGAACGTAAAATGTTACCCAACGAAATTTGCTCTCCGAATCCAATAGCGCCTTTTTATTAAATTTTTTCAAACCCGTCTAACTTACCCCGACTAGACAAGGTAACACAGATGTTTGGCTATAAAAAGAACTCTAAAAATTAGGAAAAAATGGCTAAGTAAAATCGAAAGTTAAATAAATAGATAAAATATCAACACTTAAGTGATGCCAGATAAATGTTTTTTTAAGCATCTAAAGAGAACAATAGCAAAAATATTTTTTTTTTACTATTTTGGTCCGAAATTGAAAAAGTGGCTGTGCACCTCACTCGACCGCCGTTGAACATCAATTTGATGCGCATTGTATTACCATTATATATACCTATCTTTCATCCGTTAGATGTTTTGTCGTTTGATGCGTAGTTTTTGACATATTTTTTGTAGCACAACTTGTCCTTACGCTCAACTAGCCCCGCCCTACCCTATAAAAGTTATCGTAACCTTAATTCTTTTTGTTATATTATAATTTAATTGTAATATGATTAAAAATGTAAGGCTAGGAGTAATTTTAAACTCGCCATAAAATTATTTTCTTTATTTTCAGTGATTTTACAATTTTGGTTATTTGGGCCTATTAAACTAAGTTTGCGATATGACAGATATGCGACGTATAATAAAAAAGAAAAAAAGTTCACGGAGGCTTAACTTGAAGAAGTAAAATAATTCAATAGTTTTAAATATATAGTTTTAAAAATATATGCAGTTTTAATTGCGTTAAAGCTTAAAAAAATAAGAAAAATAATTTAATCAGTTTTATCTTGAAAACTTTATAACCGCATCAGATTGTATTATCATCAAAATTCTAAGTTCTTCAATGCTACTAATATCTTGCTAATACTATTATCTTAGATTGAACGTTTTATAATAAACAAAAATTTCAGAATATTTTAAACCAGGAACTTTGAATATTTAGAAGGGAATACTTAATTCAAGAGAACTTTTATACTGCATGGCCGATTCTTTTTTCTTCTGAAGCACATGAATGTTGAACTGAAAAAAAGAGATATTAAATTATTTTCCTTGTTGCTTTGTGAAGTTAAACTTTCTTTACGTTTTATTTTGAGAGTATTATATACAGTCAATTTCAAAAGTTCGTGGTCCGACGGCTCTATCAAAAAAAAACAAAAAAATAAACGTGATTTGCATTTAAAAAACTATAAGTCAAACAAAAATGTTTAAAACTCATGTGCAAGGATTGTGCCCCATGAGTTTCAAATTTTTGACGTGTAGTTCCATATAAACCCAGGACAAAATGTTCTATAGATTTTTAATAAAACCATTTCATTTCGATAGGAATTCTATAAAAATAATTGAGTTCTATAAAATTCCTATAGTCAATTTCTTGAAGTCTATAGAAATTTCTATAGACTTCAAAATATATTTTGAATATATATATATATATATATATATATATATATATATATATATATATATATATATATATATATATATACACACACACATAAGCTACAATTTGTATCTTTTGAGATTTTGAAGAGTGTTTTAAGGGTGGGCCTGAAGTTATATACCACTCAAAATCAAAAGCCCAGAACAAAATATAGACCTTTTTCAACAACAAAAATAGTATAAAACGCGTGTCTGTTGAAGAACCATCTTCACAATCAGAGGGTCCAACAACAGGAAGATTGTTGAAAAATTCCTGGTTCACAGAATTGCATCGTTTTTTCAGACATTGCAAGTCCTTAACTTTCTCCCGACTGATTGGTATCGAGTCAGTGTATAAACACTCGAGTGGCCTTGTGTCAGAGGGTTGGTTGTTTGTTTACCTTTAGGTCTCAAAGTCACAACCGCAGTTTCAATGGTGCCATTCCAGGAATCTCTATATCTGATATATTGCGGATAAGAGGCTTAGATGAAGACTTCTCATAAAGGTATTGTTTTAAAGGGACAAGATGTCTTGTAGCCTGGCTTTAGGAACTCTTTGAATACCTTGAACATATTCTGGTCACAGGGGATCACTGTAAAGGGAGATGGCTTGACACGTGCATTCCTGAACACTTGAACCCACTGGCTGGGAAGATCCAGATTTGTTGACTGTTTGATCAGGCCCATGTCGCGGTCACATTCAAGATACGAATGGCCGATTGGAAAACGGATTGAGATGTGCTCAAATCGCTTTTTTGTGTTTACCAACCAATGCATAAATCTGAGTAGAGTATAATTCTTGTTTTGCCCTGCACACTCATCACAAAACTTTCTTTTCTTGGTGTCACTACTTGCAGGATGTATGTCTCTATAAAGTGATAAAGCATGGAGCACACACCATCAGCACCCTTTTTGGCAACAGTCTTATCATAAAAGTAGAAGTATACATCATCTGTTGACTGCAAGTGAACATTAAACGAGACACAGGTCAGTTGACGCTTGTAATAAACATCGTTGGAAGTTTTGTTGGGAGTGCATAGATTTTTCTGAAAATCGAAAACAACTGCCTCTTTAGAATTATCTCTCCGGGCAAGATCTTTCGCCTCGCGTTTTCTTTTGTAGAAAGTTACAGCTTTTTTTTGATGAAGTTCCAGTTCTTGCTTCATTCTGCCACTTTCTGGGTCTAACTGTACATGTGACATCTTCTGTTTCAGCTCATCACAGACATTTCATGTATCTTTTCTTGGATATCCAAATCCAATATTAAATGTAGTGTTGAAGATATGTCTATATCTTTCATAAAAAACTTCACGTGCAGGGCAAGAGTTTACAAACATTTGATGCATCTTTGCAACATTCATTTCCTCTGGCAAGTATATTTTCCTTTTTATATTGTTCAAAATGCAAGTAATTAAAAAGATACACAGCTTTGTATAAAATAACTGGGGATGTCTTTAGATACATTTTAATATATGCTTGTTGTTAATTATACACACCCTGTAAATATTGGAAAATAATAACTTTGGAGAGCACCGAAAAACCCCTTTTGGGGTCTTGTTATATACACATAGGTGACTTACCTGGCAAATTTTCAAAATCTTTTACTGACGTCCCAGGGAGAAAAAACAATTTGAAGTTTTTAGTAAAAATATCCAAAAAAGAACCAAAAATGTCAAAAATCATTTTTGTTGATTTGCATTAATTTTCTTCAAAAGTGAAATTTTCTTGTACAATGATACCAAAATATTACAAACACAATTAACTAAAATAGTTTTACAATTTTGTGCCAATAATTTCAAATATTGCTTCTATCAGAGTTAAGAATTCAATGTTTTTAACACTTGGAAACAAAATTCTCTGAAAATTCTTTTAGTCATTTTTTTGAAAATATTTCTTCTAACTTTTAAGCATGTTTGCTGTTAAATTCCACAACACAGTGTAGAAGCTGGGTTGTATACTCAGGATGTGAAGGGCTTCGCTTGAATCTTTGCCAGTAAGTCTTAAACTTTGAATGCATTGCTTCAGTTGCTTGTTCACTTAACGATCCAAATGCAGACCCATGTCGATCAATAAACTCGGAAATGTGATAAAAAACTGCATGTGCCTTTGGAGTCACTGTAACTCGCAGAGAGAGAAAAGAATCTTTGAACTTTTCAAATTTTTCTTTGAAGTCCCCCTCAAGTCCCCCCAAATTTCTTGAATGCAAAACATGATTTGTTAGATCTTGCAGGTTTTTGCAGTGAACCATTGATCTTTTTTCTTCTTTTCCCCTTTTCCATGGTAAAATTTGTTTAAAGTTGATCAGATGTGCGGCCTAGTGTGGCCTTATGTTTTTTTTCATGTGTAAAGTTAAGTGTTAAAAAAAGATTTTTTTGAAAATGCAAGTATAAAAAATAAATTTTCATATTTCTTCTTCTTATTTCAATATATGATGTCTATGGACTAATATATCCATTCATATTATTAAAATGTTCTGAAATCATCTTTCTGGCCTCATGTTTCTTTATTAAATGGTTTTTTCATTTTGATTGATATTTGAAAACTAACATATTGAAATTTCCGTGGTAAAACTCATATAGACAAAATATATAAATAATAACATAGACTGAGCTTAAAATTCATAGTAGGGAAAAAATTAAGCCAGTTTTAGAGTGCTGGAGTTCTCTAGATTTCATTTAAAAAAAGAAATTACCCCAATATGGAAGGTGGTTTTGGGGGAAGTTTTGCTTACCCCTGTCCCACTGTGGATTGGTTTAGTCGAGAACTAAGAATATTTAGAGGGGAATACTCAAATAAAGAGGACTTTTGCAATAGACGACCGGGAGAGACAATTCCTTTTTCTCGAAAGCACATTAACATTGAATTGAATGCAGATCATACTCCGTATTTTGTGTAAATTTTAATTAACCACACAAAAAAGTTATACTAAATCAAGAAAATGGACATTCGACCTCTAAAAAAGTTTAAAAATCTTCTTATCGAAAAAGTGAAACAAACAATCTGTGTATCTTTTTTTCGTTTAAAAAATCTTCTCGCAAACAGAAATCTTTTATGAGATGAAAAAGGGTAAAGATTTGATTGCCTCTTCTGTAGTAGAGGCAATCAAAAAAATGCACAAAATTATCTCCCATTGGTCGGCGATTGAAGATGTCCAATATTATGGTTTTAGATTTTGTAAATGAACGCGTGTTTTATATCCTAGCTAACTAACCCTTAATGATAGCTTTCCAAGTGAAAAAATTTCTACTGACCATTTTTTAAAAAGTTGTTTCGTTCTGAATTTAGCTTATGGTAAAAAAGCCTATTTTCCGACAAAAGTGTTTTGGGGTCCTGGAAATGAGTATATATTTTACGAAAAAAACTAAGGAACAAGTGTTTTGTAAAAATCTTGAAAATAATTATTCAGCAAAATTTTTTCATTCTATTTATTCATTTTTCATATTTAACTATTTTTGTAATATTTTCGAGATTAAAGTTTTGTTTATTTTTTAAATTGTTTTTGTTCGTTTTTATTTTTGTTCATTTTCATATTTTAAATTTTTTGTAGCTGTTTTTTATTCTTGAACTTGTTTCGTAGCTTTAAAATCTTAAAAATCTTCAATAATTATTTATCTTTAATAACAACATCAAACTTTGGTTAATTTTTTCATGATGCATCGGCCATGCAGATTTGATCCTTGTTTAAATACTTTTTGAAGAACGTTTTACTCTTTATTTTCATGATTGATTTAATGAATTCACAACATCTAATATTATGGAAAATTTTCTAATACAATACGTCTTAACAAAGATTATTATAAAAACACCTTAAAATCTTAATTCATTTTTTTTTTTTTAGATTTAATTTTAAATACTTTTTATCAGCTAAAATTCCAAAAGGTTTTTCTCAGCGCCCCTTAGTTTTTTTGGATTTGTTTTTTGTATTTTCTCTTTAGTGAAACAGTTTTATGATTTCATAAAACAAAAAGTTGTGCGCATCAGCAAATATGCACATTTTGTTTACAACTGTTATGTATAAAAATGTAACGAAAATCAGTATAATGTTCAACCCTAGCAAAAAAATATATAACATATCAATAAAACACGGTCAAATCAACATCGTTCATATGAACTTCACGCAATCATAATTTAAATAAAATAAACTTGCAAATTTGTTTAGTTGTTACAGTTTTAAAACTTTTATGTGTACACTTATCTGTTTAGTTGTTACAATTTTAAAACAATTATGTGTACACTTATCTGTTTAGTTGTTACAGTTTTAAAACAATTATGTGTACACTTATCTGTTTAGTTGTTACAATTTTAAAACAATTATGTGTACACTTATCTGTTTAGTTGTTACAACTTTGTACAACTAAACTTACTACTACTGTACAACTAAAACATGTGAAAATACTTTTGCATATTTTGTTAACCTAAATAAGCGACATGTTTATTTCAGTTCAAATTTTCATCTTCAAATAAACCAAGAAATTTGGTCACATGAATTCGATGCGCATATACTCTCTTTCGTCATCATCAGGCTGATTTTAGTATTTTTGAATAACTAGTTGTAGTGAAAAATTTGCGATTTTTCTACTAAAATTAGTTATTCAAAAATACTACCAAAGTAAATTCTCCTTTTGTAAAAGAGATTTTTTTTTTTTTTTTTTAACCAAGTTGCAGTGCGGATTGATTTGATTATTTTCTTATTTTGTGTATATTTTTATCTTTAGCAAAAAAGATTATAGATTTTTAATTTTAAATGGAAGAAGAAACAGTCCAATTTACTGACTTATTTGTAGCAACAAATATTTGTGTGTAGTATTTAAATCTTTCGAGTTCATTCAAATAATTTTTGTCTAAAAACGACTTGTACTTGAATACTTTTCATTATTTTATGTCACTTCAGCTGATAGAAATAGGAGCGCTTATTGATCAATCAAATTAAAATTGAATTAACACAAAGTTTCAAAGCAAAATTAAATTTGATACAATTATAATAACAAAACATTATTTCGCAGGCTGATAAAATATGCCACTTGTCATAAGGGGGTTGTTTCTGATTTACATTTTATATTAAGTTTATATATTTAGCAAATATGCTTGGAAAATCATTTTTGGTACCATTTTAAATTTATATTTTTTGTATTTCAATTTGAGTGCAAATAATATGCAAAAGTTATATTTGATGAAATGTCTTGTTTTAAATATTTGATTTTAAGTTAATATTTGATTTGAGTTAAAATATTATTTGATTTCATTTACTTTGTGTAAATGGAATTTTATGATCGTTATATTTGTTTTGTTGCTTATCGTGCTGATTTTAAGTCGTTTTGTCAACAAAACTTCGTCAACAACGCGTTAAAATTTGTCGTATGTTTTATTAGGTTTAAACTTTTACGCTGAGAGTTTTAACTGAAATATAACTGTGTTCTTAAAAATGATTGTAGAAAACCAAAGATGAGAAATTCGCTTGATAGCATATTCAAAATGACAGCAGAAACTGCAGAAAATGAAAAATGAGACGAATTAGTGTCAAATAAATTGAAAATAAGTAAAAAGCAATGATTTATATAAAGTATTGACTAATATTAGGTTTGGATTAATGAAAAGAACATGGCTGGTAATTTAGAGAATGAAATGGCGAAAAAGATGTTATAAACTATGAAATTAATTTATTACTAAATTCAGAAGAATATGAGAAATCACATAACTGCATTAGGGAATATAGACATGCTTATTTGTGCCGGAAAATAATCATACTTATGCAAGTTGAAAATGCTACCTGCTGTCCTCTTCTTCCGAATTAACCAAACACATGAACAGATCGGATGGTCACAAAAGAAACGTGATTCCATTTAATCAAGAAAAGGTTTACAACTTGCGATGAAATCTTAGAGAAACATCGTGATAATGCTTTTAATAGAAATTTTTTTATTAGGAAAGAGAAAAAAACTTTATTTAATTCGAATTCAGTAAGAATTTCTGAAACTAGATGTTTTAACAAGTACATTACACCTGACAAAAAAAATTAGGTTGAATGAAAAGATAAAAACACGGAAAAGTATGACTTTAGTTGTTTAACTTAAATCTTGTCTTTTGGCAATTCCTAAATGATGTATTTTTTTATAAAATTTATTTTATCAAGCGTTTCTTTTATTTAACATATAAGTTTTTTCTTTCTTTTTTAATAAATTTATTTTTTAGATAAATTATTTGGGAGTGAAACAGAAAGCTCCATGAAGCTTCTTTCCGAAGTCAAATCAAGTAAATTGTTAGTGATTTTTGTTAAAATATAAATTCCTATTGTTATTCCTATTGTTACTTGTGTTTTTTTGAAACACAAGTTAAAAAATCTCTAATTTCAATCCTTTTGAATTTGATTTTAATAAGTGAAAATGTCAGAAACTTTTTGAGGTTAATTTGTATTATAAAAGTCGTATAATAAATTGTTCAAAATTTTTCTAAAAAAAAATTTTATTTAAATAAAATTTGTTTTCAGTAAAATTTTGAATAATTTATTTAAAAATTGAATAATTCTAATCAAAAATCTTATTTAAACATGTTCATCGTTGAACATATTATAATAACATAACATAATATATTAGTTTTGTGTTCACATTTGTGTAATTTCAATGTTAAAATCTTTTTATTGGTCGTTTCTTTTTGGGCGGTTTGGTCTCCTACTTATCTTATTTCCTTTTTTTTTTATTTAAAATGTAAAAATATTTTGATTGTAAAAAGTAAAGTAAAACTTCCAGGAGTTCGATTTCTTTTCAGCTGCTGAATATTCTTTTTCTTGAAAGGTTCTGATGCTAAAATAGGTTTTTTTCAACATTATGTGGATATGAAAATAACCGTTTTTTTAAGAGTTGCGCATCAATTCCAGTTACTCCCCATAGTTTAATGATATTTTCTTGATTTCGTTTTTTTAGCATGAACCATTAGTCCTTAACTTTTTAAAATATAATAACAATAATCGAAAAGATAAAGTAACTGAAAAAATGAAGTAAAAAGCCTTCATTATTACAATTAAGAGTAAAGTTTAAAACATAAACTATTTATTCCAGTGTTGATCTCATTCAAATTTTTACAAATTGAAAAAAAAACTGAGTTCACTGTATCAGATGCAAATAATTGAGAGAATCAAAATTAACTTTCTAAACATGTCTCAGCAATCCATTTGTCTCAGCAATCCATTTGTCTCAGCAATCCATTTGTGGAGCGACACTTAATATTTACAGTAAATCTTCAAGGTACTATACATTGCTGAGGATATTTTAGATTTTAAACACATTTTTGAGTCAAACAAAAACATGAGACAAAATTGAGGTTTTGATTGACAAAATTCTTTCACAAGGATAAAAGTTTAGGATTCTTATGTTTCAATTTCTTTGAAAATTTGTTAAAAAAAAAAGAGTTGATTTTAAGCTTTCAGCAATATTTACGTTATGTACATTTATTAGCTGAACCATTATTTTGTTTTTAAATTTCAGTTAAATACTGATCTACGCTACCGCTCAAGCTGTTCAAAAGTTTAAACAGGAGTCATTCAAACTATTGAACAGCTTGGCAGGGCCGCCGAGAGCCTTCAAGCCGCCCGGGACAAAACCTTTTTTGGCGCCCTTATAGATTTCGCTTCATGTATATACTTAGCATAGAAGCAAAAAAATACATTATGCCTTTATAGCTACTTTAACTTTATTTCATTTTTTGCTAACTAACCGCAG
>QPEY01000286.1:28678-52741 GCA_014706445.1 Hydra viridissima | reverse complement strand
AGTATTCTTTTTTAGTGATTTATTTTGATTGTGTTTAATTATTTTTATTGTTTTTTTTTAAATAAAATATTATTGATAATTCCTTCAATAAATTTCATGAAAAACTGTCTTAGTTACTTTTTGTATTAGTTTCTGATCAATGCTGATAAATGATTTGATTTCTTAATTTTTTATTCATTTACTATAAAAAAAATTTATTCAAATTTTATTTAAAGTTTTTTATTCTATTTTAATTTCAGTACAAAAGAAAATGTATTCTCCTCTCATGTATTTTTTTGTATTCATTAAAAAATTTTCTGTTCTTTTTCACAGATGCAGAACAACATAAAGATGGTAAGCAAATTAATTTCAAATTATATTTTGAATAAAATCTTTATCATTTATAATAAACTATGTAAAATTAAAAAGAAGTCCAATCTTACAAATTAAGAAAGTACATAGAAATGTCAGATATTAGCATCTTTTAAAAATAGATTTGCCTGACCTCTACAAAACATTTTCTCTGTTAGAACATTCAAAATAAGACCATTGTAAAAGGTTTTTGTGGGTTTTATAAGAGATATAAAAACAAACTGAAAGTTTATACTAAAATTGCAGTTTCTTATCACAATCATGATTTTGCACAATAAACTTTTTGTTGTTATCACGTCCATTTTTTGCAAATTTATCATTTACTGTCACTAATGATCTGGCATCATAGTTTGAAACTATGGAATGATATTATTAATTTCATTCCATTGAAACTATGGTGGGTGACCTTTGTACAAGTTTAGTAATATCTTTTTCTCTACTTTTAATGTTAGCTAATATAAAAGTAAACTTTGTGATTTTCAAAGGAGATTTGAGGAGTTTTCTTAAAAAATACAGTTTGTTAATAAAAAAGAATTTTATATATCTTTTATAAGTTTACAATTTAAGAAAAAAAACAAAACTTAAAATCAGATTAAACTTAAGTTTTTACTATTATTATTACTTAAGTATTAAAGTTTGTATTAAATTTAAAATTTAGTCTCATCTCTATTTTATATAAAAATTCTTTTACAAAATTTCTGAAATTATATATTTGATTAATGACCTTTAAAAGGTTTTACTTTAACATCGCTCATTTAACCTGTTTGCGCATTTTTTAGACCTAAATAAGCTTATGGCAGATCAAATTGGTCTTTTACAGGATGATTTTACTTTATAATATTATAAAGGATGATTTTTTTATAATATTTGGAATTAGTTCATTTTTAATAAAGCAGTTTTAAAATAATTTTTATAATATGTTATTATATATCTATATCTATCTATATATATATATATCTATCTATGTGTATATACACACACATACGCACACACAGATAGATAGATAGATAGATAGATATAAATATATATAGATATAGATACAGAGATAAAGAGATATAAAGATATGAAGATATGAAGATATGAAGATATGAAGATATGAAGATATGAAGATATAGAGATAAAGAGATAAAGAGATATAGAGATATAGAGATATAGAGATATAGAGATATAGAGATATAGATATATAGATATATAGATATATAGATATAGAAAATCTAAATTAACCTTGAATAAGTAATTTTTTAAAATTTATTTAAAACACTCAGTATATATAGATGTTAAACTTATTCAAATACAAATATGTTTTTCATCTAAGTATGTTGAATTAATATACCCAAAAAATGCAATAGTTATTAAGGGTGTCTCAGAAAAAAAAAATTTTTTTTCTCAGGAATGTTGTTGCATACCCTCCTTAATGTTTCTTTTCAGCCTTCTGATATTAACTGCAATTTTTTAGTGAATTAAAATAACATTTTTGGACCTTTCAATGATGATGAATTTTTGAAATAATGTTATAAATGGTCACATTAGACAATTTAGAGTGTGTTTTGGTTCATCAACTGGGCCTGACACCTTGCTTTTTATGAGATTCAAAAAAAAAAAAAATGGTTCAATCTAATCCATTGTCAACCAAAGCCATTTGGGACACCATTAAACACTGCTTATGACAGCCTAAAGCCATTAATTGCTGACCAACTTCACCTTGTCTATTCAATACATGGTTATAGAGAATTTCTCCAACTAGCTATAGGTCTGGTTGATTTGGCCATGTTGACAATTCTTCAAAAAACAGGTATCCTCTACAGAGCATGTTGGATGATTAAGGTCGTCTACTCAATGAAATGGGAAATGCTCTTTGAATGCAACAAATCTGTTATGAAGCTAACAAAGAATCTGTTATAAACTACAGAGAATCCAGTGACTCAATAGATTTGAGGTTCGCATTCAGTAGTTATTAGTATCCAGTAGCTAGAAAAACTGTTGTGCACTGAGATGTTGCCTGAAATAACTGGAGAAGATACACAGCAGTTGGATAGATAGCCAGTTTTTGTATTTTCTCTTACTCACTGAACAAATCAACTCAGTGTCAAATTTAGACAAGCAAATGTTGTGCATTTATTAATTGCATAAAATGTAAACAAGTCAAACACATAAACAGCATTTAGATTAGCACTATGCAATAAATACAAAACGTGCAAATGTTGCTTGTTCAAAGGTATGAAGTGGTTAAGGAAAATCTCATTAGCATTATTACCCAGCAGTGCAAATAAGCATGGTCTAAATACAAAATTAAAAAATTGCCATTTAAAGAATCATGAGTTTATTAAATATTTTCTTTAATATCTGGAAAAATGTCATTAAATTAAAAGAATTTGTAAAAATCCTAAAACTTTCTTATGTTTTGTTTAACCCTTTGAAATTTTATATTTGATGGTTTGCTTTTTTGAAAGAAATCAAAAATTAGAAAAGCACTAGATTATCAATTCAAGATACCAAAAAAGGAAAAATGTTTTCTGAAACAATGTTTTTGATTATTAAAGTAGATGATTAATATCATGTTTACAAGGCAAATGGCCGGAAAAAAATATTAATCATTTTAATGTACTTAAAAAAGTGAAGCAAAAACTTAATTGAGAAAATTAAATGCACAATTAAGACTATAGCTAAAAAAAATAACTTGGAATTGGTTTTTATATTTATCTAACCATTCACCCATACTCAGCAATGGGAATGATTGCCAGTTTTGGTATCTTCTGTTATTGACAGATGCACAAAACTTCTTGGTGTGACAAAGTTGGCCTAAGGCTCAGAAAAAGACTGCAATGGTGACAGTTCTAGAACTTTGAGTCACCTGTAATTGGCATGTTCTTTGATATGATGGTTTCAAATACTGGTAGACTTAATGGAACCTGCACACTTTTAGAGATAAATTTTGATTGCAGTTTGCTGTAGATAGCCTGTTTCCATCATATGTTTGAAGTGCTTTTATTTGATGCTCTAAGAGTGTGCTTTAGTTTATCAACTGGGCCTGAGTTAACTTAGTTACCTATCTTGAGCAACAAAAACCCTGGGCACTACCTTAAAATACTTTGTTGGATTTACACAATAAATTGCTGGATTTGCACAACCATTTGCTGGGTTTTAAAATACTGATTCGTTTCAACATAATATTAGCAAAATTGAACAATCAAAGTTACAAGTTACTCAAACATTTTAATACCATCTCAGCCTCTTTCATCATCCTCACCCCAAGAAAATTTTATCTGTAAGAAAATGTAAACCCAAGACCAGTGTTTAAAAAGATCTGAGGTACTAGGTAATAGGGCATGTTCTTTGATGATCTTGCTTTTTAAGAGATTCAAAAAAAAAAATGGTTTAACCTAATCCATTACCAATCTGCAACACCATTAATCACTGCTTGTGACAGCCAAAATAGAAAAGAAAGGCACTGATTGCTGACAAACTTCATCTTGGCCATTTATTAGATGGTTATAGAGAATTTCTTCTACTAACTGCAGGTCTGGTTAAGTCCAGGTAGCCTCTACAGATTAATTGGGTACTTGAGCCTAGACCTAAGGACTCTCTCCCTATTTTCTTGGTGTTTTTTTTGTCAGGAAAATGCACAATTTGTGTCAGGAATTAGAGATGATTGAGGACTGCATCTAGTTAAGAGTCTACCTCATACAGTGCAAAACTTATCTATCTCTAAAAGTTTTTTCAAGAGCACCACCATTGGAGACAGTTTTTTAGAGATTTCAGTGAAAAACAATTGTACAAGACTGCATCTAAGATGGTTAATAATTTGGCCTGTGTTAATGACTGTGTTGTTGCTCTCATACAGAATTTCAATGCTATAGTAACTAAGCATTTATAACTGAACTGTTTAGCACTCCTAAACAAAGGTTTTTGATCGGATGATATGTTATTATTAAGATATTGATAGTTTTCCAAACTGTAATACTGAGCATAACCAAGCAAAGTACACTTGTAAATCCACTTGTAATTTTGTACTTTTTTTTTTTGTATTTTTGTCTTGGTACTGAACACTCATGCAACATATTATGAAATTTTATTTTTATATTTTTAATAATGCCATGGACACAATGAATTAACAATTCAGCCTTATTACAATTGAATAGTTTTGTGTTTACATGACTTTTGTTTTGCTTGTATGTCAAACTTCTGTGGGGGATAAATAGAAAAACATTTGAAATCTACTGATAAAAAATTGTCTAATGGTGAGAAACAATCAACAGTAGGATAATCACTGAGTTGTAGAAAGTTTTAGAATATTGCCACACATTGAATGCAATTTTCATTGATTTTTTGGCATTGATTTGTAAGAAATTCATGAAATTTCTTTTTTTTTTTATTTTTACATAATTGACATTTATAGGGGACCCCTTAATGTCAATTAACATAAAAATAAAAAAAAAAATGAAAATGTGCAACACTTTTCAAAAAAAAAGTTTTCTTCCTTATTTTGGGACACCATAGTAGTTAATAAGGGTCTGTTTAACATTCAAAATCTTACAGGTTCTTCGAAATCTTGCAAAAGTTCATTCCATAGTAAGGTGGGAAGATTTCTATCAAAAATGACAAAATTAATTTCTTATTTTAGTAAGAATGGAATAAAACTTGATTCTTTTTCAAAAAAAACTTCAAAAAAAGTTATGAGTCTTAAAAAATTAATGTGAATGATTAAACTGAATGAATGAAATCTTTTTACATTTTTAGTAGACTTGTATATTTTTTAATCTAAAATTTATATATAAAGGTATTTTTGAATATATTCAGTTTCTTTCCAAGATCATCTGTTAGTGGTGATTATTTAATGATGTGGGTTGTTTCATAGATGCATATTTTAATGCAATTTTATTGCAAGAGATGTTCTTGGAAAAAGTTTTGATTACCATATTTATTTTAATTTTAATAAATTTACTTTTTTTTAATGCATTCAAGAGATGAAAACATAGAGCTTTAATTAACTATAATTGCACATTAGTGATACTGATCTTATAAATGTTTATAGGTTCAATACATAAGGTTTTTTTTTCTAGTATTGAAATTGATTTGTAAGTGGCTCCAAAAATTGATTTTAATGGAGATTGTTGGCTATTACAAATAAAAGTGCTTTAGTTTTACCAGTACTAAAATTAAGTTGGTTGTATCAAATGTTGCTTTTACTCATTGCTGAACTAAAATTTTAATTTAGTATTAATTTTTGTGTAATTTTACATAATGCATAAACTTATCATTCCACTTAATTCCCAGTTCTTTTTTGATCTCTTGGAATTTTATATTTAAAATTATATTCTGTTGTTGTCTTGTCTTTTCATCTTAATAATCAAGTTTTTTGATTATGATTTATATTTGTACTGTTTTTAATTGTTATAAACAGGTTGACGAGATACCTAAAAAACAATTGTTTAAAAAAGAATGAATAGTTATCAAAAATATATTTTAACGAATAAGTGTAAATAAAAAAACAAATTGTCTCTCACAATAGAAAGTTGTTGAAACAACATGAGAACGGAAACCTTTTCCGGTGATTTTTAGCTTTATTAAGAATGAATCATATATTTTTGTCAATAAAACTGATAAAATTTTGATAAAATTAATTTTTCATCTAGAATTAAATTTCATATTTGTTAATGAAATTAAAATGATTTTTGAATTAAATATTCATATTTTTACTATATTCAAATTTTCCTTCAAAAGAATTATTTCTTTAAAATTTTTGTTTATGTTAAAAGGAAATTTTTTAACTTTGAGTCTTTTATGTTGAATCTTCCATGTTAAATTTAAATTAAGAAATGTTTTTTTTTTTTTTGCTATTTCTTCTATAAAAACTTATGTTTATAGAGTTCTGTAATAATAGAGTTCTTTTTGTTTTGTGAAACAAACTTACTATCTGGTTATAAGAAAAAGAGTTAATATCAGAATAATATTGTTCATTTGAAATATAAATTTTTTTATATATTAAATAGCCAATATTATTCCAATATCTACTATTTTAAGATATAATAGTATAATAGTCTTAGAATGAAAAAAAAAATACTAAAAATATTTTTAATTTTAATCTTTCTCTTTGATGTTCTATTTCATAGTGAATTAAAACTTTGAAATTTTCAACATAATCTAACATTATGTTAAAAATTTTAATGAAAAATTACTTTTAATGAAAAGATAAAACTGATTAATAACATAAAATTTATTAATTTTAAGTTGGATTATGCTGATTTTTCCCTTTATTGAAACATTTAAAGTTAATTTAATTTTCTCGTGTGGCTGAGAACTTTTATACAGCTCTTACATCTGTAGTACTGTACATCTGTAGTAACATTCTTGTTAAAAAGACCATAGATAGACTCTCCTTTGCAAGATGTAACAATAAAAATAGTTTATTGAAAACATTCCAAATTCCTAAAATTAGTAAAGTCATAGTTTTTTATTGTTTTATAGTTAAGTGGCCCTCTTACTACTGTGCAAAATATGCTTTTTTTAGCATATTTTAGACTCAAAAAAACAAATGGTTTTATAAAAAAAATTTTTATATACCAATTCTTAACAAAAATTCTTAAAAGAAAAAAGTTCTGAGGTTAGAAAAGATTTAGTGTCACCTTAAATTGTATAAGTATTGTTAAATGTGTTAGCTGAATGAATTATGTCGAAAAATGTATCAAGTTGAATAATATTCAAAAATGAAATGCATATTTTTGTTTTACTTGCACCATTATGCTAACTAAAATAAATGTTCTTTTTATAATAATACATGCACCAGCACAACACTGATACATGTAGTTGTATGCATAACAGGATAACATAGACATTTGAGGAGATTGAATAAATAAATAAAAAAATCCTGTAAATTTCAGTCAACTTGGGTAATATTATGTGAAAATAAAGTAGATAAAGAATTTTACAATTCAGAGTGACAAGGTTGACAAAAAAATCCAACCCTGCTTGGTTTTTGCAAAAAGAGTTTTTATTAAATTATTGAATTTTTTGAATAGTTTTTTTAATGATTAATTAAATAATTCTATAGTCTTTGCAGAAGCATTTTTAACCCTTACTTTCTTTTGAATATGCTTAGTGTTAGTGTTACCCGTGCTAAAGTAAGAAAGTTAATAAAATTTGATTGAAGTTGATTTACTTGATTTAATATAATATTGCCTTCTTCAATAATAATTTTTCTGTAATTATTTGCATTTAAAATTTTTATAATAATTTTTACAATGTTTTAAGAGAGATAGGGGCAGCAAAGTGCATAACAAATAATAGAAAGAAATTATTTTTAAAGAAATACATTTGCAGAAATAAAATTACTTGCAGAAAGAAATACAAATAAAGTAAAAAAATAATGTTGCACTTTTTGATTCCAAATAAAGTTTGAATAATTTTGAGTTAAATTGTTTTTTAAGTAAAATCAATTTTTATGAAAAAAGAGTAAAAGCAATGTTATGTAAGGATCAAAAAAATATTTAAAAAAAAAAAATTATAAATAAGCTTTATTTTATAAAATGTTAAAAAACCACAGTTTTAAAATTTTGGGATGAGTCATTAACAAAAACACCCGAAAAACTCCTTTGGAGGGGTGATAATATGGACCCTTGGGATACTATTGCAAGTGGTTTTAAAATCAACCATTACCATCTGAGAAGGAAATTTCAATTTTAATAAATTTTATAGTAAAAATGCTTATATTATGAATTTTTTTCAAAGGGTTTTAAGAAGTAAAAACATTTTTATGAGCTTATATTGATATTTTATTGTAAATATAGAATAAATAACAACAAACATTCTTAAAAATTCCAACTCTAACAAAAAAAATTGCTTTTTTTTCTACTAAACTAGAACCCACCACATCTCTAATGTTGAACATCAGTTTTGTTTTGATTTCTTGTTAATCCACAACATTTTTTTAAGTTCATCAGTTTTGTTCTAGTATTCAAACTAAAATTGATAAAATTTTGTTAGAGGAACTAAAAAAATACATTTAAATTGCCCAATTCTGCTGAAACTCATGCTGAGTATCAAAACACAGTTTGCATTCTCTGAATGTCAAAACGTGATCGAAGTATAACACCTTTCTTGATAAGCAGAAAAACACTCTCCAAAACCATTAGACTAATGACGATCATCTTTCAAATGGAATGTGCACAAATTGTTGTTTCATTCTGCAAAAAATTGATGAGGGAAAAACATCACAGCCATTTCCCATATTGTATGATTTCAGTTCAATTGTTGTGAAGCCATCAACAAGAAATTCTCCTGCATGTGAATGCATTATTTGCCAAATTGGTAAGTCAAAGTGTAAACTTAAAACTGGTTTGTCCAACAACCAGATGAAACAACTTGCTTCAACTCTTAACTCTGCAGGCCAACAAAATATTTTTTAGCCATATTTTGCTAGGAAATTTGCAGAGCAAGGAAAGTTGCTCAAAGATCACTTTTTTGTCACTAAAATCAAATGTTCTGACATTGACCTACTTAGAGATGTTGTTCATTGTAATGATATTGGCAGCCTTCTTCAATTTAAGGTATCAGCAAGATCTGTCTCCGAGGAACACCTAATTAAGATTGGACTTGATGGTGGAGGTGACTTTCTTAAGATGAGTCTGGGCATTATCAAGGTAGTCCCAGAACCAACCAGTCTCATCCCGAAGACTCCTAAGCTTTGTAGTTCTTCCTTCAAAGTTTCTGGAGTAAAGAAACAGCTGATTATAGCAATCTCTGAAGGAATAGTAGAAAACTATGAGAACATTAAAAACCTATTGAACCTTGCCAATATTGGTGATTTTTCCTTTGTTTTGTCTTGTGACATGAAAGTTGCTAACATTCTTTGTGGACTTCAGTCTCATGCTAGCAAACATCCTTGCTGTTGGTGTGATTCAGACTCTTCAAACCTTGAAAAATGTGGTGCACTGAGAACCTTTGGAAGCATCAGAAAGGCTCACCAAGCTTTTGTTGCTGAAGGAAGTAATGTAAAGGGTGCTTAATGCTTTGGAAATGTCATCAACATGCCCTTGCTCAATATTTCAGATGAAATACTCATTCTAAAAGCAAAACCACCAATGGTACTTCACCTACTGATGGGTGTGGTCAGCCACCTTTTCAAGAGTCTGAGCAAAGTTTGGCCAGAGGCCAAAGAATGGCCAGAGGTTTTAAACATACCCCTCCAACCATTTCATAGAGGACATTTTCATAGAAATCATTGTCAAAGGCTGTTGAAAAATATTGATATTCTTCAGCAAGTTTTTGAAGCAGCAGCTGTAAGTGCAGCATTTCCATATGCTGAAGCATTCAGGCAATTTGATGAGTTAGTTACAGCATGCTTTGGAACCCATCTGGATACAAAATTTTCAAGAATACATTGAGAACTTCAAAGTTGCACACCTTGCTCTTCCATTCTCAATCACTCCAAAGGTCCACACTGTGTTCTTTCAGATGGCTCAGTTCATCTCTCTGAGTCATCAAAGTCTTGGAATATACAGTGAACAAGCCACTGAAGCTCTTCATGCAAACTTCAAGCCTCAATGGCAACAATTCAAGAGACATGCACTTCATCCAAAACATGGACTGCAATTATTTAACTGTGTTGTATGGTAATGACGTATGTAATTGTTGATTTTAAAATCACTTGTTATGATATCCTATGGGTATGTACTACCATCCCTCCAAAGGGGTTTTTTTGGGTGTTTTTGTTGATGACTCTCCCCAAATTACAGTTATGTAATTAGAGAGATTTATTTTTCATTTTTCATTTCAAATTCAAATAATTCAAATACAACTTAAAATTTTTTTAAAAAATGAGAGAAATTCTTTAAAAAAATTTTTTTTTTTAATTTAAAAGTTATATTAAATACTAAAAAAAAAATTGCAAACATAAGTACTGAAATATAGTTTAAAAAAAAAAAGGCAAGGAGAATTTCAAATTTAAGTATCAACTTCAAAATAAAAAAAAATTAAGATAAAAAAAATCAAAATTAGTATCTAGTAAAACTTCCTTTTCTTCAAATACATTCATCCATTCGATTCATCCTACTATCAACCAAGTTATGAACAATAATTTGAGGAAACTTAAGCAATCATCTGAAAATTTTAAAATTTACATATTTTTTCAACAAAGCATAACTTAATCTTAGAATTATCAGCTTAAACATTCATTTTTCTTCTTCTTCGTTTTCTTCTTCTTCTTCTTATTGTTATTATTATTATTATTTTTATTATTATTATTATTTTTATTGTTATTAATATTGTTATTATTATTATTTATTATTATTTTTATTATATTATTATTAATATTGTTATTATTATTATTATTATTATTATTATTATTATTATTATTATTATTATTATTATTATTATTATTATTATTATTATTATTATAACACTGCAAAAGCCAAGCTTTTTATAAAAGAAGTTTTTATATTGTTTTAAATTTGGAATGGTTATTGTAAAACTTAAATCTCTCATTGATTGTTATAACTTTGCTTGTATACCTTTTACTTAAAAGAATAAAGGTAGTGTAAGATTAAGATAAAAATGAAAGTTGAACAAATAAAAATAAGTGTAGTATATGATAAAATACAAAATATAAAATGCTAGCAATTATATAAAATCCACCTCAGTTATTCTCAGTTATTTGTTAAAATAAATGTGTATTAGGAATCCATTTTAAACTATCTTTGGATTTTCAACATATACATAAAATCATAAATTAATTTTTATTTTTACAATTTTTTGAATTCTGAAAAAGAGATTAGTTTATTATTTTATATTTATGTTGAAACAAAATTTATTAAAATCAAAATGAAAATGTTTCTTTAAAAATGTAAAGTAAAATTCTTTTTTTGTTCTTTCAGAAATGTGTAAAGCACTGAAAAAGTTTTATCTTAAAACATATGGAAAAATGGATGAAATTGTGCACTTAGTAAAAACTCCTGTTAAAGTTGAACTTTTAAATAAGTTCATTGAATTGACTGTAGTTGATGCAGATGAAGTGGAAAAAGACACTGTGAGTATTGCTGAGCGAGAATTATTTCTTAAGAGACAAATGATCTATAAGCCAATCGAGTTTGATGAAGTATTTTCAAAAGAACTATCTTTACTCTTGATATCTGGTATTGCTGGAATTGGAAAAACTTGTTTGCTCAGAAAGTGCTTACTTGACTGGGCTAATGGTAAATTATGGAAAAATGTGGATTTTGTGGTTTATCTTGAATGTAGAAAGTTAAATCAACATCAAAATATCAGTAACATAAATGATCTGTTAAAAGTCTTCTATAAAGATCTTTTTCAAGAGTTCAATGTTTGTGAACGTTTTTCCATTTTGTTTGTGGTGGATGGGTTGGATGAGTTTGCTCACATTGATGAATTGATAAAGAGTAATCCACTTAATCCAAGCAAACAACCTATTGTTAATTTGTTAAAAGAAGCATTGAATACTCAAAAACACAAATGTGTTGTTGCTGGAAGAGTTGGAGCTATATCACTATATAAATATAAAGTTAGAGAATGTACAGACAAGTTAACCATTCAGATAATGGGTTTAAATGATGAGGGAGTTAATAAGTATATTGAAAATTATGACGACAAAAAAGAAGCAATTAAAAGGGTTCTTAAAGAGTCTTTCTATGCTAAAGCCATGGCATCTGTTCCATTTTATTTATCAGTAATGTGTGCAGTTATTGCTGCAAGTGGTTCTTATTCCTTCAACACTATGACTGAGTTGTATTGCTCTATTTTCTTATACTTTTTTCAAAAACACATTTCTAAAACTGATGAAACAGTTTATAGTATGATGCAAAGTGAGAGTAATAAGCAACATGTTTTAAGAATTTGTAAAGTTGCTTGGGAGTTGTTCAATCAAGGTAAAATTATTTTCTCCCAAGAGGAAATGAAAGGTATTGTCAATGACTTTGATGAAGTTGAAAATGAACTTTTGGGTTTCATTGAAAGAGTTGAATCACAACTTGGTTATCAATATCAGTTTGCTCACCTCACTTTAATGGAGTTTTGTGCTTCGGTTCATGCACACGTTTATTTGAGTACTGAAGAGATTATGAGTAATGATAAGTTGAGCAGTTGTTTGCCTATGATCTGTGGACTAGCAAATGAAAACAAAAAATCTTTAATGAGATTTCTTCCTAATTTGAAGAACTCAAATGAAGAAAGGAATTTATTCCTTAATTCTGTACTTGGTAAGTTTCAATTAAAATTTTAAAGAAAAATTACACTTTGTTTGAGTTTTCATCATTTGTTTGTTATATTTATAATGAGTTCTATCAATTTGTTTCCCTTAAATTTTCTTTAATTATAGAGAATTTTTGTTTTATTTAGTGCTGTTTTTAAAAATAATTTTTTAAATTTTTTTTTTGAGTAAGAAGTAGAATGTTGAAGTAGTCAGTAATTTTCATCGAAATGCACCTCACAGTTGGATATTAAAAAGCCATGTTTTTTCATAAAAAATTAGCTTGTTACTTGAGCTATATTTCGTCATCATGTTGCATTATGTATCGATACACAGAATTCTANAAAATTAAATGCACAACTAAGACTATAGCTAAAAAAAAATCTTTATATTACCTCATTGATTTCTTTAGAAAAATAAAAATTCTTTGCCATTCATTTACTATTGACTTAAAAATTATAGAAGATTGATTTATCTCCAGTTAAATTAAATTCAAAGCATTTACAACCCTGATTTTTTTCTAGTAGCCTTTTATATGAACAACTATTAAAGTTCAGTTTGAAGAAGATTAATTTTGATTAACTTTGAGCAGTTTTATAGTCAATACTATTGCTTGGCAATTAATCTGTTCAGTGTTTAGTCTTCAATCTTTTAATTACTGAATGTGAGGATACATACTGAATTTAAGGCGAAAGATGTAAATTTCAAATCTTAATGAACTATAAAATATTATGAAAAGTAAACACCACTGATTACTTAAGCTTTTTTTTATTTTAAAGTTGTTTATTCTGGACCTGACGATATATATTTTGTGACCACAAGCTTCTTTTATAGTGGCAGGCTAAAATATTGTTTAGAAACTTAAAAGCAAATTAAATGAAGCAGAAAACAAAATAATGAATATTTTTTATTTATAAAAATGCTTAAAACAGGCAGAATGCTTCATGTTTTTTAACCATTCAGTGACAAGGATTTTTTTTAACATGAATGCAAGAAACATTTTTTTAACAAAAGCCTAGTTGTTGTGAATCACTAATATATGAAGTTTAAAAATAATTTTTAAATTATATTTTATAAATTATAAACTATTTACATTTAACAGAGCTTTTTTTATTATTATTATTATTAATAAGTTCAAAGTTTAGCTAGCATTTTTTTTTCCTTTTTTTCTTAAAATAAAGTGCTTGCTCTTCTCCTTAATTGTTGCTTACAAATTTTTGCTTATTGCTAACAAGTGAGCATGAAAAAGATTTTGTAGACAAGTTCAGTTGTTTGAAAATTCTTTGAAAAATATATGAATAACTTAAAATAACAAATAAAAATGTTTGAATAACACAAAGAAATGTTTGAATATTCTCATCAAAATACTCTAAAGATCAATTTTACATTTTTTCTCAAAAATAGTTCGGCAGGATTGTTCTTTAAAAAATTGTCTATAAAATGTTTATTCTCAATCTCAGGTGTCACTTTATGTGGTAGTTACTCTTTCTCTTCAGTGTCAACTCTAGTTATAACAACTATTAGTATCATTTCTTTCCTGGTCCAGAGTCAAGATTTGAACTTATTATGTTTTCAGATTTTTTGTATTGAATATTATTGTACATTAAACATTATAAATCTTAGAATATTCTTTTGACACACTAGGTTTAATGGGTAACACATCAGTTAAAACAACTAATAAACAAAGCATGTGTTGACTCACATTTTCGAACTGAGACTGAGTTTATTGATTAAAGAGAAGGATGGTTTGATTGAATACTTGCTACTTATTATGTTCTTGTATTTTCATCAAAGGGTTGTTGCTCCTTGTCATTCTCTTGTGGTTAGCATATTAACTGGTGTAAATATAATTTACATTTATATATGCAGGTATTTTACTGAGAAAAAAATTTAGGTAGAAACTGGTGAATTTTTCTTCAATTAACATTATTCTACTTGTTTCTTATATTTGTAAGAGTTTATTAAGAATTTTACATTTTTATGTCACCAAGTGTAAGTGCTGTTGTACTCAGTTTCATTCACCCTCATATTTGCATCTTATTCACAATTAGGTTGGTACAGGAGAAAATATTTGTATCAGTTTTTTTTGTTTCAATTTATTTAAATAAAGTTAAAGAGCATAAGTTGTTGAGCACTTATTTCATTTTCAAGTAGTTCATGCTGATGAGAGCTGTGACTCAATCATTTATTGTGAAAATACAGAGGTTAAACTGACACATACAATTGTGTCAGTTTAACCTCTGTATTTTGTAGTCTGTACTAAAAGTGATAATGAAACATATTTGAATGAATATGTTGATTATGTTTGAATATGTTTGTTGATTGAATTATTTATAACATATAAGACAATAAATTGCAATTAAGACAGTACAATATCTATAGAACCTTGAGACATGCCTAATTGTAATTGTAGCTAGTTACAATTAAGTGATAATGTCAAATCTGCAAGCATTACAAAAATATCACAGCAAAGATTTTAATGTTCTTTGCAAATTATCAATAGCACAAACACTGCAATTTTATGCCTAGAAAAATTCTGGGCATAAAAAAAAATTAAAAAAATCAGTCTTGCACTGATAGATGTAGTTACTATTATGAGAAAATGTTTTGTTTTAATTAGCAAAATGATTCCAAATATACAAATATATACACTTAAGGTTTGAACAATATTCGTTTTGCTACAGGAAACACCGACATAAGTTAACTGTCAAATTTTTATCATATTTTTTGTAATTTCTTTATTATTATATGGATAAACTAAATAAACGAAAACTAACTAATATACAAAAAATAAATTATAAGTAAGCTTTATTTTATAAAATGTTAAAAAATAAATTACAGCTGTTAAGCATCAGAAAATTTATTTTTCATTTTTCATTTCAAATTCTAATAATTCAAATAAGGTATAATATTTTTTAAATCAGAAAAATATTTTAGAAAAAAAACAGAGAGAAATACTATTTTTTATTTAAAAATTATATTATTTTATTATAAATTGTAAACATAAGTAATGAAATATATTTAAAAAAATTAAAGATCAAGGAAAATTTCAAATTTAATCATCAAAATCAAAATCAAAAAAAATATGAAGAAAAATCAAAATTAAAACTTCCTTTTCTTCTAATACATTCATTCATGTGATTTGGCATACTATCAATCGAGTTATGAGCAATAACTTGAGGAATATTGTTGAGATGATTAGTCACATTTACTTGATTAGTTGCTGTTTTGTAAGCTGTTGGTTTGACCAAGAACACAAATTTTCAATGCAATTAAAGCCTGAGTTTTTTTTTTTTTTTTTTTTTTCCATAAACTAAGTTTTAGTAGTTAAAAAGAAAAAAATAACGATATGAATTATGATCGTGATACTTAATAAGACACGTACCTTTTTACAAAATATTTGTGAAGGAGAACATATATTTAATAATAATATTGTATCTTTATAAGATGTTATATCATAATGATGCAGTTATTTTAAGCCAAGTTGTTGTGTTGATTTTCTTTTGTTACAACCAATCTTAGCCAATTATTGCTCAATGATAAGAGGCATTTTCTTGCTGAAAGACAAGTTCTTTAGTTGGTTTATCAAGTATGTGTATGAATGGCTACAGATAATCACCAATAAATTTCAGTATTCTTTTCAGCATTCATACTAACATCAAACAAGTAAAAAAGATCTGACAACTTCAGATGAAACTTTTGAATATGGTTTCTTAAATCCAAACATGAAACTCCAAAATTTTAGAGTTTTCATATCTGCTTCTCTGCATTAATGTTTGCACTCTTCATAGTACACTTAATAAGTCTGATTTGTTGAAGTAAAGTTCTTTTTTCTTTTTCACAATTCTTTTTGACCAGGGGAAGTGGTGGGAAGGGGAAGATAAAATATAGTTGTGAAAGTTTTAAAGATTTTTTCTTTTGCTACAATGCTTCTGTTTTAAAAGATTTTTTTCTTAAGTATTATATAATATACAAACTTAAAACATTCATTAAAAAGTTTTTCTTGAAATTCAATAGAAACTTAATTTAAAGAAAGTTACTATTGTGTTTATCATGAAAAAAAAATGCAATGGCTGCCAACTCAGAAGAAAATGATTGAGCTGATGTACCACCATAATGAGGTTAATCATAGAAGCTCTCATGTTGACTTGAGAAAATTTGGTTTTGTATATTAAATTGTTGTTATTTTTTATTTAAATTTTGAAGGATTTTAAATTTTTTAAAACTTTTACAGATCTAAAAAATATCTTTTTAGATTAAAGTTTTAAAAACATGTATAAGAAAAGATAAATCAAGAAACTTTAACTTAAGTAAAATAAGTACTGTGATAAACAGATGCAAAAAGCTCAACTTTAAAAGTTTCATGCAAAAAAAAGCTTACATTATGTATCTTATTTCAAAAAATATGTTTTGAAATTTGTTTTCAAGTTTATGATCTGGCATTTTTTTTATACCTAAGCAACAATTTGCACAGTTTTAAACAATTAGAACTATTTTCTCTCATTCTTCTATCAAGCCATATATCCATTATCATAATATTGGTGTTTATCTAAGCATACTTTTCACTTTAAACAATTCAAATAACATCTGCATCATGTCTAATATTATCATCCACAACTAATAAAAGGTGCTAAAAGTAAAGATTTTCCACAATGAGCTGCATTATATGACTAAACCTTCCGAAATTGATCTATACAACTTCCTTGGTGTTGACATAACCAGAGATTTGGGTATTGGTAAATGTTTATATTTCTCAGCCTTTACCTTAACAGGCTCAGTGAATAAAGGTGGTATTTTAAAGTATGTTAAAGGCTAGGTATTTGTATATGCTTTTTTTTGGAAATTTTCAAGTCAAAAAACAAATCAAAAAAAAATTAAACACCACACTTAAAGCTTCAGAATTTTAAAAGTTTTAGAAAAGTGCAAATTTTAGAAGGCATTTTCATGATAAAATTAATATTTAAACAAGAAAGGTTAAAAGTGTTGTTTTGAAAATTGTGTGGTCACTTTTTTTTTCCTTAGAAAACTATTAAACAAAATAACAGTTGTAACAAAATATTTTTTTTGGGCATCAAATTTGTGTATTACATAAATCTTTTTCTTGCCTTAAATCTAGATACAGATGAAAAAGTTAGAAAAGTTTTGGTTGAGCAAGTATCATCTGACTGGATGAGATTTGCTCGTATCATTTTTTTGAATGGGTTTTACAAGATTGTAGAAAAATTCAGAACACAAATAGTGATAATCAACTGAAATTGGAAATATTTCTTCAAAGGATAAATGAAATCAATTCACTGAACTTTAATGAAGTGATTGCAGACTGTCTTTATGCTCTTAAAAGATTTGATATTTTGTTGTGTGTGGCATTGGATGGTAAGTGATTAATTTTTCTCTCAGTAGAGGTCAAGAGTACAATTTTTTATCTGTAAGATGATTTACTGCTACAAAATTGTTTGACAGAATTTTTACATTTTCATAAAAGTATTCTCATTTGAATTTAGGGTTTTCTTATTTCCAGGTTAAAATTTTTTCTATACTAAAAATAAATGTTTATTAAACGAAGAGTGTAAATCAGGATGCTTAAACATGTAATTATGCTTGGTGTGTGTGTGTGGGGGGGGGGGGGGTAGGTGTATATATAATAATATATAACAGGTGATACATACGTTTTTAGACAAATGTTAATTTAATTTTTCTAGCTAATTAAACAATCATGTGGTTTGATGCATATGTAAAAGAAATATAAAATCCTTATTTCATTATTTGAAACACATTTGTAATAAAGTCAAATGTCTCAAAAATTTTTTGTAAAAAACCTATAAAAAGTAGTGAAATTGCAAAATATAAAATGTAGTGAAATTGTAAATCATTTTAAAAAGTAATAAATAGCTTGAAAATATATTATATGATATCTTAAAAAGACTTGAAACTACTAAGTCTTCTTCTGATAAAAAGTGCTCTGGTTGTCTTGACATCTTGAGAGAAAAGAAAGGAAAACTAAAGAGACTTCAAAAAACGGTCAGTAAGAGAAAATTGGGTTTTAAGTTAAGTGTAAACCGAGAATTGGTTGTCAATTTAACAAAACAAATATTCAATACAGAAAACATAAAAAGATATCAAATGCTATTGAACAACAAATAAAAGCTAAGAAAAGAAGCATAAAACTTGTTAACCAGCTCTTTAAAAGGAAATCACTTCTGGTCATCAATGATAAAAATACTTTTGCTTTGCAGGTGGCAATATGCTACCTGCATGAAGTTCTGGGTATTACACAACCATTAAAAAAACATGCATACCCAAAAAGTGTTTATTTTGTAGAAAAAGAGAAGTTTCTGAAAAAATTGTTAATTTGAATACCCTATCTGACTGTATTATGTCCGAATCAATAACTTGTACTTTCAAGGCTGAAGCAATTAATACATCATTCTATATCATTGAATGTTTAGAAAAATGACTTCTTCACTAGTACTTCACTAGTATTGGGACTTTAACTGTCTAATTAGGCCAGGTTTAGCAACTTCTCATTATTCTAAAGATTCCCTAAACTATATGGATATGTCAATTAGCCTAATAAGGAATCCAAACCACCAAATATGCCTCAAGCATGATATTTTGAGAACTTTTGGTCTTTTTTTTTTTTTTTAGTTTTTTTTTCTGTTTATAAATAAATTATTAAAATTTTTATTTTGTCATAATTTAAACATCACACATATTTGGGAGAGAAATTTTTTTAAAAATTTAAAAACAAAAGGAATTAAAAAGTAGATTCATTCATTTTTTGTAGTTTAACCATTCTGTAATTTTACCATTCTTTAAATTTGTGATTTTTAGTTAGTTTTTAAATATGTGGCTGTAATTATTATTAATAGCATAAGATCAAGAGGTAAATTACTAGTACAAGTAGAAAAAAGCAGTTGATTGTAATAAGGAAATGTAAATATAAAAAAGGATACAATCCCTTAAAGGATGATTTGTACTAGTAAAATTTTGTAGAGACACTCTAAAGGCAGCTATTCTTTTCAAATCTTTTGAAATGGAATTGTTGCCTTTATAGCCTCTCTTACTGAGTTTAAAATGTTAATTAGCTTCAATTTAGATGCATTTGTAATGATTGAGTCAAGATTTACATTATTTAACTGTGGTGTTAGTATTTATGTGGTATAGCTGTTACACAGTATAGAATATAGAATCACATGTTGTTATTTTCAGATGGCGAGTGGCAGTTGTGGTCTGCTTAAGAAGGATCTTTGTATATGGTTGATATGGTTTTGTTATAGTTTTGCTAGAGCAACTAGCAATAACTTAATTTGAATTACAATAACTTAAAATGAATTCTTTTAGCATTTGACAAGCAATGTACAGCCAAAGCATTCAGAACACAGCTATTTTTTAGCTTCCAATTTTTTTTTAACATTTCTTTTAATTTTGCCTTGAAATCCCTTAATGATAATATATAAGCTCCATAGTTGTTCAAAATTTTTCTACTGGTAACTAAAGCTCATAAAAGAATTCTTTTGTTTTAGTGACATAATTCTTTTATAATAGAAAGTTTAAAATTAGTTAAGTTTCAGTGTGCGTTCTTACTGATAAAATTTCAAACCACCTGGTCTTTTACACTTAACTCCAAACGTATGACAATCTGCTAGAAAAACACCAAAACATAAAAACGTATGAGGTTTACTTAAAGTCAAAGCTCAGTTTACACTGAGCTTTATCTTTAAATAAACCTCATACTAAAGGAGAAAGCACATCAGGAAGAAAGTTGCACCATATTCTAAATGTTAAATATAATTTTTCAACTGCCTAGAAAACAAACATTAAAATTTCAACAGTTTTTATTTCAAAAATTATTATTTTCATTTGAAATAATATAATTATTTTGATTAAATTTAAATTTAAAGCTTTTTTATTTTTCAAATTTCTATTTTTTAAAATACAAAACTGCAGGAAAGTTAATTAAAAATATAGTTTTTTGTCATACTTTGTCATTTTTAAGTTTGATGCTTTAGTCTTCAAGAGTGCTTGTGTCATTTTATCTATTTTTGTATTATTTCTAAAAATGATGAAATAGCATTTAGTTAATAAACCATATTTGCATTTGAAGAGAATCATATTGCACTTCATCTTTTAGAAGTTATAAGTAACTTGCAAACAAAAGCAAACTTTTAGAACTTTTTTTTTAAATTAACTTTTTTTAAATAAATTATTTATTTACTTATCTTCATCACATTAAAGTATATTTGAAAGATTTGATAATGGTTGTCTTTGTGTTTTCCATCAAAATAAGAGATTTCCAAAGCTAGATGAGTTTATTTAGGAAGGAACTTGTTATAGAATCAAAAAAATTATAAGAAACTTTAAGAACTCATCCTGTTCAGAATTATCTACAGAATTGTTGCCTACAACCATCATGGTGAACATGGAATGTGACATGGGCAATAGGGTAGATTGTCAAATTTTTTTTTTTTTTTTAACTCTAAAATTAAGGAAAAGTTACCTTTTTATACTAGTAATACTTTGTACAAGTTTGAATTACATTTCTTTTAATTTTAAGGCTCCTCACAAGCTCTACAAAATTTTATTTTTTTCATTGCTTTATATAAGGAATCCAATTTATTTAATCAGTGTTCACGATGTCATCATTTGGTAACTGGATGTCAAAATAGTTATTGATCAAGTTATAAGTGTGTGTGACTTTTAATGCATGTTTTTTAATATCAATGTAAATATACTAAATTAGATTTAAAAAAAAAAATGTATCAACAGAGTGAGTTTTGGCTTGTATTGTGTGTGAAAAAGAAAAGAGTTATTTTATGAATCATCAACAGTATTTTATCAAAATTTTGAAACACACAGCAGACATTTTGCTGATATTGTCCTCTATTTTATGTACTACACACTGAAATATGTACAAAAAGCAAGTTTTTAATTGAAAAGTTGGAGTTCTTTTGTTGGAATAGCAGATTCTCACAAATTTTGTTATGCACATCAACTTCTTTGGAAATTTTAAACTAATCAAATGTAAAATTTAATGTGGAGATGAGTAACACTTAATGGTCACTCTTGTACATAGGTGTATAAGTATGAGTGACCATTACAGTTCCTTTTAATTGTATTTTCTTCTTTTTGAGTTTAGTATTTTGATTGGTATAATACTAAATTTTTTTACTTTCTCTAAATAGAAGTTTTCTGAAATATTGTTGCATATTTTAAAGAATTGTATTTATGTTTTAAATGTATACAGATACAGTTTGTCTGGGTTTATTCTATTTCACGCTGTCTTCATTTTGATTGTGTTTTTCTTGTATTTAGAAAAATTTACAAAAGTGAAGAAGTTTTTGATCGAACATTTATCAACTGATTGGAAGAGATTTGCACATGAGACAAATTTATATGACATTGAAACTATTGTTGAACATATTGACCAAGATAACAAAGATGATAAATCTAAAATGGCATCCTTCCTTGAAACACTCTTTGAAATTAACCCAAGGCAATACAAAGAAATAATTGGAAACTTTCTTAATGCGTTAGGAAAGTTCGATATTTTATTTCATGTGGCATTAGATGGTAAGATTATATTTTGGTTATTTTATATCAAGGTTTTTGTAAAATGTGGTGAATGATTTTTAGGATTTGTTGAGTTTATTTAAATTTATGTTTGAAAACTGTTAATATGAGACAGTTAAATTTTGCTACAGGATAATCTATACAGCTGAAAAAGATAATTAGATAAAAAGATAGAAGAAATCCATTTTTTTGTATTTTTTATTTTGCTTTTTGGTAGTTTCAGTTTGATTCATATATTGTATCATTTAAAAGAAATTTCAACAATATATTTCTCAGGATTTTAAACACAAAAATAATTTTATGAAAGGCTGTCCTGCACCCTGAAGCATTACATCTTTTATGTGAAACCATATACTTTGTTGTTTCTTTCTCATAATTATGCCTCATATCAACATTCTTCCTCCAAAATTTCTTTTTTTGTTTCAAGGATCAATCACTTGCTAGAGGTATTCAGTACTCAAAACTGCATTTATGTTAAGGCATGCACCTTAGTTACATTTTTTATAGCAATAAACAGCATTACACAATTCCTTGTATTTGATCCTGATCTGTACGTAAAAAAATTGATTGTCAGTAGCATAATTGAGTCACTGTCAAATTAATCAAACTTGTTCTAACAAATATTATTCCCTCTAAGGCTCATTTTCCTATCTGTCTGTTGTTTCTAAAAGCAAATTGAAGTAATATTGTTTTTTATGGTTGGTTGCAGCATGGTTGCTTTTGTTACTTGGGTGATTTAAGGCCAGTCTGAGAAAATTTCGTTTTTTGTGTTATTTTTGTTTAAACGCGTGTGACGTGTTTTCACCTTGCGGGATTGATCGCATTAAGAATTTGACGTTAAGTATACCGTTATCAAAGGCCGACATTGTTGTTATAGAAACAGCCGATAATAGATAAAGTATATCTTTATCTATTATCGGCTGTTTCATTGGATATATCAGCCTTTGTCAACTTCCAAAAGTTTTCCAGAGTATTTTCTAACAATTTTACAATGGAGAAGCTAGATGAAAGAATGACATTTAGCAAAACCCTATTGCGAGATTTAACACAATTATTTAAAGTAATCAATTATTGGTAAAAAAAAAAGATTAATTAGTATTTAATATTATCATTCCTTACTTTTGCGATGAAACAATCTGCTTAACACTATGATTTCATTCCCATTTATTTTTAATTGTCCTATGAGAAACAAGGATTAAAAAATTATCAATATTAATCCAGCACCTTGTATTTTATACACATTATAATGCAGTTATCATATTATGAAAAAAATATTTTTAATGGAATTCAAGGAAGAAATTTAAAAAAATTGCTCTCTTATATTTGTATAAGTTTTATTTAAACCCACTACCAATAAAAACTTCAAGGTTGGCTAAAGACAAATAATTGATGAAAAACATTTGGATTTTGCAACTTTTCCTTGTACTTTCAAAACTTGTCTTGTTTTTTACCATTATTACATTTGCTGAAAAATGAAAATTTCACAAACCTGTAGTAGTAATTGAAAAATTAACAACTTAGATGTATGTATGAATGCATGAATGTATGTATGTACTTATGTATGCATGCATGCATGTATGTATGTATGTATATATGTATGTATGTATGTAATGTATGTAATGTATGTAATTCATGTAATGTATGTTATGTATGTAATGTATGTAATGTATGTAATGTATGTAATGTATGTAATGCATGTAATGCATGTAATGCATGTAATGCATGTAATGCATGTAATGCATGTAATGCATGTAATGCATGTAATGCATGTAATGTATGTAATGTATGTAATGTATGTAATGTATGTAATGTATGTAATGTATGTAATGTATGTAATGTATGTAATGTATGTAATGTATGTATGTATGTATGTAGGTAGGTAGGTAGGTAGGTAGGTAGGTAGGTAAGTAGGTAGGTAGGTAGGTAGGTAGGTAGGTAGGTAGGTA
>QPEY01000286.1:12463-27564 GCA_014706445.1 Hydra viridissima | reverse complement strand
GTATGTATGTAGGTAGGTAGGTAGGTAGGTAGGTAGGTAGGTAAGTAGGTAGGTAGGTAGGTAGGTAGGTAGGTAGGTAGGTATGCTTGTATGTACCTCCAACATATACCAAGTACATTACACAGAAAATGAATCATAAAAATTAGAAAAGATTAAGTAAAACATTAAATTCATTTTCAAGTAAAAACCAAAAACAAAAAGATAAACATAGCAAAAAGACAACTTGTTTAACATATTTTCATGTAAAACATTCAAACTAGAAAATTATTCTGGTTTTGCTTGAAACAGCTGAAAAGTATTTAAAAATCTAAAATTTCATATCAAATAGTATGTAAATTTGATCACATAGTTTCACCCGACAAAAAAATCTTAATTACGCTTATCAACTTTATTGCTCAAACTGCCGTTAAAGATGATTGCTTCTTTTAGTCGTGTTAGGGACGACGCCGGAAGTTTATAAAAACGTCGGATTTTCTAATCGTACCACAAATCACTAATTGTACAAGTGGATAATAACAATTATCAAAGTGTACTAGACTGAACATTACTGGAAAAGATGTGCATAGAGATCATTTTGTTTATTTTTAAAGATATTCTTCTTTTTCAGAAAAGACAAAATGCGTCATAACCCATAATGTCGTAAAAAAATTATATTTTAATTTTTAACAGCTTTTGCTTGGTAACGTTCATTTTAGTGAATTGTTTTTCAAAAAAAGTTATGCTCAAAAGAAATGTGTAGTGGTGCAACCGAACACTCATAAAAGCGAGACATGCCTTAAATCACCTGAGTAAAGAAAAACTTTTAATCTCATTTATAATCCTATCTATCAAAGTATTCATGGTAATTTTCAAGTCATTTTAAGCACTTCAATCAATAGCAAGGATTTTTGAAATCAAGCATTTGCATTCTTTTCTTTTTGTGGCTCTAGGCATTTTAAAATTTACAAGTGCAAACATCAAACAGGTTTTGAAAATAAATTCATTTATCTTTAAACACAGTTGTCATTTGCTTTAACTTGGGGCATTTATCAACTGCCTTTAAATTAAGTTTATGTATACTAACTGTTTTGTACTGCAAATTAACAGACAAAGCCTTCTTCTTTTCAACTGACAATATTTGCGCTCTTTTGAAAATAATTTCAAATTGAGATTCATCAATCTTGAGACTTCAACAGCATCCCTTAAAAACATCTCCATTAGTTGGGTCTTAATGCTTAGAAATTTTGAAAAATGCTTTATTGGTTGTTTTTTTTAAAGGCTGTTGCTAAATAAAATATGCAGTTTGGTTTATAAAAAACATGTGCTTTATGTATACATATTCACATTTATAACGAATCAAGTTTCCTTAAAAATATTATCATTTTATGAATGATATACTTGTGAAAATAAAAAAAGTTTGATCTTTTTTTTAGAAAATTATGAAACAATTAAGCGCATCCTAATTGAGAGTGTATCTGGTGACTGGAAGAGATTGGCTCATTACACTTGTTTGCATGACATTAATAGTGTCATAGTACAGATTGACTGTGATTACAGCAATGATCAATCTAAAATGGCTGCATTCCTAGACAAGCTCTGTGAACTTGATCCTTTAAATTTTAAAAAGTTGATTGTAAATTCTCTCAATGTTGCAAGTAGATTTGATGTTTTGTTCAGACTATCTTTGATTGGTAAGAATTGATTATTCTAGTCTTTGTTGAGTAATATTTGTTAAATTTTAAAACTGTTTCATAATGGTGAACTTTCAGCAAAATGCATTTTTTTTAGTTTTTGTTGATAAATTTAAAAACAGGAATGAATAAATTGTCAGCAGCCATTTAGATAGTGTTCACAAAAGTTACAAATGTCATAAGTAAAATAAGTATCATTAACATTTGTCAATAGCATCAGGTAAAAGTTTTCCGAAACAACATCATCATGACCAAATGATCATTACTGAATTCAATTCATTCGATTTTTTAAGTTGATACTTATATCTGCTGCTAAAAAATTTTCCAGATGAGACTTTTAATTTAAGAATTAAACCTTATTTAACTTTTATGTTTTTTGATCCTGTGTTTGATTAGTTTTTTTTTAATTACTTTTAGAAAGTTCTGAAACTGTAATGAAGTTATTGCTTGAGCGTGCATCTTCTGACTGGAAGAGTTTTGCTAATTATGCTTGTTTATACGAGGTTAACAGTATTATAGAGAATATTAACCAACTGAATAATAGTGATCAAATGAAAATGGAAGCATTACTTGAAAAGCTTTTTGATATTAATCCATTACAGTTTAAAGAGTTGATAAAAAGTACTCTGGTTATAATGAAAAAATTTAGTGTTTTATCAGCATTTGAAGAAGTAGAGTGTCATGAAAAAAAGAAAGAAGGAAAAGAAAAAGTAAAAGAAGAAACAAAGGAAGAATCTTTTCTTATTAATGGTATCTTTTTAAATATGGTTTTTATTTTTCTAAGCTTTTATGTTATTTTTATTTTTTTTTATTCAAAAGAAGGAAAGTGTTCAAAATTATTAAAAGGCCTCATTCTTGTGCAAGATAATAGTCAGTTACAACAATAAATTGACCTAATCTTAATCTCCTCAGGTGAATTTCACTTTCTGTAAAGAAAAACAAAAAAACAAACTTTTTCTTTTTAAAATTAAAGTTAACTTTTGACTTTTCAAAATTAATTTTTCATGCAGATGTAAATTACTGTGGGAAATAAATCAAGAAAAATTATTCAAAGTCTTATTCAAAAATTGACTCAAATAAATTGAGTTTCCATTTGTTCTAAAAGAAAAATTTTAATAAGTAAAAAAGATGTGTATTGTGAAAAGTAACTAAAATAAGAATAACTGAATACTAAACCTCTTACAAACTAAAATGTTAACAAATAATGCTCTACAGATTAAACCATCTTTCAATAAAATATTATTTAACTCAAAGTTAATATATAGTTCAAGGGAAAGTCTTTTTAAAACACTTGCACATTACCTGAGAGCTGTTAAAAGTTTACTGGTCAAATAAAAAGTATTCTTTCTAAGAACTCTTAATAGAATAGACCACATAAATTCATCTATTAAAGTTATCTGAAAATTATCTCAAAATTTGCTGTGAAACTTGGTTTACATTTTAAGGTGACTCAGCTATTTTGATTATTTTTTTTGATTTCAGAAAGTATTGAGAATGCAAAAATCTTGATTGAGCGAGTATCACCTGACTGGAGGAAGTTTGCTTTTAATACTTGCTTAAGTAACATTTACAGTATTATAGAACAAATTGATTTGGAGGTTAGCAACAATGAATTAAAAATGGAAATTTTCCTTCAAAAGCTATATGAAATCAATCCACTTAGCTATAAAGAAATAATTGCAAGCACACTCTTTACTTTAAAAAGATTTGATGTTTTGTTAGAAGTAGAATTGGATCGTAAGTAATAAATTTTGTCTCTATGTATTAAGGCTTCTACATGTGGTTTCTCACTACATGTGGTTTCAGCGCCGTGCTGTAACTTTTGGGGGCCCTGTGCAGAAACTAAAAAAAAATTTTTTTTTTTAATTCGTAGTAATTTATGGTATTGGAGAAGTTTTTCTAATTTATTTAATAAGGGGCCCAGTGCGGTTGCACTTGTTGCACTTGCGAAAGTACGGCGCTGTGTGGTTTATTACCATTTTTAGTTGCTTTTAAAAATGTTTTTCCTATTAATTTCATTTAGAACTTTTTCCTGCTTTTTTTCTGATGCAAATCTTTATTTCTTTTGTTTTTCATATCTCATTAAAGAATTTAGATAGTAAATTAATGGCTCTTTTAACAATAACAAATGTTAGTTTTTGTATGAAATATAAAGTTCTATTGGGATTTTTTTTTTTTTATTTGGTTCTTTTTTAAATTCCATTTATAAGAAAACTTTGAGAAAGTTCGTCACATTTTGGTATCAAAAGTATCAAAAGACTGGAGAAAATTTGCCCGTCAAACTGGTTTAAATGATATTGACACTATTGTTGAACATATTGACCGTTATAACAAGGATGATGAATCAAAAATGTCATCTTTCCTCAAAAAGCTCTCTGAAATTTGTCCACTAAATTACAAAGTGGTTATTGCAAACACTCTTAATGTATTAAAAAGATTTGATGTTTTGTTTGGTGTGGCATTGGATGGTACGGTTTCAATATTTTAAGTTATTAGTTGAAGTTTACTTTAAATGTTGTAAATAAGTTATATAATGATGGTTATATCATTATACAAATTTTTTTTTTTTATTTGAATTTGATTTTTGATTAAATACATTTGTAAAAATATTTTTTAGAAAATTATGAAACAATTAAATGCATTTTAATTAAAAGAGTATCATCTGATTGGAAAAGATTTGCTCGTAATACTTGCTTAGATGACATTGATAATATTGTGGAATATATTGATTATGATAACCAAAATAACCAATCCAAAATGGCTGCATTTCTTGATAAGCTGTGTGAAATCCATCCTATTGATTTTAAAGATTTAATTGAAATGTCTCTTAATACTACAAATCGATTTGATGTTTTATTAGGAGTAGCATTAGATGGTAAGTGTCTGTAGTGTTTGTTAAACAATGTTATTTTGCAAATGTGTTTGTATTATAAGATGTGTGGAATAATAACCATTGTTTAATAGTTATGAATGGCCAAATAATTTAAGTTGAGGTAATAGTTTTGAAAGCAGAAATGAAATGTTTTGAATTTTAGGTTGAAAATAGTTATAATTTAATATAATTTTCTAACTATTCCATGTACTTAGTTCACTGCTTCTCCTTTAATTATGTTCTGTTTCTGTAGTATGACAAAGAAATTTTCTAGACACTTCTTTTGTTTGAATGAAGGAGCAGATTACTTCTATACTTTTTTAAAAAAATGAGCTAAAACTTATTGAATATAGTACTGAAGCAAAAGATTTAAACAGGTGTTTAAATCTTTTGTTTCAGTACTATATTCAATAAGTTTTAGCTCATTTTTTTAAAAAAGTATAGAAGTAATCTGCTCCTTCACAAACAATTAATGGTTAATCACAGATTAAAGTAGTTTTTACATGTAGTTTTAATTTCAAATGAATAAAATTTCAAAAGTTTTCATGATTTTTTGCAAATTACTAACAGAGAACCATGTGTAAGTGAAGTTTGATAGATGATTTTTAGATGTATTTAAGTTATTTTTTCTTATTTTAATGGATGAAATTTACATATTTATGAAAAGTTTGAATCTGGAATATTTTTTTACTTACAATGAGGAATTAGTGTTATGAATGATAGAAGATACCGAAATCTTAATCATTTAACTGCTAGTTAGAAAGTTCTTTTTTAGTTTGTTAAATATTAGAAAATATATGACAAGTTGTAAAATTTAAAAAATATTGTTAAAAGTGTTCTTTTTTTTTTAACTTATAGAATATTTTGAAAGCATTCTGACGATATTACTAGAACGTCTATCTCCTGACTGGAAGACATTTGCTTATCACACTTGTTTATATAATGTTGATTGTATCATAGAACATATTGATCATGATAATAACAACAATCAAGCAAAATTAATGGAGTTTCTTGAAACCCTTCATAAAATTGCTCCTTTTCGTTATAAAGAGATAATAAAAAGTTCTTTGATAGCTTTGAAAAGATTCAGTGTTTTACTAGCAATATTTGATGAAGAGGTTACAAAAGAAGAAACACAGAAAAAAGGTATTTTTAAATTATAACTGTTTCATAACTAACTGCTAAAATAAAAAAATCTGAAGTAATTAAAGATTCCATGTCAGTTCATCAAGTTTTGCAGTTTTTTTTATACAGCTGAGAAGATTTAATAAAAAGAATTTCTTGAAAGTTTCAGCCTCCAAATCCAAGCAGATCCTGAAATATGAATATTTGACTTTAAGTAGAAATCAGCCCTTTATAATTGTTTATTCAAAGGTTTAAACTCTGGTTGCTTTGAAAATATTCGTTCTTTTTACTTAAAAAGTTGTACTTGGCTTTTTTCTGGGGTGAGGAATCCAATCAAATGATCAGTGGCTGCATAAGTTATTTTAAAATATCCCTTATTATCAGTTTAAATATTTTATTGTAACTATTTATATTCTTAATTTAGATGCTCAATAAACCCATGTAGCCTTGATGATATAAAAAAAAAAGAATTTCACATGTAGTAGTAGTAGTAGTAGTAGTAGTAGTAGTAGTAGTAGTAGTAGTAGTAGTAGTAGTAGTAGTAGTAGTAGTAGTAGTAGTAGTAGTAGTAGTAGTAGTCGTAGTCGTAGTCGTAGTGGTAGTGGTAGTGGTAGTGGTAGTGGTAGTGGTGGTACTCTGTCACTTTCTCAATTATAATATTCTTTACTTTTGCATCTGTTTCTAAATAGAATAAGCTAAGTATTTGCAACTAAATAAAGTAATATTATAGCTTACTATAATACATAAATCAATCCATTTTTACACTTTTAAAAATTTAATTATTTAAAGATGCAATTGCCACAATTATTTAGGAAGACATAATTATTTGCAGTGTTTACATAATTATTGAAGCTTTTACCATTCTTTTTAGTGGAGCTCTAGCGTTTACAACAAATAAAATCCATTCATTTAAAAGTCATTTTATGCAGAACATTTTTTCTCTTCATTAATCTACTACAAAAAAAAGATTAATTGCATTTGCAAGATGCAGTCTTGAAAATATCAGTGGTACACTAACTTTCCATTCAGAACCCCTTCATCTGATCAAAAGTTATTACAATATCATCCTAAAGTTCAACACAAAGCAAACAGTTGTTTACATGGTTTTAAATTTGCTAGAAAATGAATGCCTTAAGTGTTAACAAAAAATACAAGCGCAAAGCTTTAGACCTGCATAAGCTCAACTTTAATCTGTATTACTTTTAAGTTATAAAATATGTCAGTTACAATGTGTTTCTCAGATTCATATTTTTCTGATCTGTTAGAACTAGCTTTTGTTATGAAAAAGTTATTTTTTTAAAATAATTTTAAAGAGCAAACATAGTTGCAAAATAAAAATAATTTTAAAATAATAAAAGCTGAAGTAATCAGAGGGGTTTGATGACTAACACAGAAACACAGAACATATTAATTGGTCTGCAAATAATACTTGCTATAACAAAGAGAGGTTTATCTAAAATGAGATACAAGAGTGAAAAATAGTCTCTCATCTAGAACAGTTCTACTACTACTGCTGCTACTACTACTACTACTACTACTACTACTACTACTACTACTACTACTACTACTACTACTACTACTACTACCTACTACTACTACCACTACCACTACCACTACTACTGCTACTACTACTACAATAGTTTAATGGCACCCTTACTACTACTTGTGTGCATTAGTAAGGGTGCCACTAACCTATATCATAATAAAGATCTATGACTTTACTAATTTTCAAAATTTGGAATTGTTTAACTCTTTTTATCAGGTTATATCTTGTAAAAGAGATCATATGCTAATAAGGCTGTCTATGTTCACTTTAGCAAGAATGTGAGTACAGATATAAGCGCTTGTATAAATGTTCTAAGCTACGCTAGAAAGTCTAAGCAACTCACTTAAATATCAAAAATTGTTATTTTATTGTTTATAATAATGTTGCACAGCACTCGTTGTCAATAGCAGATCACTAATAAAATGCAAATAACTAGGGGAAGTGGGGGCATAACTGTTTTTCAACATTTCCCTTTGAAAAATGTTACTTAATATGGCAAAATGCATACCATGCGTAGGTAAATTAGTTTCCTTCATTTCGATTATGTCAAAAAGAACGCCTGTTGCGTTTCTGGAAAGTTGTACATAATAATGTCTATTTGAATAAAAATATTATATTTACATCATACTTTTCCAGACCTTTTTTTTGAGGATTAAGCAATATTTGATTTTAGTGTGAAACATATTTGTTATCAGGATTATTTTATCAAGTAAAAACCGTTTTTGATATCGACATAACTTAATGAGCAACCTATGAAACTGCATTCTTTCTAAAAACTGTCCTCTGGGGCAGAACCGCATAGACGAACAGGAGGTACAACCGCATAATTTTGATATTTGTCATCGTTAGAAAATTATGAATGACAATAATCACAATCGTCACACTTGAATTCTTCATGTAAAAACATAAATAGAAATAGTATTGTTTTGAAATGTTGGAAATAAGATTTTTTATTTTTTTATTTAATTTTTATAACTGAGTTTTTCAATAAAATTTAAAGCTAAGAGTATAAATCGATATCATTTTATATTAAATATAACAAGATATCGGTTTACACTTTTAGCAATATATAATAACATATTACATTACACAATATACAATAATTACCAGATATACATAAATATAATATTTATGTATATCTAGTGATTATCATATACTGTAGGTATATAATTATGCATTTCTTATTTGAATATATACAGGGTGCGGCAGCAATTTGCGAACTTTTTAGAACATTTTTCAAAATGAATTTTTAAAGCACTAAAAAATTATTTTCATGGTATATTAATAAAAGAAAAATTGAAGATATTATCTACAGAATATTAGAAGATCTCCAAAAGTGGTTAATAATTACTTCAAAATTGATAAACGTAAAATTGATAATCTTACTAAACGAGTTATTGAACGTCGTGCTGCTGCTCAGCACATGACTGCTTCTGAAATTCGTGCTGATTTACAATTACCTGTATCTGTTCAACGTGTGAGACAAATCTTACATGAAGATCCAAACACAGTTTGGAAAAAGTGTAAACCAAAACTTACTGCTCGTCATAAAAAAGTTAGATTACAATTTGCAAAAGAACACATGCCTTGGCAAGAAGAGTGGCATCAAGTTCTCTTTAGTGATGAAAAAAAGTTCAATCTAGATGGTCCTGATGGTTATCAATATTACTGGCACAATCTTCGAATAGAGAAAGAAACTCAGATGAGTCGCAACTTTGGGGGTGGAAATGTTATGGTTTGGGGGGCTTNCACTACCACTACTACTGCTACTGCTACTACTACTACAATAGTTTAATGGCACCCTTACTACTACTTGTGTGGATTAGTAAGGGTGCCACTAACCTATATCATAATAAAGATCTATGACTTTACTAATTTTCAAAATTTGGAATTGTTTAACTCTTTTTATCAGGTTATATCTTGTAAAAGAGATCATATGCTAACAAGGCTGTCTATGTTCACTTTAGCAAGAATGTGAGTACAGATATAAGCGCTTGTATAAATGTTCTTTAATACTATTACTAATAATGCTACGCTAGAAAGTCTAAGCAACTCACTTAAATATCAAAAATTGTTATTTTATTGTTTATAATAATGTTGCACAGCACTCGTTGTCAATAGCAGATCACTAATAAAATGCAAATAACAAGGAGAAGTGGGGGCATAACTGCATATGGAGGCATAACCGTTTTTCAACATTTCCCTTTGAAAAATGTTACTTAATATGGCAAAATGCATACCATGCGTCGGTAAATTAGTTTCCTTCATTTCGATTATGTCAAAAAGAACGCCTGTTGCGTTTCTGGAAAGTTGTACATAATAATGTCTATTTTAATAAAAATATTTTATTTGCATCATACTTTTCCAGACCTTTTTTTTGAGGATTAGGCAATATTTGATTTTAGTGTGAAACATATTTGTTATCAGGATTATTTTATCAAGTAAAAACCTTTTTTGACATCGACATAACTTAATGAGCAACCTATGAAACTGCATTCTTTCTAAAAACTGTCCTCTGGGGCAGAACCACATAGACGAACAGGAGGTACAACCGCATACTTTTGATATTTGTCATCGTTAGATAATTATGAATGACAATAATCACAATCGTCACACTTGAATTCTTCATGTAAAAACTTAAATAGAAATAGTATTGTTTTGAAATGTCGGAAATAAGATTTTGTATTTTTTTATTTAATTTTTATAACTGAGTTTTTCAATAAAATTTAAAGCTAAGAGTATAAATCGATATCATTTTATATTAAATATAACAAGATATCGATTTACACTTTTAGCAATATATAATAACATATATTACATTACACAATATATAATAATTACCAGATATACATAAATATAATATTTATGTATATCTAGTGATTATCATATATTGTAGGTATATAATTATGCATTTCTTATTTGAATATATACAGGGTGCGGCAGCAATTCGCGAACTTTTTAGAACATTTTTCAAAATAAATTTTTAAAGCACTAAAAAATTATTTTTATGGTATATTAATAGAAGAAAAATTTAAGATAAATACTTTTCCCACCCTAACATTCAATTAAGTCTCCTTTTTTTTGATCACTGCCTCAAGCCTAGGCTGGAAGGACTGGCAGGTGATTGTTATATAATCCATTGACATTGAGTTCTAAGCACGGGTAATTGATGCCTTCAGTGACTTGACACTTGAGTGAGTCTTTTTGCAACCCTTACTCTCAACCATGCTCCACACACTATAGTCAAGGGGATTCAGGTCAGGGCTGGATGGTGGCCAAAAGTGTTTGGGCCAGAAATTAGCCATATTGTCTTGAAGATATTGTTGAGTTTTTCTGGACCCATGACAAAGTGTTTTGTCCTGTTGAAAGATGTAATTGTTTTCTGGGAATGTCTTCTTCAGCCATGCCACCATATAGTGTTTTAGTAAGCTAATATACACATCAGAGGTAACTTTTATTTCTCTTTGATGTAGATTGGTGGACATTCCCCTCCATTAGAAGTGATGATTCCTAGCATCATGATGGACTGAGGGTGCTTGGTGTGACACACAGGTGGTGCTTTGTCACCCTTCTGTACAATGAATCTGTCATTACACCTATTTATCACACAGTCAACACTAAAAAGTTTTTCATCTGAGAAAACTTTAACTGTTGACGAAGCATGGTTTTTTAGCTGATTCAGAAGCTTCTTTGATCGTTCCAATCGTAAAGTTTTTAGTTTTTCCAAGCGTTTTTGGAGTTCTTCTGAATGTCCTTTCATCAACATTGGACAATTTTGCTGTCTTTCTGATGGATACAGTAGGATTCTTTTCAACATGCTTTTTAAGCTTTTCTGTGAACTTTTTATCAACTTTTTTATTCACTGTAGAAGGCATTTTGGCTCTTTCAGCACTGGCACATTTTTTCACTTTGCAAAATGTAGTTTTAGATACTCCAGAAACACGAATCACTTCACGTGCAGACAAACCCGTGTGAATCAAATTTAAAACTTCGGTTCTTAAGGCTTCCATTGTAAAACTTTTAACTAAAATGTTTTCTACTCACAATTTTATTAAAATCTAAGATGGTCATTGAACATTAATCAACAAAAACAAATTGCGGAAGTATTTTATTTACATCACAAAACCTAGCCAAAAATTAGTTCGCGAATCACTGCCGCACCCTGTATACCTATATATATATATATATATATATATATATATATATATATATATATATATATATATATATATATATATATATATATATATATATATATATATATATATATATATATATATATATATAGTATTATATATATATATATATATATAGGGTGCGGTTGTGCCTCACTATAGTGGCACAACCCCTTTTTTCACTCAGTCTAATTTTTGTGTTATAACATTTTCAAAAACCGTTTTATTTTTTTCTTAATTGCAACATTATAAAGCTTAATGATGTGTTTATCCAAATACACTGTTAAAAAAATGCATGCCATTTTTATTTTCATACTCCATTAATCTAAACGTTATGGGGGCTGTTATGCCCCCGCTTCCCCTAAATATGATGGAGAATGAATAAAGATAATCACATAAGAATAAGCTTGATTTAATAAGAATGTAGGTAGTTTATATAACAAAGTAGAGTTTTAAAAGAGATTAAAAAAAAAAAAATATGTATAAGCAGAAACAAAACTGTCCCATGCTAAAGTACCAAAACTAATAAAGTTTGATTGAAGTTAATTTACTTGATTTAATGATATTGCATCTTTCTATAATTATTTTTCATTTCAAATTTTTATAAAAAATGTTTTAAAAGAGATAAGAGCAGCAAAGAGTATAATAAATAATGGATAGAAATTATTTTCAAAAAGAAATTATTTGTAGAAATAAAACTTAAAAAAATTGTATTTTGGGCCAATACTGAATCCTTGCTCTGCTGTCCCACTCACATATAAACATAGAACCTTTGTAAATCCCTTTTGTTGAGCATGGCACTGTGGACCAGAGTAACCGCCAGGTTGAGTTGCTCCCCAGATCTGATTTTTCTTTTTTAGTAGTTAGGTATATATTAGTAGTTTTTAACATTTAGAACTTCTGAGGTGTTGAAAATTTTGAAAATTTTTTGTTAACTACTTATATTATAAGTCTAAATGCTAAAAACAACATACTTTACAATATATATTTTAAATTATAAAAATTAAAATTATAATTATTTGATCTAATTTATGTTTTTTGATGCAAATTCAATAACACTGGATTTAAGTCATTTTGCATAATCTTTATGGTTAATTCTTCGTTTGTATCTACTCTATGTTTTTTTGAACTCATGATGAAAAGCTTCTCCTGTTTGCTCACAGTAAACTCCTAGGCCACAGTTGGTAGAATGAAGAAAAGGAAGTATATGACATACTGCTATCTGAACTTACCATGTAACAGTGAGCTCAACACCCTCGAATGTGTCATGTGCATATTGAATCAAATCTGCATAGGACTTTTTAAACTCCAGAACAGCAGTTTTGATGTTATCCCCTGTTACCATACCAATTGCTTCAGCTTGAAAGCATTTAAACTTTCTAAGACAGTTTACAATTGGTAATAAGTCATATTTTCCATCATTTATAATACAGCGGAGAAAATAGAATTAGCCTCACCATGTACTGATCCAATATTTTGTAAATCTGTAAACAAGTTTGTGCAGTACATCTTTTGTATCCACACACATATAATTATTGTTACAAACAACAACTTTTTAGATTATAATATAGCATAATTAAATTGCAGTACATTTGATAAAACCATAAAATGTATAATACTTGATATTTGCGGTAACAAATAAAATTAGCCTCATCAATAATTATTTTCAGTTTACTTGTATATTTTGATCTGGTGATACGCATTTGTGNGGGGGGCTTTTTCCTTTGCTGGATTTCAACAAAAATGAGTTCACAGGACTACATTGACTTATTAGAAATAAGTTTACTTGAACATGGTGAGGAATTGATGGGTGAAAATTTCACATTCCAACAAGATAATGCTACTATCCATAATTCAAAGCTTACAAAAGCTTGGTTTAGAGAAAAAAATATTCACGTAATGGTATGGCCCACACATAGTCCAGATCTTAACCCAATTGAAAATCTATGGGAAATACTTTCTAAAAAGGTTTATGAAAATGGTAAGCAATTTGAATGCACCTTAGAGCTGAAAACTCGTAATGAAATATCCATAGAAACTGTCCAAAATCTTGTGACTAGTATGTCAAATCGCATATTTGAAGTCATTAAAACTTCAGGAAGCAATACTAAATACTAAATGAGCGTAAAAACAAAATATATTCTTTATTTTTTGTATACAACGTTAATGAGGCTAATTCAATTTTCTCCACAAATTGAATACTTTTAATTTTTTTTCCATTTATAACATTTTTGAAGTGTGACATTTTAAACTTCTTTTTTTCCATCAAGGGTAAAGTTTTTGTAGTGTTCATCCAAAGACCCAAGGGTTCTCTTTTTACCAGGCTCTAGAGTGCAGGATCCCTCACAGTATAAACAACTGTACATCCCAGCATGACTACTAATTCCCAAAACTGAGTTTGCACATTTAAGATCAAATGTAATATAATACTTTACATCTTGTAAATTCAGAGGCTCAATAAGCTTCCAGAGATTACCATTAGCTTCAGAAACCCCCTTAACAATTGCTATAAGAAAAGATCTCTTTACTCCAGCATCATTAAGCTCTGAATCTGATAAGGTTTTTTCTTGGGGATTAAAAACATTGACAGTGACCTTAAGGAATCCATGACCTGAATCTGAAGCTATCCTCAAAGTGGAGTCATGTGGATCTTTTCCTCTTTATGTATTAATGTGCTGTATAAATATAGATGTATCTCTTACATGAACCAATATTCTAATAATCTATACAGGTATGGAGAGCCTCAATTTTTAAAAAAATATTTTCTTCAATGCAGGTTTGAGTTCCCATACTAGCTCTGTATTTGGAACAAAAGTTCTTGGTTTGATACTTTGAAAGCTCAAGAGATTTAACCAACTCCATAACAGTACTGAAGGACACCTGTTTCAGCTCAACTCGGTCACTTTTCTTGCCTGGAGTCCCAACTAAAATGTTTAAATGAGAACCTTGAGTAACCAACTGAAACTTTTGTCCTCTACAAATATTTTTAGCCTCCATCTTTTGCTTAAGTTTACCTGGCAACAGACATTATTAAAGTATTATTTGGGTTTTTTAAAGATGTATATTTATTAGAAAAAACAATTCAATTTACTTACCTGAGGCTACATGCTCTGAATACTTAGGTCCAAGCTGTTCTGCTGCTTCAATGAGATTGTTAGCAGCTTTGGTCTCGACACAGATGTGAGCCACTTTTTGCACTAAAATTTCTTTGTTTAAAAACAAAAATAAAGACTGAATATTTTTATAAAAACTAAATATTTTTATAAAAACTATATAATTTTGTTTAAAAACAAATACACAAATATTTTATCAAAAAAAACATTCAGTAAAATCAATTTTATTGTGCAAAGCAATATAAGTATAAAAAAATAAAACAATAATAATGATGATAATTATAATTCTAACCTACAAAACCAAAGCATACAGAACATAGTCTGGAAGACTTTATATGTTCAGGAGTAAAATCATTTAAAGCATCAATTTCATCTACTATGTGATTGATATTTGATGATTTTCTAAGATCAATCTAAAAGTAAATAGAATTTAACAGTTATTTACATAAAGAATAGTAGCCTCAGTCACAGTTAAAAGCTGAATTAAAAATAATTCATAAATTTTTAGTTTGTTTTACTTCAGCAGAAAAGATTAACGATTGTGCATCCAAAAAGTTAGTTAAAAGTTAGTTAGAAATTGAATTAAAAAATTTTGAGTTA
>QPEY01000285.1:110047-120722 GCA_014706445.1 Hydra viridissima | reverse complement strand
CCATGTTGCAGGAGAATAAAAGTAAAAAAAAAAAAGCAAAAAAAGTTTAAAAACAAAACGAAAAAAGTTCGTCAAAGTCTGTACTCTTGTTACGGAGCAGCCGATGACAAACGTCGATTTTCTTTAAGAGTGGCGAAGAAGCTTTGTAGAGTAACTAAGTAATCTATTGAGCTAAAAATTCACCAAAAGATACTACACTTGAGGTATTGGGGTTTTTTATTTCTGTAGTCCTCCAGCTAATTGCCTTGTGGACTACATTGACATGAGTTACGTATATACAAGTAACAAGTGATCATGTCAAGGAGCAACATATGATCTGCTCCTGCCGCTCTGGCAGGGGCTCGATCGAGAGGGTAAAAATAAAAGGAAAAAAGAAAAAAGAAAAAGGAAAAAAAGAAAGAAACACGAAAAAATGTATCAAAAGGCAAATGAAAAGTTTAAAAAACGTAAAAAGAAAAGGGAAAAAATTCCGAGAGGAATTTTTAAGAGGTTGTTCAAATTAGTATTTGGTGTTTGTGTTTATCTTAAAAGTCGATTTGTTTTTATATCTATTTTTATATTTCCTTTAGGATCTCTAATGTGTCTTGTTTCTTTAATGAATTTTTCAAGAGAATTGTTATATTTTGCAATGTCATATTCGGTTTGTAGTATATTTTTGATTTTTTCTATATACTCATTTAGGAGTTTTTCTCTCGTATATGTTGTCCTTTCATGATAACTTCTCATTCTTATGCCGTAAATAAAATATAATAGTTCGTCTAATAATAAATTTCCTATATAGAATCTCGGCGCATTTTCTAGAAAGCCAAAAAGGAAAAATTTGAAAGAATTCACAAATGGGGGCGTTCTAGGATAGATTTTGTTTAGTAGGGCGATTGTATATTTTATTATGGGTTTCACCTTTTCACAGCTATATATCAAATGGGAGAGATTTTCTTTCTTTTTCATGCATTGGGGGCAGATATCGTCAGGAGCGTGTCCTCTTTGTTTAAAAATTGAGTTTGTTGGGAGCGCAAAGTGGATTGCTTTGAACTTTATTTCATTTGCTTTGTTGTTCTGTTCTCTTTTTTGTATTGCTTGGAACAGGGTTGTCCACTCTTTTGGCGTGGTCCCTCTCATGCTCTCTGGAAAAATATGAGTCCATTTTTGGAACATAGTATTGACGTTTTTGTTGTATTTTTGAGTTATGAGTGTTTGGTATAGTTTTTTAGAGGTTAGTGTCGATATAGGGAGGGGGCTGTTTGGGTTGTCTTTTAGTCTGAGAAAGTGTGTTGTTTTTCCGTGATCATATGTTTGACTCAGCGTTTTTATTTTGAGTTTCCAGTCTCTTGGTATCGCTTTCTTTAGTTTTTTGAAGGTGGGCTCGCTGAGTCCTGTTAGTTGGTGGTTTAAAAAGCCGGGCTGGAAAACTCGACATATGTCTGCGACAGTTCTTATTTCGTTTTTTTTTGTTTCGATTGTAGGTTTTAGCAGTTCGTTGTTTTGATTTCTTATGTTGGAATTGTAGAAGATAGGTTGGTTCAAGATTTCTTCTATAGTCATGTTTTTGTTCGGGAGTTCCTCGTTTTTTATTTTTTGCCAATGAGATACTAGTTGTTTGTAGTATGGTGGTAGAGTTTTTATTGAACTACTTGAGTGAATGGTGAGGAAGATTCTATGGTTTTGTTCTGCTTTTCTATATTTGTTCAAGATATGTGTCGCTGCATCTTTCCATGCTCCGTTTTCTTTGTGATCGAAAAGCTTCGCTATCCAGCTAAGCTGAATGGATTTCAGTTTTTCTTTTACATCAATTACGTTTAGCCCTCCTCGCTCGATAGGGAGTTTGGAGACTTTTTTGTTTGCTTTGACTGAGCTGTTGTTCCAGAGAAAGTTCTCAATTTTTGTTTCAATTTTTTTGATCGTGTTTTCGCTTGGTATCGGGAGAGTAAAGGCTAGATGCCATAGGTTACTCAAAAGGATTTGGTTAATTATAATCTTTTTGCCTTTTATGGATAGATTAAACTTTTCCCAGCGCTTAATCTTTTTGTCTATTTCAGAGATATTGTTGTTCCACTGTGTGGTAGTATTTTGGTTTTGCTTGTTAGAGAAGGTGATTCCTAGGCTCTCCATGGAGTTTTCGCTCCAGTTGAAATCGAGAAACTTCGTTTTGACTAAGTTTCTGTTTTTTCCGAGCCACAAGCCTTGGCATTTATTTACATTTAGTTTCGCTCCGGTGGCTTTATAGTTTAGTTGTAATGCTTCTCCCAGTTCTTTTATTGAATCATCTCCAGTTAAATAAAAAACCGTATCGTCTGCGTATTGTTGGATTTTAGTTTCTTTCTGATTTATTATTACTCCTTTTATATCTTTGTTGTTTCTTATGTAGTTTGAGAAAATCTCTGCTTGTATGATATATAGGATCATTGAAAGGGGGCAACCCTGTCTAACTCCTCTATTTATTTTTATTTTTTCAGAAAGGTATCCGTTTATTTTAATGCGCGCTGATATATCATAATATAATGTTTTGATTGCGTTTATAAATATATAACTAAAGCCAAAATATAAAAGGCTGTCGTAGAGAAAATTTCTATCAACTCTGTCGAATGCCTTGACTTGGTCAATAGATATTATTGAAGCATCCATTTTATTTTCATTTGCTATTTGTATTACGTCTCTGGTGTAAGCTAGGTTGTAATAAATGTTTCTACGGGGTATGCACGCCGTTTGGTTTTGGTTGATAATATTGGGTAAGATATTTTTCACTCTGTTTGCATATATTTTGGTTAGAATTTTATAATCCGAATTTAGTAGGGATATGGGTCTCCAATTGTTTATGTCACTTTTATCGCCTTTTTTAAAAATACACGTGATGATCGCTATTTTTTGGCTATCGCACATTTCTCCTTTTTGGATTATTTCATTAAGAGTTTGGGTAAGAAGTTCTCCAATCATGTGTATATTTTCTTTGTAGAATTCTATGGTAAGCCCGTCGCTTCCTGGGGATTTGTTGTTTTTCATGTTTTTTAGCGTGTTTTTTATTTCGCATAGCGTTATAGGTCGCTCTAGTTCTAAATTTTGCGAGTCGTTGACTTTGTTTGTTTTTGTATAAGAAAATAGTATATTTTGGCTTTTGAGGTCGTGTTTTTCGACTGAGTATAGTTCACTATAGAAACGCTCGAATTCTTTTAGAATATCATCTTTGTTAGTTTTCTCGTTTCCGCTTGCGTCTTTGATTTTTGTTATTATTTGTTTTGCTGGTTTTATTTTTTCTAGGTTAAAAAAGAAACGGCTACATTTTTCGCCTTCGGCTCTCCATTTTATTTTTGATCTAATTTCGGCTCCTTTTGATCTATTGATTTCAAAGATAATTAGTTTGTTAGTTATGTCTTCAGAGAGTTTTTGCATTCGCGGGTTCAAGTGCGCTTTTTTAAGAGCATTTTTTAGTTTTTTCGTTAGCTTGTATTCCGCTATTCTTTTATTTTTTGCTTCTTGCTTGCTGAATTTTTTTGCGTGTTCTCTCATGTCATTTTTTAGTTCTTCCCAAATTTTTGTTTTGTTACTTGTTTTTTCTTTGATTTTTTCCTTTATGAGATTAGATAATTGAGTTTGATAAGTGGGATTTTTTAGTATTTTTTTGTTTAGGATCCATAAGTTTTTACCTATTTCTATTTTGTTTAGCGTTATGAAAGCCGCGCTTGCATTGTAATGATCGGAGTGCGTCATAGGTTCGTGTTGTATTTCGACGTATTGCCTCGCGCTTTTGCTTATGTATAAGCGATCTAATCTGGCGCATGAGATGTTATTTGTGGCTTTATAAGTATATTCTTGTTTTTTTGGGTTGAATACGCGCCAGGTGTCTTCAATTTCTAGTTTATTTAAAAGTTTTTTGAAAGCTTCTGTGGATGAGCATTTTTTTCTCCACGTCTGCGGATATCTATCGATTTCATTTAAGGTCATATTGAAATCTCCTCCCATTATTACTATTGTATTTTCGGTGTTTATGTGTTTAATTTTATTTTCTATTTTTTTAAAAATGTCTTTTCGAGATTTCTCTTGGATTTTGTTCGAACCAGAGGTGGCGTAAATGTTTATAATTAGAATTTTTTGTTTATTTATTTCGGTGTTTAGGATGTTAAAATTGCCATTTTCATCTTCAATGTGTTCATTTATTTTTATAAATTTTTTGCTGAGGATGGCTGTCCCTCCGGTGTGAGACTTTCCCATCGAAAGGAAAGCAGAGCCTTTCCAACTTTTTATTATTTCATTGTTTTGTTCTTTATTTAGGTGCGTTTCTTGGAGTAGAAAGAAATCGTGTTTTAATTTTTTAAATTTATGAAGTATAGTTTGTCGCTTAACTCTATCAATTAGTCCGCAGACATTTACCGAAAAAAAGCTCACTATATCCATTGTTTTTATTTGTAGCGAAGTCAAGGCATTCGGCATGATCAGGCGCCAAACAAAAAGAAAGCTCGAGGAGAGCAAAAGAAACGGAGGCGGAGCGCGCCATCCATTTCATTGTTTGACGCCTGAGAACATGTGGTTTCGTAATAAGTAAAAGAACGTAACATTCCAAATAAAACTCAAGAAAATTAACAAGGCGCTTAAATCGAGTCTCGCTGAAGTATAAAGATTTGAAAAACTTTTCCTACCCGAAAGTTTGGTTGAGCGTTTTCTTTTTCAAATCGACTTTTTGTGGTGTCTGTGGTGGCGCACTTCTTTTCGTAACTTGTTTTTCTACCGTTTTCAATGATTTCTCGATCTGCTCCTCGTTTATGTTCTTTTTTTCTCTCTCTTCGTGAATTTTTAAGCGTTCATTACTTCCTTCGACTTCTCTGTCTCGGTTTCTCTTGTTCATTATTTCTCTAATACTGTCATTGAATTTTTTGGTGTATTCTAATAGCTCTTCGTCTGTCTTGTTCTCTAAGTTTTCGAGTGTGGTTTTGTTTTCTTTTTTATTCTCCACTGCGATAAGTTGTTTAAGAGTATTAATTTCGTTTTGGTTGTTTTTTTTCAATGTGTCGTTTTCGCACAGTGTCTTTTCTTGGATAGTTTCGCATGTTTTCGTGTTGTTTTCAATGTTTTGTTGTTGTTTCAGGTTTTGGTTTTCCTGAGGTGGGCTAGGACATCTCAACTGCGGCTGGTGTGTATTACCGCATATCCTGCATAGAAAAGATTTCCCAGCAAAATGAAGAGCTATCCTGACTCCTTCTATTTCAATATGGTGCGGGACGAGTTCCAGCTTTACTCCAAGTTTGACTCTGAAGAGCCTTCTACCATCACGCAGTGTGGGATCAAAGGAGTAAGTTGTGTGCTTTTTTGATAGGATTTCTGTGACGAACGGTGATAATTGTTCTTGGATTTGCTCGTCTTCGATAGTGGGATCACACTTTATGGTGATAAGGAATCCATAGTCTGTCCTCATTCTGATGTTTATGTTTTTTTGGCTTCCGCTGATGGCGAAAGACAAGTTGCTTATTTTTTCTGCGTCTTCTGTTTTGTGGAATTCCGCAACCCAATTGCCACGGCTTGCGTAAGTTAGAGATGCTAGTTTCCCTCTTCCGACCAAAGATTCAATTTTTTGACTTAACTCTTTCGCTCGGTTTTCTTGGTAGGATCTGCTAAAAACTTCTTTGGGGTCCATAAAGACATTTAGATCTACGATCCTGTCGAGGCGCTTGGTTTTGTTGATTTTTGTAGCGGCTGCGTATGTTGCCATGTCGCGTCGCGTAGTTTCCGCTTGAGAGTTGATACTTGAAAATCACTTGAAGAGATGCTAATAAAAAAACTTGCTCGGCCAAAAGATAAGTTCACCAAAAGATACTTTTTTTTTTTTTTTTTTTTTTTTTTTTTTTTTTTTTTTTTTTTTTCTTTTTTTTTTTTTTTAAAATAAAAATTTTTTTTTTTTTTTTTTTTTTTTTTTTTTTTTTTTTTTTTTTTTTTTTTTTTTTTTTTTTTTTTTTTTTTTTTTTTTTTTTTTTTTTTTTTTTTTTTTTTTTTTTTTTTTTTTTTTTTTTTTTTTTTTTTTTTTTTTTTTTTTTTTTTTTTTTTTTTTTTTTTTTTTTTTTTTTTTTTTTTTTTTTTTTTTTTTTTTTTTTTTTTTTTTTTTTTTTTTTTTTTTTTTTTTTTTTTTTTTTTTTTTTTTTTTTTTTTTTTTTTTTTTTTTTTTTTTTTTTTTTTTTTTTTTTTTTTTTTTTTTTTTTTTTTTTTTTTTTTTTTTTTTTTTTNGAGATATTTTAGTTCTCTTTTTATGTTTTCTATGACCTTTGTGGAACTCTCGTTTTTGTTTTCTTTTTCTCTTATGTTTCTCGATCGCCACAGCTCAGTTATTATTATGTTTGTAATTGTTGTTACAAGCTTGGCTGTGGGGTTGTTTATCGAGAGGTTTTCGATGTTAATATAGAAAATCGCGTGGACAATGTTGAATTTTATTTGCGGCAGGAGCGTCTCATAGAGTTTTTTAAAAGCCGTCCAGACCCCTCTCGCTTTTTTACAAAACAAGAAAGGGTGCAGGGTATTTTCGGAGAGGTTGCAGGTTTTGCACAACGTGCAACCTCGTCCGCGGTTCTTTTTCCAATTCTTTATTTTTTCTAGGGTCGGGAGACTGTCATGGAGCAGTCTCCACGACGCGTTTTGGCTAGGTCCTTGCGCGTGGGAGTTGAAGCTGCGTTGCCACATGCGCTTCCACGGCAGAACTTTCTGGAAGGTCGCGTTCCATTTTCTCTCCGTGTTTTCAATGTCGCTGTTCTTTTGCGCGTTCGTTAAATGCTGATAAATATTTTTTGTCGTTTTAGGTTTGAGTTCAAAAATGGGGAGGTTGTTTTTCAGGCTTTCTATCACGTCTTTATAATAAAAGGGCGGACTGTTTAGAGTTTTGGGAAAATCGTTTTTTGTAAATAAGCGCCATTGCGGGTGTTTTTTATTCACTAAACCGGATAGAGACATAGCCAAAAGGTACTTTTGGAAAAAGACACTCTCGTGTGGTGGCTCTATTTCTTGTATTTGCAGGAGGTGTTTTGTCCTGAGTGCTAAGCACTGTTGAGCCACATCGAGAATACCGAGCCCTCCTTTCGACGCGGGCAGGTTTAAGATTTTTCGTCTCACTGGCTCCGCGTAGTCGCTTTGCCAGAGGTATACAGATATTTGTTTTTTTATTTCTTTTTCCGTTGTGTTGTTTGGGGGGAAGAGGTTGGCTATAAACCATACCTTTGACAAGGCGAGCGTGTTTACGTATATTGCTTTGCACCGAAGCGAGACGTTTCGATATTTGAAAGATTTTAGTTTATTTTTAAGTTTTTCGACGGCTTTTTGCCAATTCGCGGCAGCAGTCACTTCTAGGTCCGTGTAGAAGTTTGTACCTAGTATTTTTATCCCGCTTTGATTGCACCAGTTTATGATTTGGTTATTTTGTTTTAGAGTGTTTTCATAAGTGGTGTAATCAAAGCCGCCGAGCGCGAGTCCTTTGGTCTTAGATTTGTTGATATTGGAGCCCGTGGCTTGTTCGAAATTGTTTAATATCTTAAAAAGTTCTGTAATTGACTCAGGACTCCTGACGAAGATTGTTGTGTCGTCTGCATATTGCATAACCTTGAGTTTCTTTTTTGTGCCAGGCATGGGGATTCCGTCGATTTTTTTGTTTTGTTTTATTTCAAGTGACAGGGATTCTACAGCGATGCAGTAAAGCATGAGCGAGATCGGGTCTCCTTGCCTCACACCCCGTTTTATGTTGAAAGGTTTACCCATATAGCCGTTGTTAATGATTAAGGACTGGTTATTTTTCATAGTTTGTTTGATAGCTGTTACGAAGTTTTTACCTAGATTAAACCTTTCAAGCGTTCGAAAAAGAAACTTTCGGTCTATTTTGTCGAAAGCCTTCTCTTGGTCTACTGTCAAGAGAAGGCCTTCGACATTTTTGTTGTTTGTATATTCTATTACTTCTCTGACTAAAAAAAGATTAGAGAAGATTTGTCTCCCTGGAACGGAACACGTCTGTGACGGTTCCAGTATTTTGTGGAGGATTTTCGCAAGTCTTAGCGCGAGCGCTTTTGTAAATATTTTGTAATCGGCGCACAGCAGAGATATCGGTCGCCAGTTTTGTATCTTTTTGGGGTCTCCTTCTTTTGGAAGGAGACTGATAAGGGCCGTTCGCTGGGACCACGACAGTTGGTTTTTTTTGTCGAAGAGGTTTTCGTTTGCAAGGGTAGTGAGTTCCTCCCCGTAGACATCCCAGTATTCTTGATAGAATTCAACTGGAATACCGTCTATCCCTGGTGTTTTTCCTTTAGTAAGGGAGTTCGCGGCGTTGCGCAATTCCTCGCTGCTAAATTTTATATTTAAAAAAGCGTTTTCATCGTCAGTAAGAGTTTTTGTAATATTATTTAGAAAAAAGTCTTGTTTTTCTTGACAGTGTTTTTGGTTTTTATAAAGGCGTTTATAATAGCTTCTTATTGTTTTAAGAATGTTTGTAGTGTCGTTGAAGACTCTGTCCCCGCTTATTATTTCCTTTACTATTTTTTTGTTTTGGTTGCTTTTTTCCATTTGGAAGAGAGCTTTGGACGGGATTTCACCCTCTTCCACTATCTTCTGTTTTGTTCTTACAAAAACTCCTCCATCGTATTTTAAATCAACGGCTTCTTTTTTAAGTGACTTAATTTTTTCGCTGTTTTTGTTCGGCTTCATTTTTTCATTTTCAATTTCGCGTTCTAGAGTTTCAATTAAATTACGCTTTTCGGCTTTAATTTCCTTAGCGCGCTCGATCGCTCTTTCTTTTATATTGTTTTTCATAAAGTCCCACCATTGGTTTTTAGTTTCGTATAAATGTTTGTTTTTTTTGCTTTCTATAAAGTCTTGAGAGATATTTTGCTTAAATTTAGAATCTTTTAGAATTGTGGTGTTTAAATGCCAGTAACCTTTTCCTTTTGCGTTTTTGTTTGGAATTTTAAGTTTGCAGTAAAACGCGCTGTGGTCGCTTAAGCCGTTTTCAAGCATGCCGCAATCGCACTCCTCCGCAGTGTTTCCAGAGACATAAATCCTATCTATTCTGCTTAGAAAACTTTTATCAGGCTTTACGAAGGTAAACTCTTGTTTTAAGGGATTTAATTTTCGATAAATGTCTGATAATTCATATTTTTCTATAAGGATTTTTAGTTGATTTTGACCTAGGGTGTTGTTTTTATTAAAAAGGTCACCACCTTGTCGGTCTAGGGCAGGGTTTTCAACCATGTTAAAATCTCCGGCCAAAATTAAGATATCGCATTTACGCGTATGTTGCTCTATTGAATTAAAAAAATTTTCTTTTTTCTGCGGGTTGTTAGGTCCATAAATATTAATTATTCGAAGGATTATTTCGTGAAAGTAAAAGTTAGCGGCAAGAATTCTCCCGCATTTATCGTTTGTGACTTCATTTACTTCTATGTCTTTTTTTATCAGCAGCGCGACTCCGCGCTCCTTATGGGTGAAATTGTTCCATAAGGATTTTCCTCGCGTCATGTTGTGCCATTCTGTAGCCCATTTTTTAGTGTTTTCTTCACATCCATGAGTTTCTTGTAAAAGAAAAGCGTCACAATTTTCGCTTGCGCAGAATTTCATTATGTTATGCCTTTTAGTTGCGTCATTTAGTCCGTTTACATTGAACGTGAGAATTTTTGCAGCCATTTAAGAGAACCACAGAAAAAATGTGTAATTATTTAAAATCTATAGATCATTCCTTAGAGTCAAACTTAGATTATTTGCGTCAGAAAAAAGCGCATGTTTACGTATTTCAGGTTAAAAGGAGATTTAACATGGGTGGAAAAAATTCCATAAAAAATTAAAGAAATAAAAAAATAAACAAACACTGAAAGTTACTTATCCAACTCCAGGTGGGTCTTCCTTGCTTTTTTCTTTGATTAACTTCTTCGTTTCGTCGTGTTTTTTCTTCGTCAGCGTCGTTTTTCTTTTCTTTTGTTGCTTCACTTTCTCTTCGGTCATTTCGACTTCGCTAGTCTCTTGCGTTTTCTCGTCATTCGTGTTGGTTTTGTTCATTGGAGTTTCTTTCTCATCGACAGCACGCACTTCTTCCGTTTCTTTGGTAACAGGTTTTGTTTCTTCCACCGCAATTTTCGTTAGCTCCTCCTCTATCACTTTTTCTGCAATTTCCCTCGCTACCGTTTTGGTCACGACATCAGTCTGCATTGTTGGAGTTGGTGCTCGTTGTTCGACGGCTATGTTGGGTCTGCCTGCACCTTGCCCAGTGTGTACGGCTCTTACTCTATACCCCCTTACGGAGATATAGTTGGGCATTGGTGCAACCAAGTCTTCCATAACGGCCACCAGGATGCCAGAGTAGTATGGGGTACCTTTGGTGGGAGTTCTTTTAATAACTGGTCTTGTATAAACGTGTCTCCCAAAACCCATTTCTTCTAATGTTCTCCCTACTTGATAATTTTTAGCTTCCAAGGGAAGTCCAATTATGGAAACATTAGTTCTTCTACTTGGCGTCCTGTTGGGCGTTGCGTGTTGAAACCTGTGATGCAGGCCTTTGATACTTAACCCTTCCTCAATTAGTTTGTTTCTGGAATTGTCTGTTTTCATAACAATTTCAAGAATAGTGCCACCACGAATCAGTTGTACTCCTTCAAGGTCTTTATCTAGATCTTTCTCTTCGATGGCATTAAGGACATCTAACATAGTCATGCGCACTTGAACCGCACAAACCAGG
>QPEY01000285.1:75650-91558 GCA_014706445.1 Hydra viridissima | reverse complement strand
TCATCATGTCATATAAATAAAAGATAACACGAGAAAACTAATGAAGCAAAAAAAAATAAAAAAACAACGATTATTAAAAGACGTACACACAGAGACCTATTTACCTGTCAAGTAAATTAATGATAAGTAGATATAGCAACGAAACAAAAAATAATGGAGAACTATAAAAGCTCAAAAAATAGAGTTACGAGGACTTCTTCTAGAAAAACAGAAAGAGAGTTAGAAGGGTTAGTTGAGAGAATTAGAGATAAAGAGATCGTCTCTTTTGAAGAAGAGATTTAAAAGAGAATTTTGAGAGAAAGAATTTTAAAGAGATTTAAAAGAAGATTTTATGAGAAAAGAGATTTAAAGAGATTTAAAGAGATTTAAAAGAAGATTTTATGAGAAAAGAGGTTTAAAGAGATTTAAAGAGATTTAAAAGAAGATTTTATGAGAAAAGAGTTTTAAGAGATTTAAAAGAGGAATTTATGAGAAAATGATTTTTAAAGATTTAAAGAGCATTTTATGAGAAGTATTTACGAAGATTTTAAAGAGAAACTTAGGAGAAGAATTGGTAAGAAAAGATATTTGAGTAACTTTAAATAAGCGTTATTATCTGTATTGATTTATTGATATTTGCATGAGTTAATATTAAAGAGAATATATATTGATGAGAATATTTGAAAATATTTATTAAGAAAAATAAGTAAGAGAAGAAGAACCAGTAGTAAGTATTTTTACTTGCATTTCGATTATTAATTTTATTTTTATTACTATAAGCGTTAAATATTGTTATTGAAAAGTTTGATGCTCTAACCGCGCACCTTAGCATATCCGCGCCATTACATTTACGTCACAAAATATAAGAGTGCTTACCGTTACACATTAATAGAACATTTGTTGAGTTTTATATTGTAGAACATACTGAGGACGGCGAATATAAGTTTAGCCTTTTGATTAGACTTTGCCCATTCCTAACCAAACTATTCCCAAACCTAGCCCTTTCCTAACCACATATTCCCCAGACCACTAACCTCAATCCCAACCTCCTCAAAACCAAACAACACCAAACCCGAACCTTCCCCTTCCCCTTTACTGCAAACGAAAAGAAAATAATAATAGAAAATCCACCGCCCTCACAATACATATATACTATTTATTTTCATGGGTGGGTTTTCATTCTTCGACACCTACATAAAATCATTCATTGCGTTTTTTGGACGAAGTTTTTTAAAAACGTACGATATATATTTTTCCGCGATAAAATGTCACGTGACAAAACTCCCTATTTTTAGTGTTATTAGAAGGACCGAGTTCATTCGTGTTTTTAGGGGGGCGTGCTGTTTGTCCCCTGGAAAGCGTAGGCCACTTTGGAGGACTTTCTGTAAGAGGTCTCATGTTTTCAGCTCAACAGCATACAGGCCTCTAACTTTATACTGAATGGAGATTACCCCTCCTGGCCCTGTCGTTTTGGTGATGGTGGTGATTATTTTGGAGACCTTTTTCTCAATCTGCAAATAAATTCGGTATAATTATAAGAGTTAGTAAACAGCGAGCTGTATAGCTTTAGAGTTTCGCAAAGGAGTGAGTAGGCTAAAGAATTGTGTAGCAAAAGCTTCGCCACAAAAAGGTTTAGCTACTTAACAAAAAGCTTCTAGCCGTCGCCTCTGCTGAGAAGAACAAATGTTTTGAGGTAAAAGATAATTAGTGTTTTACGTGGGGTGTCTTTAAGACTTCACGGCGAGTTGAATACCATATATAGCCACCGAAATAAAATAACTAATTTTTTAATCCACAAGATAAATTTATTTAAACAACTTTACAAATTTACTAAATTCACTAAAAGATAATACACTTGAGGTATTGAGTATTTATTTCCTCCTCCGGCGAATGCCTTGCAGAGGTGTCTGAAAATATGTTACAATGGATATTATTTACAAATAATGGTCCATTGTTCCATGACCGGACACGAATAGGACTTCAAAAGACTAAACAAGCGCAGGACTAAATCACGAAACAAAACACACAGACGCCGAGGTATGATGCCTTAAGGCTTAGGACATAAAAAACATAAAAAATCGAAAAAACGAAAAAACGAAAAATCGAAGTAGACGCTATAAACACTGAAATACGAAAAAACGAATAAAAAAAACGAAAAAATAAAAAAAATAATTTTGATTCAATTAGTATCTGGGTATTTCATTTAGCTCAGATAGATGTTTAAATTTGTGACTATGTTCAGTTTGGGATCTGCATTCCAGATACTTCTAAACTCAATGAGTAAGTCGTCCAGTGTGTTATTTTGTTTCGCGAATTCTTTTTCTTCAAATATAATATTTTTTATCCTGCACTGACGCTCTATGAGTAATTTCAGTCTGGTGAAAGTCGAACGGTCATGGGACGACCTCATTCTAATACAATATATCGTTTAAATTAGTTCGTTTAAAATTATTTTTCCAAAGTTAAATTTATTTACATTCTCTGCGTCTGAGAAGAAGAAAAATTTAAAGGTGTTTTCGAAGGCAGGCTGCGGAGTATAGATTTTGTTTAGAATGGATATGTCGTATTTTATGAGGGGTTGAGCTTTTTCGCATGAGTATATCATGTGCGCTAATGTTTCCTTTGCTTTCATGCACTGCGGCCAGAGGTCGTCCGGGGCATGTCCTCTTTTCTTAAAGATGGAGTTAGTAGGAATAGCGAAGTGAATTATTTTTTATTTTACCTCGTCAGCTTTGTTGTTGGTGGTGTTTTTGTACACGTTTAAGAATAGGCGAGCCCATTTTGTTTGAGTCGTGCCTCTCATGCTGTCGGTAAAATAAAGGTTCCAGTTGTTGTTATGTGTTAGAACGTTGTGATGTTTCTTAGCGGAAATCATACGATACACGTTTTTAGGCATAAGATCGTGGAAAGAGATGTCGGATGAGCTGTTGATCCTGAGATGCATTTTGGCTTTGCGGTGATCGTAGTTTTGATGTTGGGTGTTTATTTTATCTCTCCACTGCTGAGGGATCGACATGATGACTTTGTTGAGATATTTTCGGTCAATCCAGTGAGCTCGCAGTTTAGAAAGCCTGGAACAAGCACTTTTGCTACGTCCGCAATAATATGGATATTTTGCTGTTTGGAGAGCTGCGTTGTTTTAAGAATGTTGTTGGAATGGCGTATGTGGGGGTTATGGTATATGGGCTAGTTCAGAATTTCCTCGATGGTTAGGTTGGTGATGGCTCAGTTCTGATAGATGGTGGGCCAGTGCTTCGCCATTTGCCGGTAGTGAGGTGGCAAAGTTTTGAACGAAGTATGCGAGTGGGCGGTGAGAAAGATGCGCTCACCCTGTGAGGCGCCTCTATATCTGTCGAAGATGAAACAGGCTGTGTCTTTCCAAGCTCCTTTGAGATTGTGGTTAAAGAACTTGGAGAGCCAGGTCACTTGGATAGAGACGAGTTTGTCGCGGATGTGAACGATGTTGAGTCCGCCTTTCTGAATTGGAAGTTTGGATACTATTTTGTTAGTTTTTATGGAGGAGTTGTTCCATAGGAACTTCTCAATTTTGCTTTTGAGCAGCTTGATCTTACGCTTTCTTGGCAGCGGGATGGTAAACGCTAAGTGCCAAAGATTACTCAGTATGGTCTGGTTAATGGCTATGGCTTTGCCTTTGAAAGACAAACGGAGCTTCTACCAGCGGAGTATTTTTTTGTCGAGTTGCTTGATGCACTCTCTCCACTGGGTGTTTCGAACGTGAGGCGAGTTGGTGAAGACCACTCCGAGGCTCTTAAGAGAGCGGCCGTCCCACGTGATGTTTAGATAGTTGGGTTTGCTCTCGTTTATATCGCGGCCGAGCCACAGACCTTGGCACTTTGGGATGTTAAGTTTAGCGCCTGTCGCTTTTTTGTTAAGTTAGAGAAATTTGTTAAGCGCAGTGATGGATTTGTCGCCGATAATGTATAAGATAGTGTCATCAGCGTTTTTTTGCAGCTTGATCTCGTGTCCATTTATGGTGATGCCTCTGATGTTGTTAATTTGACGTACGTAGCAGACAGTATGATGAAGAGGATCATTGATAAAGGGCAGCCTTGCCTGACTCCTCTTAATATCTGAAACTTTTCAGACGTGAAGCCGTTTATTTTGAGGCACGCGTTGATGTCGTAATAAATGGTTTTGATGATGTTTACGAAGCTCGCGCTAAAGCCGAATTTGTCTCAACAGTCAAACCGAAAGTTTCTGTCTACTCTGTCGAACACTTTCACCTGCTCTATTGAGATGATAGACGCGTCGAGATGGCATTCGTTTGCTATTTGAATGACATCTCTTGTGTAGGCTAGGTTGTGATATATTGTCTGTGCAGCATGCACGCGGTTTGGTCCTCGCTTATTATTGTTGCCAGCACAGGTTTTAGCCTATTCGCAATTATTTTAGTTAAGATCTTATAATCTGTATTCAGGAGGGAGATAGGTCGCCAATTAGAAATGTCGCAAATGTCGCCTTTTTTATATACAGGATATTAGCGCTTCATTTTGCAAGGTCGTCATTTCGTTTTTGCTATGAACCTCGTTTATCATGGAAACAATGGTATCTCCCAAGACGTTGAAATGGGTCTTGTAGAACTCGATGGTTAGGCCGTCGGGTCCAGTAGATTTGTTGTTAGTCATGCCTTGGAGGGCCGAATTGACTTTCTTCAGCGTGATGGGTTCGCTTATCCTGTTCACCTCGACGCGATCTAAAAGACGCTTTTGGTGTGCAGGGCTGTTTTTGCTCTCCTTTTACAAGTGTTTGTAAAACTTTTCAAATTCCTTAATAATTTCCTCGGTTATTATTTTCTCATTCCCTTTCCTATCCTTAATGCGCGTGACGACTTGCTTAGCAATTTTCGTCTTCTCAAGCTGAAAAAAGAAGTTGTTGCATTTTTCGCCGAGAGTGCGCCATTTGAGCTCTATTCATTTCAAATTGCTCTAACTTTATTTTCAGTTCTGCGCTTAAATTACGCATGTTGGTGTTGCAATGCGCTTTTTTAAGTGCGTTTCGCAGTTGCTTTTTTAGTTTGAATTCAGCAAAGCGTTTACTCTTCGCCTCAGATCTGCTTAATGTTTTGGATAGAGTTTTTAGGGCGTTTTTCAGTTTGTCCCACTCTTCTCGCTTGTTTGTGGAGTTTACCGTTTTTTCGTTAAAGTCGGTGATTAGTTTCACGACTTGTTCGTTGTATTGCGGATTTTTGAGATGTTTTCTGTTCAGTATACACACGCTCTTGCCGATGTCCAGTGAGTTTAAGCTTATGGTAACCTCGACTCCGTTCTGATGGTCAGAGAATGTCATCGGTTCGTGCTTAATGTCAGTGAACTGGCGTAGGTGTTTGCTGGTGTAGATTCTGTCCAGTCTCGCATACAAAATGTGTTGGTGGCTTTGTATGTAAACTCTTGTCCGTGGGGATTAAAAACTCTCCAAAGGTCTTCTATATTTAAGAGGTTCGAGAGCTTTTTAAATTTTTCGCTCGAAGCGCAATTCTTACGCGTTAGTTGAGGGTGTCTGTCTAGTTCGTTTAAGACCATGTTAAAATTCCCCTTTAATATTGTCGCGTAGTTTTTAGCGTTTAGGTTTTTAAATTTCGCAGCGAGGCATTCCCGAAGGAGTTTTCGTGCGTTCTCTTGGTCGCGCGATTGTCCGGACGTAGCGTACACATTAATTATTAAAAATTTCTGCGATTTAACTTCGATGATAATATTGTTAAAACGCCCGTGCGCATCTTTTAATTTTTCTATTAGTTGAAAATTGAAATTATTTCCCTGATGTAAAATTAGAGTGCTTCCTGAATGGTTGCGACCAGCGGAGACAAATTCAGGGTGTTTCCATTTTGCTAGGAACTCCTTCGCCTGGTCCTTATTTAAATGCATCTCTTGCAGTAAAATGAAGTCATGACGCATTTTCTGGAGTTTGTGGATCATTACTTTCTGCTTTTTAACATCAATAAGACCACAAACATTTGCTGAAAAAATACGCACTGACTCCATTCTTACAGAGTATTTTAAACAAATTTTTCTTTTTGAATCCAACGTTTTTGAGAAACTTCGAATTCGATTTTGGAATGTGCGCATGGTGTGACTGCGACATAGCACATATGGTTCGCAATGAATTATTGATGAGAAAGCGTGGTGAGAATTTTTTTGTAGTAATAGAACGAGGAAATCCAGCATGAGAAAGGTAAAAAAGATGAGGGAAAAGAAATGAAGCGAAATAAACGGCCATTTAATGATATGTGAATTTGTGAATGCTTTGTCGCTTTATGAGATGAGTGTGTGTGCTTTAAGATTTAAAATCACGCAATATTAAACCCAAAATATATGAAGAAAGAAACAAAGGTAAATCTCGAAAAAAGTAAAAGAGGAAGTTTACCTTTGAACTTTCCTAATGTTTTTTTTCTGAGGCGTCGGTTGGGGAGCCATTCGTTTAGTAGTACCTTTTTCGGCGTGGACTCGTTTTCGTCCGTGACCTTTTTGTTTGTTTTTAAGTCCACAGTTTTCCACCCCTCTTCTCGTGTGTCCTTCTCTTCTTTTCTTCTGTAGCTACCTGCCTCGTTAATTTCAGCATCGAGGTCCATTAGTTTTTGAACCATTTTCTCCGTCTCGATGTTGGTTGTTTCGAGAGCGGTGATGCTTTGTCTCTCTACATCAACGAGGACTCGGATTTCTTTCACGAACTTTTCTTGTTCTACCGTCTGCTTTGTTTCGATTTCTTTCTCAATGGGTTTCGCAGAAGGATTTTTAGCGTTGCTAACTTTTGCAACGGTGATCGCCTGGGGTTTAGTATTCAGCTTTTGGGTGTTTGGTTGAACACATCTCTCTTGTGGGAGATGTGATGCATCGCATTTTTCGCTGAGGAAGGATTTCCCCGCGAAGTAGAGGGCAATTTCGACCCGTTCAATCTTAATGTTGTGTGGAATTTCACTGAGTTTCCTTGATGGTCGGATTCGGAAGAGTCTTCGTCCTTCCTTGAGGATGGGGTTAAATCGATAGCTGGTATGTATGATCGAGTACACTTCAGCTGCGAACGGTTTTAGTTGTTCGAGGATTTCATCGTCCTCTACCAATGGGTCACATTTTATTGTAGTCAAAAAGCCGATTTCGCTTCGGACTTTCGATTGGACTTTTCGGTTGCAGCCGGAGATGGTGAGTTCGGAGTCTGCAGGTAGTTGGGCGTCTGCTTTGGTTCGGAGTTCGACAATCCAATTTCCTCTGTTAGAATAGGTGAGGCTAATCAGTTTGTTTGCTCCGACATTTTTTGATATCTTCTGTTCAAGTTCTTTTGCTCGCTCTTCTTTGTATGTACGGTTAAAATGTTTCTTCGGGTCCATGATAATATTAAGGTCGATGATACGCTCTTGTCGCTCGGTCTTGCTCCCAACGGTTTTTGTGTAAGATGCCATGATGAAAATAGAAAAAACTAAAAAAGTTCTATAAGAAAAAAGAAAGTAGAAAAAAATAAACAAAGAGATTTGCCTAAGTCTAAAACTCTTTTGACGGAGTAGTCGATGACGAACGGTCTCTTTAGTAGGCGATGAAGCATCGTAGAATAAATCAAAATCTCAGCTAAAAATTCACCAAAAGATACTTTTTTTTTTTTTTTTTTTTTTTGACGTAATTATATATTTACAAGTAAAAATTTACATTTGTTATCAAAGTTTAAAATATATAAGCGTGGCTGTTACCCCATGCCCTTATAAAAAATACATACATCCTCAGGATCCACTGGGATCCCTTTGACATATCCGTGGCCTATTTGATATATACAGGGTTTTTTATCTACTACTTTTTTACTTTTTTCAATTTTTTTTTTTTTAATTTTCGATATATTTTAGTTTACAATTTGAAAGACGAAGATGTGTATGATTTTTGCGTGGTTTATAATATATAAGCGTGGGTATTACACCACGCCCTTAAAATATATAAATACATCCTCCAGAGCCTCCGGGCTCCTTTGGACATATTCGTGGGTTTGTCGTGGTTTATAATATACATGCGTGGTTATTAAGCCACGCCCTTAAAATAAAAACATATATCCTCCAGCCCCACGGGGATCCTTTGGACATATCCGTGGGGATGTGGTTTTTCAAAATGTAAACATTAGGCTTGGGTTATTTGCATTAATTAAAGCGTTGTTAATAGAGAATATTTTATGGAATTTTTCCACCTCGTTTTCTCTTGCGTATTTATTACATTTCATTTTACAGAGATATTTTAGTTCTTTTTTTATGTTTTCTATAACCTTTGTGGAACTCTCGTTTTTGTTTTCTTTTTCTCTTATGTTTCTCGATCGCCACAGCTCAGTTATTATTATGTTTATAATTGTTGTTACAAGCTTGGCTGTGGGGTTGTTTATCGGGAGGTTTTCGATGTTAATATAGAAAATCGCGTGGACAATGTTGAATTTTTTTTGCGGCTGGAGCGTCTCGTGCAGTTTTTTAAAAGCCGTCCAGACCCCTCTCGCTTTTTTACAAAACAAGAAAGGGTGCAATGTATTTTCGGAGAGGTTGCAAGTTTTCCAAAACGTGTAACCCCGTCCGCGGTTCTTTTTCCAATATTTGATTTTTTCTAGGGTCGGGAGACTGTCGTGGAGCAGTCTCCACGACGTGTTTTGGCTAGGTCCTTGCGCGTGGGAGTTGAAGCTGCGTTGCCTAATTCGCTTCCATGGCAGAACTTTCTGGAAAGTGGCGTTCCATTTTCTTTCCGTATTTTCGATATCGCTGTTGTTTTGCGCGTTCGCAAAATGCAGGTAAATGTTTTTAGTTGTTTTAGGTTTGAGATCAAAAATGGGAAGGTTGTTTTTTAGGCTTTCTATCACGTCTTTATAATAAAAGGGCGGACTGTTTAGAGTTTTTGAGAAATCGTTTTTTGTCATTAGGCGCCATTGCGGGTGTTTGCTGTTTGCTAGGCCGGATAAAGACATAGCCCAAAGATACTTTTGGAAAAAGACACTCTCGTGTGGTGGCACTAGTTCCTGTATTTAGAGGAGGTGTTTTGTCCTTAGTGCTAAGCACTGTTGAGCCACATCGAGTATACCGAGCCCTTCTTTCGACGCGGGCAGGTTTAAGATTTTTCGTTTCACTGGCTCCGCGTAGTCGCTTTGCCAGAGGTACACGGATATTTGTTTTTTTATTTCTTTTTCTGTTGTGTTGTTTGAGGGGAAGAGGTTGGCTATAAACCATACCTTTGACAAGGCGAGCGTGTTTATGTATATTGCTTTGCAACGAAGCGAGACGTTTCTATATTTGAAAGATTTTAGTTTGTTTTTAAGTTTTTCGACGGCTTTTTGCCAATTCGCAGCAGCTGTTACATCTAGGTCCGTGTGGAAGTTTGTATCTTTTATTTTGATTCCGCTTTGATTGCACCAGTTTATGATTTGATTATTTTGTTTTAAAGTGTTTTCATAAATGGTGTAATCAAAGCCGCCGAGCGCGAGACCTTTGGTTTTTGATTTGTTGATATTGGAGCCCGTGGCTTGTTCAAAATTGTGTAAAATCTTAAAAAGTTCGCTTATTGATTCGGGGCTTCTGACAAATATTGTTGTGTCATCGGCGTATTGCATAACCTTTCGTTTGTTTTTGGTGCCCGGCATAGGGATACCGTCGATGTTTTTGTTTTGTTTTATTTTGAGTGACAGGGATTCTACGGCTATGCAATATAGCATGAGCGAGATCAGGTCTCCTTGCCTCACAATTCGCTTTATGTTGAAAGGTTTACCCATAAAAACATTGTTAATAATTAGGGACTGGTTATTTTTCGTAGTTTGTTTTATAGCTATTACAAAGTTTTTGCCAAGGTTAAACCTTTCAAGCGTTCGAAAAAGAAACTTTCGGTCTATTTTGTCAAAAACCTTCTCTTGGTCTATCGTCAAGAGAAGACCTTCGACGTTTTTGTTGTTAGTATAATCTATTACTTCTCTAGCTAAAAATAGATTAGAAAAGATTTGACTCCCTGGAACGGAACACGTCTGTGATGGTTCCAGTGTTTTGTGGAGGATTTTCGCAAGTCTTAGCGCGAGCGCTTTTGTAAATATTTTGTAATCGGCGCACAGCAGAGATATCGGTCGCCAGTTTTGCATCATTTTGGGGTCTCCTTCTTTTGGAAGGAGACTGATAAGGGCCGTTCGCTGGGACCACGACAGCTGGTTTTTTTTGTCGAAGAGGTTTTCATTTGTAAGGGTAGTGAGTTCCTCCCCGTAGACATTCCAGTACTCTTGATAGAACTCCACTGGAATTCCGTCTATCCCTGGTGTTTTTCCTTTGGTAAGGGAGTTCGCGGCGTTGCGCAGTTCTGCACTGCTAAATTTTATATTTAAAAAGCGTTTTCATCGTCAGTAAGAGTTTTTGTAATGTTGTTTAGAAAAAAGTCTTGTTTTTCTTGACAGTGTTTTAGGCGTTTATAAAGGTTTTTAAAATAGCTTCTTATTGTTTTAAGAATGTTTGTAGTGTCGCTGAAGACGCTGTCCTCAATTATTAATTCCTTAACTATTTTTTGTTTTGGTTGCTTTTTTTCATTTGGAAGAGAGCTTAGGACGGGATTTCACCCTCTTCCACTATCCTCTGTGTTGTTCTTACAAAAACTCCTCCGTCATACTTTAAATCAAACGCCTCTTTTTTAAGTGTTTTAATTTTTTCGCTGCTTTTGTTCGGCTTCAGTTTTTCATTTTCAATTTCGCGTTCAAGAGTTTCAATTAATTAACGCTTTTTGGCTTTAATTTCCTTAGCGCGCTCGATCACCCCTTCTTTTATATTGCTTTTCATTACGTCCCACCATTGGTTTTTAGTTTCGTATAAATGTTTGTTTTTTTTGTTTTCTGAAAAGTCTTGCGTGAAATTTTGCTTAAATTTAGTGTCTTTTAAAATTGTGGTGTTTAAATGCCAATATCCTTGTCCTTTTGCGGTTTTGTTTGGAATTTTAAATTTGCAGAAAAATGCGCTGTGGTTGCTCAAGCCGTTTGCAAGCATGCCGCATTCGCACTCCTCCGCAGTGTGTCCAGAGACATAAATCCTGTCTATTCTGCTCTTAAAACTTTTATCAAGCTTTACATATGTAAATTCTTGCTTTAGAGGATATAGTTTTCGATAAACATCTACTAGTTCGTATTTTTCTATAAAGTGTTTCAGGTGATTTTGGCCTTGGGTGTTGTTTTTATTAAAAAGGTCACCACCTTGTCTGTCTAGGGAAGGGTTTTCAACCAAGTTGAAGTCTCCTGACAAGATTAGAATATCGCACTTACGTTTATGTTGTTCTATTGACTTAAAAAAGTTTTCTTTTTTCTGCGGGTTGTTAGGTCCGTAGATATTTATTATGCGAAAGATTGTTTCATGAAAAATAAGGTTAGCGGCAAGAATTCTCCCGCACTTATCGTTTGTATCTTCGTTTATTTCGATGTCTTTTTTTTTCAGCAGCGCGACTCCGCGTTCCTTATGGGTATAGTTGTTCCATAAGGAATTTCCTAGCGTCATGTTTTGCCATTCTGTTGCCCATTTTTTTGTAGTTTCTTCGCATCCATGGGTTTTTTGTAATAGAAAAGCGTCCCAGTTTTCGCCTACGCAGAATTTCATTATGCTCACGCTCAACGTAAACGGTCTGAATGAAGTGAACTTTTTGTCACGTCATTCAGACCGTTTACGTTGAGCGAGAGAATTTTTGCAGCCATTTAAAGAAACCACAGCAAAGTTATTAATTTATTGAAAACCTATAGAGCATTCTTTAGAGTAAAATTTAGAATATTTGCGTCAATAAGCACATTTTTTTTCGTATTTTTGTTTAGAAGGGTGGAGACTCAACATGGCTTATAAATTCTGCGATTTATATAAAAAAGAATAAACACTGAAATGTACTTAACCAGCATCAAGTTGGTTCTCTTTACACTTTTCCTTCACCGCTCTTCTCGTTTCTTCCTTGTTCTTTTTACTTTGCATCGTCTTTCGTTTCTTTTGTTTCTTTAGCTGCTCTTCCGCCATTTCCTGTTCGTTCGTTTCGTTCTTTTCGTTCATTTTGTTTGTTTCCTTCGCCTCCTTCGCCTGCTCGTTCTTCTTATCATCGCTTTCGGGTGCCTCTTCCTCTCCTATCGTCTGTATCTGTCCCGTCTCTTTCGCCATTTCGTTCGTTTGTTCGTTTTTTAATTCTTCTGCGATTTTTGTCAGTTCTCTTTCAATTACCTTTTCTGCAAGCTCCTTTGCTATAGGTAATGGGTCTATCTCAGATGGTCGAGGGTCGCCCGGTGTTTCTTCCAATACGACCATGGTGGGCCTGCCCGCATCTTGCCCGGTCTGGATCTCCCTCACCCTATACCCCTTTACAGAGATATAGTTTGGCATCGGTGCTGGCAAGTCCTCCATTACTGCCACCAAGATGCCAGAGTAGTATGGTGTACCTCTTGTAGGAGTTTTCCTCATGACGGGTCGGGTATAGACGTGTCTACCGAAGCCCATTTCCTCAAGGATTTTACCCACTTGATAGTTTTTCGCTTCCAGGGGAAGTCCTATTATTGAAATATGGGTCCTTCGGCTTGGCATCCGATTCGGAGTGGAGTTTTGGAAACGATGGTGAAGACCTTTAATGTTAAGTCCCTGTTCGATTAATAAGTTTTTAAATTTATCATTCTTCATCACCACCTCCAATACGCTATTTCCTCTAATCATCTGAACCCCGTCCAACTCCTTGTCAAGATCTTTTTCCTCAAATGCAATTAAGACATCTGAGAGACTTACTCTAAGTTGTAATTTGCTGATAAGAGTATTTTTCAGAGGTGCTTTATATTCTACCGGAGTATATGGTAAACAGGCAGCTCGCTGGTCGTTTCGTAGAGATCGTTGAAATCCTCTCTTCATCTTCTTCATCAGACTTGCTCTCTTCACTGCTGTACTGCATCGCTTCAATCATTGACTCTGTATTCTCCGCGCAGTCCCTCATTTTTTCGAGTAGTAATTCGCTCTTCTCGCCGTCGTGAATCTTCATAGCTGCAAACAACAAAACTAGCTCTAAAAGAACAAAGAAATCGCTGTCTCGTCCTAAAAATCAAGAACAGATACTATACTTGAGGTATTGAGTATTTAGAGTCCTCCGGCCGATGACTTGCAGACTTGCCCGAACCTCTCCACGGAAGACCCAGAAGCACGTCGACCCTGAGTTTGCCTCCCCTTTGAGAAACGGACCGAAAAAAAAGAAAAGTATCAGTTTAATACAAGTACACCGGCCTAGCAAGCTCGCAATCAATCCAAGTGATACCACACTTTATCCTTTTTTTTTTTTTTTCATGTAAGGTTATTTCTGCATGCGGCTATTGCTTTTATGCATTGTTTAGTTTTAGTTTTGTCAGCGATCAGTGATTTTTCCGTGTATAGTCTTTTTGTGAGGAGGGTTGTGAAATGTTTTAGTGAGTCTGTTTTTTTGTTTGTTATCGTCAGTTTGTTTCTTACATAATGTGTTGTTTCGTAAAATGTTTCTAAGGTTGTTTCTCCGATTTCGTGGCTGTTGTCTTCAAAACCAATGAGGAGGAATCGGAGATTGTTTTGAAAGGTTTCGTTGGGGTATGTTTGGCGTGGTATGTCTATCGTTTTATGACAGAGTGACTGCGTGTCTTCGCATGCGTAGAACCAGTGTTCAGGGGTTTCGGTGTTGGTGGCGCAGCGTCGACACGTACTTGAGATTGTCCTATTCCATTTGTTCACTCTGTCAAGATATGGAACTTTTCTGTGCATGTATTAGTATATTATGTCTGTGGCTTTGTTGTATTTGTTTCGTTTTTTTAGGTTTAGGAACTTTTGTTCCCATGTTTTTTAGTCGATTTGTTTTTTTTCGGTTAGTCCATCTCAGGTATCTGTGCTCTGACTGTGTCCTGTTTGTCAGTAAAGAATTGTATATTTGTCTTGTTGTTATGTTTGTTAGTTGTCTTGGTTTTCCGTTAATTTGTATTTCGTTTTTGTAGTATTGAAATGGGTAACTTCGGGTGCTGTTGTGTATTTTTTTTCTCCAGTCTACCGGGATTCTGTTTATCATGTCGTTTAGGGTTTCGTCTGTGATGTTTAGTTGTGAAGCTTTGAGAAAGCCCGGAGCGAAGACTCTGCATATGTCTGGCAGTATCGTGATGTCGTTTTTTTGTGTGTAGGAGTTGGGTTTCGGCAGTGGAGGCANTCAAAACTTATTTTGAAGGCATATGTTTAAGATATTTGGTAACTATAACTAATATATTTGACACCGCATTTTTATTTTAGATTTTCACTCCTAAGATCTTGAAAAAAGGTGCTCCAAATTGATTTTTTTTTTTTTTTTTTTTTTTTGTTTGTTTGGTTTTTTTGTTTTTTGGGGGGGGGTGTGGGGGTTGGGGGGGGGGGGGGTGTGGGGGGTGGGGGGGGGGGGGGGGGCGAGTCTGGGGGCCGCCCAAGGGCGCCAGGAAACTGGGGCGCCAAACGTTGTATGCAAACTTTAACAATATAATAAAAAGAAAAAATAAGTCAACCTAAATTTTTTCGAATGTTTGTTTTTTTTAAAAAAATAATTTCTTTAAATAATTTATTTATTGTATTATTACACTGTTAAAAATTCTTTATGCAAAATTAATAATTTTGCTTAAAAGTGTTTCAATCATAGCATATATTTTGTGACTTAAATTCATTTTTTTACTTGTATCTTTCTCGGCGCCAATTATTTTGCGTTCCATTAATTTAAAATTTAAATTTTAAACGTTATTTTCGGTACGATTTGCGAGCGGGTTGTTTATTAACTTGTAGAAGAAATTTAAAGTTGCATTTGTGATTCAAATTCAGTTTTTGTCAAGTTTTCAAATTTTGCGGTAATAAAAAGCAGTTAAGTATAAATAATGAAGTTGTTTATGAATTATTAGCTTGCGAGTAATTTTTTATTTCAAAATTTTAGACAAATAGAAACTGTCAGCAGCAATCAATGGAGAGTACTTATAATAAAGAAAAAAATGTTTTTAAAACTCATAATAATAAGAAACCATCAGGTGCTAAATATAGAAAACGTAAAGCAGAAAAAGTTGGTAATTTGAAGAAAAATTATAAAAAACTTGAAAATTATTTTACATCGGAAAATAGTGATTGTAATAAAATAAAGGAAGGAGAAAATGTTGCGCATGTACTTAGTGATACATCAACTAGCGATGAAGAAGACGGAATAGTATTAGTTGGAAATGTTCACTACTATGAAAAAGATATCGATAACGAAAATGATGGTGGCCAAGATGGTGATGTAAATGATCGCACCAAAGAAACAGCAATCGATTACTCAGACTGTGGTTTGTGGCCGATTCATCGCAACATTCAATTTGTTGATTATGTAATTAATACAGGTGCAATTCAAGTGAACTTGGACACATATCTACGCGGTAATAGAAGACGACATTTTTCAAATGCTTATTACAACCGAAAACTTTCAAATAGTGAGGTTATTTCACGACGTTGGTTTGTGTACTCAGTTTCTAAAGATGCGGTATTTTGTTTTTGCTGCAAACTTTTTGATTTTAACATGAATTTAAAGTTAAACGGAAATGGATTCAATAAATGGAAGAACTTAACAGAAGCATTAAAAATTCACGAAAATAGTAAGTCCACAGAAATGCTTATCAACTATGGACTGAGACAGAAATACGAATGAAAGCTGGTGAAACTATTGATAAACAAGAACAAAAACTAATCGAAAAGGAGAGTTTAAGGTGGCGAAGTGTTCTTGAACGATTGATGAACATTACTTTATACTTGGCAACAAATAATATGGCCTTCAGAGGTTCTTCTGATAAATTGTATGCAGTTAATAACGGCAAATTTTTAGGATTGGTACAATTACTCGCTAAATTTGATCCTATCATGTTAAACCACGTCACGCTAGCTCTTAAAGGAGATATTTCTGATCATTACTGTGGAAAAACCATTCAAAATGAAATGATAGATATAATGG
>QPEY01000285.1:50460-68132 GCA_014706445.1 Hydra viridissima | reverse complement strand
AAAAAAAAATGAAAATAAAAAAATTTAAAGCCATGGAATCTTTATAATTCATTTTAAACTTACACATAATTAATAGTAATAAAAATGTGTCGTAAATATATAAAGTGTATAGTTGTAATATCAAATTTTATTTTAAAATATTTGCGGTACTCCCACACCTCAATTAAAATAAGTTCGTTAAATAATATGGTTTTACGCTATTTTTAAAAGGTTATTTATACATATTTTTAAACTCGTGGGAGTTACATATTAAAAACTTGTGCAAGTTATTTTAATTGATAGCGGGGAGTAATTTTATGGTTATCTTATTTGTTATTGACATGTATAAATACTCATGAAAATTGACTCAGTGAGTAAAATGATATGAGTAACAGATTTACTAATAAGATATTTTTTTATTATAATATTTCAACAAAGATTCGAACAAAGCACTTAAAAGGTACTTTTTTTTTTGTTCATTTATAATTGTCAATGTATTCTAAATTTTGTTCAATTTTAATTACGTGTGTATTAGTGTGTGATTTATCATTTTGAAAATTTTTTTTCCAGAAAAATATGAAAAAACAGAAATCCGGATGGGAAAAGAAGAAAGAAAAAATTCAAGCTGAGTTAAAGATATTGCAATCGGGACAAAAAACTCTCCCTGGATTCTTTGCATCATCATCAACTACTCCTATACCATCTGATTCCAATGATACCTTTGAAGCAATTACAGACGAGGTTTCTAGTCACATTAATTCAGTTGACTTTTCAATTTCGAAAACGTCAGACCATATTAGTATTCAATCCCTCCAAACATTGGATAACATAGATGATTCAATTAAACTTTGGCAAAGGCCAGCAACGGGACAAGAGGTAAGTTTTATAACTTGTACCCATCCAATTCAACCAAGCTCTGTAAAGAATACAGTATCCAGAGGTTATAAACGCAATATTGAAAACGAACAAGATGAAACTGTACGTACATGGCTCAGCTTTAACCAGAAGAGAGAGAAATATTTTTGCAGTGTATGTATATGTTTTAATGGTGATGCTAACAACATTTTCGTGACTGGATGTCCGTTAGACCCAACCGGAAGATCACACCATCTACACAACATTAATAGACATGAGCTATCAGTTGCCCACTCTGCAGCATTAGACGCATTCTTTATCTCTAAAGCAGGAAAATCCACTCGTCACCTTCTAGACCAAGGGATTAAAACAGTTGTAGACCAAAACCGTTTTGTTCTTAAAAGCATAATAAAAGCATTTCGCACTCTTGTTATGCAAGGCCTACCATGGCGTGGGCACCGAAACGAAAATGCTACCGCCATTTTGGAACCTTATTTGCGGCATGGAAACATTCAAGCCTTGTTAAAACTTCTTATAACAGTGGATCCAATGCTTAATGAACACTTGAGGCAGCTTTCAGCCAACGAAAAGACATCGCAAAAATGTAAGTTTGGTAAAAAATCTGGTGCAGTTGGCAGAGGATCAAAAATTACCTGGCTTAGTAACGACACCTTTGATGCACTACTGAAAGTTTTCACTACTCAAATACAAAAGCGAATTATTAGCCTAATAAATAAAAATGGTGTTTTTAGTATACAAGCTGATTCAACAACAGATATAGCTCTGTGCAACCAGATGTGTCTTGTAATTCGTACCATTCAGAAGCAACACCAAGTGAAAATCGATGAATACGTTTCTTACATTCCATTACACAATGTCATTGAAGAGAGGTTGATTGATATGTGTGAAATAACTCGTGGAAGAGCAACAAATTTATTTACAGACATGATTATAGGCATGATTATATGATTGACAATAACTATGATGTTGAAACAATGAAAATGATGACTAAAATCAAAAATTCTTATTTTTAGTGGAAATTAATTTGAATGCTTAAGATCAAAAATGTTTACATCCGACAGATGAAAAACTGGTTTTTTCATAAAATTGTTTTTATAATAACTTTTTAAATAATTTTCAAAAAATATATTTGAAAGTTATAAAAAAAGCTGGATATTTTTAGGAGAAACAAATTTTTAAACAATAAATTAATTAGTTTTGCAGAATATTTAAAGTTAACACAACAATATCGTATTTAGAAGGTTAAAAAGTAGAATTTGAAGTATTTTATTCAAACAATTATTGCAAACTCTTCATGCGAGTTTATATACAAATATATAATTTATGTCTGATGAACTTAAAGTTAAAATTTTGTTACAGTAAAACCTACCTACAGTAGACAATATCTTTTTTAACTTCGTTAGATGTGCCTTATGAAAATGATGCAATTGCATTGCTTTGTTAATAAAGTTTTTAAACTTTCTTTTACGTTTAAATGATGCTAATGCATTGCTTTGTTAATTAAGTTTTTAGTTAAACTTTCGTTTACGGACCATTAAGTTAGTAAGTATTAAACGTGAAAGTTCATGTATTGCTCAGGGGTGTAGGAATCATGAAATATCTGTTTGGGGCGGGGAAATATGAAATGTTCGGTAAAAACCTACACGAAACAAAAAAAGTTTATTTTGTTTCGTAAATAACGGTACTAATCGAAACAATAATTTCATGTTTCGTAACAACATGATACGAAACGAAACAAGATTTACGTGTTTCGTATAAATGCGATACAAAACAATGATACTTTTTGTTTCGTAAAAACGGAACGAAACGAATATTCAAATTTTGTACCGTTTCAAACCGAACTTCCGAGAGGATACGAGCAGACGCAGACCCTTAATATTAACTACATATTTAACTCGCGCTTTCCCAGTGAAGCATATTTTTTTCGCCAAGCAAGTGTTTTTTTGCCAGCCAGAATTATAAAAACATCAATTAAAACAAACGAATTATTGTCAGTTTAAATAAAGAGGCTACCGGCTTTAAAAACTTAAAAAACTTGCTTCACTTTTTCTTACGGAATTTTTTTGAAGTTTTACCTCTAGTTAGTATAAATATCATTGGTTTAGCTAAAAGCATAGTAACGGTTTCTGCTTACTTGCGCAGCCTAGTAAGATGGGTGCACCGCGGACGCTCAGTTGCGAGTTTTTTCTTTTTTCTTTTTATTATTCCCCTTCCCGAAACTCCGAAATGAACGAAATGCGATTGGCAAGTATTTGATGCATTTTTTTTTTTTTTTTTTTAATATATATTTACAATATATAAGTATTTACATTTCTTAGCGTGTTGTATATAAATATACATAAATATTGTTTACAAGGTTATTTTTAAAAAGCATTTTCTCTTTTTCATAATAAATATTTCTGTCAGTTGGTGGAGTGGAAAAAGGTATTTTTTATTTTTTTTTAATTATAATACAAGAAATATAAAGAGAAAGGAGAGATAAGGAGAAGATAGAAAAGTAGCAGAAAAGTAGGACATGGTTTTCGATATGGTAAATAGCTTTCGTTTAGCTTTTGGAGAATAGGAAGAGGTATAGATAAAGAATTTTGATATGATTTCTCATATCATATCAGTGTTAGTTAAATTTAAAATAAGATCATTAAATCAAAAATAATTAAATTTAAAAGATATCATGAACGGAGCTGATGTTTAAAATTTTCCGTTTGAGTGAGTTTAAATGTTCACTTTTAATTTTCCGTTTTCAAGATAACATAGTGTGTCCATATGGCAGAAAAGATCACAAAAGATGTTTAAAATGTTCCTTTCAGCGTGATGGTTATATTATATTATGGTTATATCTTTACTTTTTTTCGAAATCTTTTAGATAACATTTTGCGCATCCATTTTTCCGTTTCTGAATGAATCGCGTCCTCTACGCGCCCGCATGTTTTGCAGTTTTTGTTTTTGAAAGTTTGTTGCCGTGAGTTTCTCGTTAGTAAAGTCGCTGTCGGTAGACTGTTGTGTTAGAATCTGTAAAGTACATTTTGGGTAGTTCCGTGTGCGTGAGAAGTGAAGTTCCTTTTCCAAATTAATGTCCAGGGCAGTTTTGTTTTTGCCACTCCAGTCCAGTAGCGTTCAGCCGTCACAACTGTCGTTTTGTTTTTTGTTATTTCTGTGTATATGGATTTGCAAGTTTTGTTAGTTGTGTCAAAATGAATGGAAGTTCGGTCAAGTATTGTATTGCTGTTTTGAAATATTGTGGCGTTTTGTCGTCCCAATGTTTCGGAAAGTCGTTGTGTCTCAGAAAGGTCCAGTCTGGGTGTTTGTGTGTGAATTTTTTCAAAGAGCTCGCCAGCCAATATTTGTAAAGGTAATGGTAGTCATGTGTGTTTTCAGCGCATCTCTGTGTCAGTTGAAACAGAGTCTTTAGGTGGAGCGCGAGACATTGGTCTTTCGGTGAGAGTATGCCAAGACCTCCGCTTTTGATAGGGAGGAAAAGAGTGCTTCTTTTAACAGGGTTGTTACCCAGTTAAAGTTTATTGTTTGCGTTAGTCTTGCGTAAAAGGTGACTCCCAGTATTTTCATTCCGTTTCCGTTCGCCCAAGTTATGTCCTTTAGTTTAGCGTCAGAATTGGGTTCGAAACCTCCCAGAGCCAAATCTCTCGTTTTAGACGCGTTTATAATAGAACCGCTGGCTTTTTGAAAGATACCTACCTTCCGGAACAATATTTAAACAGATTGGCCGTTTCTGGCGAAAAGAAGAGAGTGTCGGCATATTAGAGTATCCCGCCATCGGAAATTGCGTAAATGCGTAAATTCCGATGTGAGAAATAGTTTATAAAGGTGACTCCGATGTGATGAGATGGTGAGGAATGGTATCACATCGGAGGTGCGATGTAGTCCGAGGCCGATGGGGAGAATTTCACGTACTCTCTGATATATTTCGAGATTTACGCATAATCGTACGATATTTTTGCGTAATTTCACAATAAATCGTATTTAAAGTGTAAATTCGTAATATTGTGGTATTTCCGATGTATTTTTCCATAATTACGAAGTTTTCACAAAATTACAGCAAAATTTTGCAAGCCGCCACAAACCATCGGAAAATAACGGAAAATAAAAGAATTAAATCACATCGGAGTACTCTCTATAAACTATTTCTCACATCGGAAATATACGCATTTACGCAATTTCCGATGGCGGGATTCTGTAAGGCATACTGCTGGATTTTAAATGCTTTGAATGTGCCAGGCAAAGAATAGGCCTCGATGCCGTCATCCGCTCTGACCAGCAGAGCTAGCGCTTCCGCGACGAAAACGTACAGCAGCAGCGACAGCGGATCTCCCTGGCTGAAACCGCCCTTTGTATGGAAGAAAGGTAATAAGAATCCACAATTGATTATAGATGCTGAGACATTAGAGTATTTATGAAAGAGATGATGTTTTTGCCTAAGTTGTATTTTTCAAGAATTTTTATAAGAAAGGTGCGATCGACTTTATCAAAAGCCTTTTCTTGGTCGATGGACAAGATGAAGCATGGAGTTTGTTTAACCCTTTGCGGTCCAATGTCCCGTGTGACGGGACATTATGAAAATGTCGTTGCGGTCTAATGTCCCGTGCCACGGGACATCTACTATGTTGATGTTTATACAGAAAAAATTATCTTTTTAAGCTAACTTGGACAATTTAATAGGTTCAATTGGTAATATTATAGTGTGTTTTTAACTTTGTGCTTTTCAGTAACATTTTTTGAACGTCTAGCCTTACTTATACTCTTAGAAATTTTTATAAAAATTTACTTACTAATGGCAAGGAAGCGTTTTACAACTGAAGAAGTATTGATGGCATTGGATGAAACAAGTACTGAAAACGACAGTGAATACACTTTTAGTGAATCTGAGACTGAATTCTCAGAGATATCAGAGTCAGAGGAAGATATTGAACTGAATGAAATTGATGATAACGAACCTGCTTTAAACATAGGATGGATAAAAGTAGTGCAAGATACTCCTGCATTTGAAGCATTGCCATTCACAGTAGCAAATGTAGGCCCTCAGCATTCAATAAATTTAAGACGTGAACTAGATTTTTTCAAGTTATTTTTTACTGATGAGTTACTTGCAGATATTGTAACTGAAACTAATCGTTATGCTAAGTCAAAAATTAAAAATAACAAATTGAAATCTCATTCTATTTGGCATAAATGGAAAGATGTGACACTTGAAGAAATTCATGCTTATTTTGGTACTATTTTGAATATGGCTTTGAATGAAAAATCAAGTATAAAACATTATTTTTCTTGTGATTGGCTAAACTACATGCCATTTTTTTCAGCAGTTTTTTCTCGAACTCGGTTTCTTCAGATACATTGGATGCTGCATGTATCCCCACCATCAAATTCATCTAATGAACTGAATAAACGTGCAAGGAAAGTGCATCGTGTTGTATCAGAAATGAAAAGTTCCTGTTCTAGAAATTTTGTCCCATCTCGTAATATTGCAATTGATGAAAGTACTATTGGATTCAAAGGTAGAGTTGCATTTCGCATGTACAATCCACAAAAACCCACAAAGTGGGGCATTCGTGTTTTTGTTTTAGCTGATAGTGAAACAGGTTATATTAGTTTCTTTGAACCGTATTATGGTAATTGCACTACTGAAAGTTTGGCAAGACCTATGATGCAGTTTACAAGTCGAATCGTGTTGCATTTGTGTGATGAGCTTTTAGAGGTTGCCCAAGGTAGTGGTTATCACTTATTCACTGACAGATTATATACTAGTTTTCCTCTTGCACAAGAACTCCTCAAAATGAGCATACAAACTACAGGAACAATAATGAAAAATAGAAAACAGTTACCTGAAGATATAAAAAAACTCAAATTAAAGAAGCACGAAGTTTCTGCATATGTACACTCTTCCAATGTTATGGTTTTGGCATGGCAGGACAGGCGACAAGTTCTGATGCTGAGTACTTTCCATGATTCAACAACTGAAGTTGCAAAACAAAGAACAAAACAAGGTATTGTAGACATTGATAAACCAACTGTTATTGTAAATTATTCGAAACATATGGGAGCTGTTGATCGAGCTGATCACTATTGTTCCAGCTATTCATTTCTACGCAAGTCTTTAAAATGGTGGAGAAAAATATTTTTCTGGTTGTTGGAAGTTGCAGTTGTAAACAGTTATATATTGTTCAATAAGTTTTGTGAAAGCAATGGTAAAAACAAACTTCGACACCTAACCTACAGACAAAACCTCATTGAGCAATTAGTAGGAACAGTTCGTAACATTCAAGAACGAAAAGGAAGGCGATCATCACTAGATGATAATGAGCGCCTCAACCAAAAGCCACATTTTATTGCACAAGTTCCAAGTAATAATGCCAAAGACTGTTTAGTATGCAGTGACAGAAAAACACAAGGTGGTAGAAAAAAAACCGTGTACTATTGTAAAACCTGCACTAGAAAACCAGGACTACACCCTACTGATTGTTTTGAACTTTACCATACAGAGACTGAGTTTCATGTAAAATAGGATATCCAAAGTCAATATTGCAATTTACTTAAGAATAAAAACAAGCTTGTACATATATTTGTTTTTTCTTTCTTGTTTAGTACTTGCACTTAGGTCATAGTGTTTTTGGCAGAATAAAAATTAAACAATTTAGTGCTACACTAAAAACCTATTTTTTGTAAAAAATAAAGAAAAGCCATGGGTCAAACATATATTTTCTGTTATATTTAAGGTCAATAAGTAAAAAAAAAATTTGGACCTGATAGGCAAAAAAAAATTTTTTTTAAAGACCTCAAAGGGTTAAGCTCAGCGTATTCTTTTAAATCCCGGACTAGGTGTAAATTTGAAAAGATGTTTCTTCCCGCGATGCCGCACGTTTGGTTTGGCTCTTTGACTTTTCCCATCACTTTTGACAGCCTTAGCGCGAGGGCTTTTGTTATGATCTTATAGTCTGCGCCAAGGAGGGAAATGGGGCGCCAGTTCTTCTGGTCTGTTAAGTCACCTTGTTTCGGAATGAGCGATATGATTGATTTTCTCATGGACGGTGCGGTCTGCTTTTCTGTGAATAAAATATGGTTGGCGAGCTCCTCGAAGTCGTCTTCTAAGTCCTGCCAGAATTAAAAAATATTTTAAAACAGTTTTATAGTTTTCTTTTCTTTTTATCATGGTAAACTAAAGTGGTGATAGTTTATGCACTTTGCGCATGATTTTAATCTGCACCTGACGCATATTGTTTTCAACAGCATGCGTCGATGTGGTGAGAAGAGAAATTTTGATTACGTGATAAAAAATTAAATACTTTTTAAATTGATTTATAAGTTGGAAAGTTATAACTAAGGCTGGAAAATTAACTAGTACTAATAGGAAAAATAAAGATCATATTTAGATAAAAAAGATGTAAAGGAACAAAAAGGAAAAAGAAGAGACTCACTGTGTTTTTTCCACACATTTTGGAGAATTGTAGTCTTCTTCTTCAAAACTGAGATCGGCATCCTCTTCACAAAGTGGGTCTGAGGTACCAATAGCGCTGTCAATTTCGGTCGAAAAACTAGAGTCATTAATATTTGTAGTATCTTTATTGCTTTCAGAGGTAACGATGATGTTTATATTTTTCTGGATTGAATTTTTGGGGCTCTTCTTTTTCTTTCCCTATGCATTTTTCGGGTTAGAAAAGGTCTAGATAGATTTCCTTCAGAATTTTGATTTTCGTTTTCTTCAGAGGCCCTAGGGGTGTCTTTCAACTTCTTTTCCTCGCTCTTGGTTTTTTCAATTTTTCTTTCATCCTTGGGTAATGGTGTTTTGGAAGAGTTTTTCCGAGGTTGCTGACGATGTTCAGGTTGACCTCTGTGCCTGTAACGTTGAGTCAACCCGTTCACATTTTTGTATCTTGACAAAGGGTTTTGCGATGGGTTTTTCCAATCGGAAATCACTACAATAACTTTCCTGTACTAATGGCCTCTCCTTCAACGTTGACTTTTTGGCAATAAAAGGAGTCAACCTTTCCCCTACCTTTGGATAAATGCTCTGCAAGTAGAGCGATGGCACAAGAGTTTCCGTTTTTTAGGCAGCCGATAGGAATATTTTGAACCAGCATATGAACCTTGGGAATGATTTTTTGTCTGAAGCGAAGAACTCAACCTTTAACTACAACTTCTGCGTTTAGAAAAGCTGCAAGACAGTCTGAGTTGTGGAGGGCAAACTCGAAATGTTTGTTTGAATACTGTCTAGAGACACCCCAAACAGAGGAAAGAAATTCAGGAACGCTGCAGTTCAAATCGCCATATCTGCAAGTAAGTACAAGCGAATTTTCGCTGTCAAGAGTGGACTTATTAAAGATACCAGGCGAGACTCTGGTCGGCTTGGTTGATGAGTCAGACTTATTTGATTCCACTACACTTGCATAACTCAAGGGTGCTGAAGAAGCATCAACCTCCAATTCTAAAAAAACTCAATAACAAAAATAATGCAAGAGCTGAAAAAATAAAATAAATAAAATAAACTCCGTTAACACTCCGTAAGTAAAATGAAAAATAAAAAACCAACATAACATAAAAATCACTAAGAAAGAAAAAAAAAACAAATCGAAGGCATTCTGCATAAATGGAAAAAAGGAAACGTTACTCCGTATTTAGATGTTCTCCGTATTCGCTACTAAGTTTAAATACCCTTTTTCGTTGTTTCTTATCTCGTTTCTATGTTTATCAAGATTTTTTAAAAGTTTTATTATTTCAAGTTCTTCATAGAGTAGGTATTTAATTTTATTCTCGTATTTTTTGAGGATTGTTCGGAGCTCAAGAGATTTATTAGTGTGATAGGATTTCATTCTGTTGTTGTATATTTCAGCTATGAGAGTTTCTAATAAAATATGGCCAAACTCTCTATCTGCCGTTAGCGCGTTGTAACCAAAAAATAAAAACTTCAGAGAGTTCTCTTGCGGATAGTTTTTGGGATAGAGTTGATCGAGAATATCAAGAGTATATAAAAAAAAATAGGTTGCACTTTCTCACATTCGTACATCATATGGGCAACAGTTTCGCCAGGCTTAAAGCACATAGGGCATTTTGAGTCTCGTCTTATGCTTTTTGCATACATACTGGAATTGTTGGGGATCAGATAGTGCATCGCTCTAAAAATTATTTCGCTTGCCTTGTTGTTGGTATGTCTTTTTTGGAGTTTGTGAAAGTGGTTTTCCCATTCGTCTTCAGTAATCCTAGTCATACTTTTTTTAAAGTTTATTGACCAGTTTCTGTATTTGATTTCTAGAGTTTTATTTGGCTTGTTAAATAGGTGGTAAAGTGTTCGTATTGTAAGGTTTTTATATTCGTATTTAGGTTTGCGTTTGAATAGGTTGTGTGGTGCGTTATGGTAGTCGTAATTCTGAGATTCATTCATAATTTTGTTTCGCCATCCGGATAGTATTGCGTCTATCATTACCTGTAGCTCTGTTTCACTCATTTCAAGCGTAATATGATGTAAAAAGCCGAGTTGAAATACTTTAGCTATGTCACCTATTTGTATAATGCCGCTCTTGATGGTTTTTGTGCTGGGTGTTAGGTATGGTTTTTGGTTCGTTTTTATGAGGTGGTTGAAAAAAATGGGTTGATTAAGTATCTCCTCAACTTGAATAATCTTGACCTTGTTATGTTGTTTTAGTTCGTCCCAGTGTTTTAGAAACTGTTTATAAAAAGGAGGTAGTTTGTGTTACTTATTATAGTTTCTAGCACGTGTTTGCTTTGTTGGAGCGTTTCTGTGTCTATTTAGGATATGGCACATGACGTCTTTCCATGGCCCACTCTGTTCATTATCATACAGCTTAGCAATCCAGTTCGTTTGTATGGCCTTTAGTTATGCTGTCAAGTTGGTTTGCCCGAGCCCACCCTTTCGATCTTTTGTTGGCTTATTGCGCGGTTTAATCTGGGCTTGTTTTCTCCCCAGATGAAGTTGCTGATTTTTGCTTCGATTTTATTTAGTTGCGCGAGGTTGGGCAGGGGCACTATGAAAGCAAGGTGCAAGACTTTAGGCAATACCATCGTGTTTACCACAATTGTTTTGCTCTTCAGCGAAAGTCTGCGCTTGCTCCATTGTCTTAGCGTGTTTTCTAATTTCTCTAGGTTTTCGTGCCAGTTTGTTTTGTAGGAGAAATTCCCAGAGTTGCTAAAGGTGATGCCTAAGCTTCTAAAGGAGTTATTATCCCAGTTAAAGTTGAGATGGTTTTCATTGTTTTTTAATCTGTTTCCACCTAGCCAAATGCCTTGACATTTGGCCAGGTTGATTTTGGCGCCTGTCGCTTTGCGGTTAATTTCTAACGCTTTGCCTATATTTTTGATGGATTCGTCTCCTGTTAGGTAAAAATTTGTATTATCAGCATATTGCTGTATTTTTGTTTCCCTGTTTCCTACATTTATTCCGGTTATCTGAGGGTTTAGTCTAACGTACGAAGAGAATATTTCCGCTTGTATGATATACAGAATCATTGAGAGAGGGCAACCATGCCTTACGCCTCTTTGTATATCTACCTTTTCTGAGAGATTTCCGTTAATTTTAACTTTTGCATAGATACCGTTGTAATGAGTTTTTATATGTGATACAAAAAGTTCTGAAAAACCAAAATGTTGAAGACTTTTAAAGAGAAACTCTCTATCTGCTCTGTCAAAGGCTTTGACCTGATCAATGGACAGTATGCAGGGCCCGATTTTTTCTGCGTTAGCTATGTCTATTATATCTCTTGTATAGCTTAGGTTGTAGTTTATCGTTCTATTTTTAATGCACGCCGTTTGATTCTCATGTATTATTTTAGGTAAGATTTCGACAAATCTCTTAGCTATTATTTTTGTCAAGATTTTGTAGTCGACATTTGTTAGTGATATCAGGCGCCAGTTGTTTATATCTTTTTTGTTTCCTTTTTAATAAATACAGGAGATAATCGCTTCCTTTTGGGTCGCGGTCATCTCCTTGGTATTTAAGATGTTGTTTAGAGTGTTTGTCAGTTCGTCGCTGACCATATTTTTAAAGGATTTGTAAAACTCAACAGTTAGCCTGTCAGAGCCAGAAGATTTGTTGTTACTCATCTCTGAGATCGTCTTTTTAACTTCGTTGACTGATATCGTTTTTGTTAATGTTGTTTTCTTCGGGCGACACTTGCATATAGGGATTGCAATCCCGCACACTTTTCAATCCCGCGGGATCCGCGCGGAATTTTTTAATTTCTGTGCGGATCCCGCGCGGGATTAGTAGGTTTCTTATGCACGTTATAAAAGGCAAAATGACAATTGTATTTTTCTTTCAAGTATTTCAGAACAAATATACTCAACTTATTAAATTGATAAGATAAGGTAAATAAAGCCCAAAAACACAATTCATTTGTAAATCAATTTAATTCTTAACATTTAATGAACAAAAAGATAAGCCAAAGTACATAGAACATCTTTTAGCTTTACGTAGAACGTCTATTAGCTTTATTTATTTTTTAAAATATCAAAATGAGAAAATCATTGTAAGAAATGCGCTCTTAAGAAACAGGACCTACTTAAAGTATGTATCATCACTTAATCTACTCCTCAAAGGACTGCATATGTAACCAGCAGCTGAAAAAGCTCTCTCGGCCTCTACGCCTGTTGGTGGTATGGTCATCAAGTAACTATGCGCTATATCTAGAAACTTGCCTCTTGCTCCTTTACTTTTATAGGCAGACATTTCCTGCTTCAACAATTTATCAAAGTCTAAAGAATCTAAATTTGGTATCTCCTTTGCATTTTCTGTCCAGCTTTTCTTGTCTTTCTGTATTTGATTTTCCAATTCTTTTTTCAGCGATAGAATTGTAGGAGTAAGTATTTGGGAATTGTTAATAGAATCTGCAGCTTCTTTTTCTTCGAGTTCATTTTCTTCGTCTTCATTTCTTTCAATTGTATAAACTCTTTTCAATGCTTTTTTTATTTCTTGACGCATAACGGTTCTTTTTGGCATTGAAAAAGTGTCTTCATTTTTTTTAAATTTCTTGTTCATACTCTTTAGGATTTTGTAAGTAAACTAGTAGTCTATTTAAATTCTTATCACGACGTTGTGCAAACCTCTCACGAAGTGCTCAAAAGTGATGATTGCTTTTACAATTTATCTAGCATAAATTGAAAAGTTGTTTCCGCAGTGACAAGGTTCGATTCTCTCCTGCATAAAAGTTCGAGACAAGTTTTAGTGGTGCCAGGCAAATAATTAAGTCATGATTTGGGACCACTCTCAATCAACATCAATTAAGGCTTTTTCAATACACACTTTTAGTCTATGAAATCTTTTTAACATATCGAACATACTGTCCCACCTAGTTTTACAATCAAGAATCAACTGAAGCTTTTTCCCGTGTTCTTGTAGGATATACTTCTGTAAATATGTATCATGTTTGACAGGAGAGTTTTTAAATATTTTTACAACCTTTCTCACTTTTTTCATGAGATCTTTGTAATTGCTAACCAATTCAGCAGATAGTCCGTCCAAAATCATTGTCAAACCATATTCTTTATTTATAACTTCATCATCCTCTGTGTTCCTCTGAAGAAGACGAGTATGGTAACTCAGTGTTACCATACTCGTCTTCTTCTTCACAATTTTCATATGTAGTAATCAATTCTTCATCTTCTCCGCTGTTTTTCTTGTATAAGATATCAATAACTGCAAGTTGTATTCCATGAGCATAGCAGAGTTGTTGATAGCAAGACATCATTTTACCGACTTTCACCATCACACTTGCTCCATCAGTGGTCATGGCGATAATGTCTTTTTGGAGGTCAATATCGAAGCTATTTAGCCTTTCTGCAACTGACTTGACCCAATATTCTGCATTACACGATCCATGGATTCGAATCAGTCCAAGATAAAAGTGTTTCGCCTCCGTATGTACATTTAAGTTTAAGTATCTGACTATTTTGTGATGTCCATTCGTCAAACGTTATTGAAAACCTTTGATTTTGCTTTTTTAGTGATGTGAATTTTTGCATTATATCGGCTTTTACAGAGTCTGAGAATTTAACTATTACCGATCTTATAGTATTAGGTGAAGTACGGAGCCGGAAACCATTCTTTGAAAACAAATACCGTAAATCTGAAGATGTGTAAAAACTATTAAATGTAAAGCCATCTTTTGCAACCATGCGCGATACCATTTTTTGCATAGAAATTTCCTTTACGAAAAACGTGTCAATTGTTCTGACCTTTTTCGATGGAATTACTTCTTCGTCTTCGCAGTCGATGTATATTTTAGGCCTCTAGTTCAACTGATTCATGCTGTTTTGAAGTTGAAGCTCCGTCTTGTTGTAAAACGTTTGATTTTAAATCGGTGCCATGTTTAGTTTTTAAATGGATTAATAACCCTTTAGTTGATCTTTGACCAATAATTAAAATAGCCGAACATAACATGCACTTCGCATTTTCTCCTTTATCACTTTTTTTAAAATAATTCCATATAGTTTTAATTTGCGACATGCTCAGCACTTTTGTTTTAAAATCTTGATGTAAATAATTTTTAAAGACTTTTTAAAAAGTAGTTTTTAAAAGTATATTTTTTACAATTATACACGCACGTTTTCAATTTCACGTTTTCAGCATACTCATTAACAAAAATTTCAACATCCTCATTAGCGAAAATTTCAGCATAATCGTTAACTAAACAAAAAAAACTTTGAACAAGCTCGACTTATGTTTTGCTAAATAATTGTTTATTTTAGAATGATTTTTTTACATTTATAGCTAAGAAAAATATTTTAATAGCCGAAGATAATTTTTTAAATGGATTTGTTTCGCAAATACATTAAACACTTTTAATTTGATATCTTTTTTGTCTTTTTAGTTTAAAAGAATTGACTTTTTTGTTTAAAAGCAATAGTTTCGAAATCCCGCAAATCCCGCGGATCCCACAGTAGTTTTTGCGGGATCGCGCATGCGCTAGATTAATGCGGGATCCCGAGATCCTGCTAAGCGGGATTGCAATCCCTACTTGCATAACGTCTGCGTTTTGAAATAGATGGTCTTGCGCTTTTTTATCGTTCGCTTTCTTCTTGTACAGTTTTTCGTAGAATTTTCTAAATTTCTCGGTAATTATCTCGGTGTCCTTTTTTAGTGTCCCGTTTGGGGAGTCGAACTCAGTGATGAGTCGCTTAGAGAGTTTTAGTTTTTCAAGATCAAAAAATAATTTTGAGTACCGTTCGCCTTCAAGACGCCATTGTATTCGCGCTCTTATCGCCGCTCCTTTTGCTTTTTCAAGTTCTATTTGTTCAAGTTTGTGTTTCAGTTCGCCATATAAAATTTTCGTGTTGTTGTAGAGGTGCATTTTTTTTGCCGCGTTTTTAAGAAGTTTTTTAAGCTTGTATTCCTTTTTGTTTTTTATTTGGTTTTGTTTTTTACTATAGTGTATTGATGCGTTTTTAATTTTTTCTTTAGCTTTTTCCCACCAGTCTTTGATATTCGTGAAAACATGCTTTTGCTGCTCCCACTCTTTCCAGACCGATTCTACGAGGCTTTTGCATTCCTCATTGTTTAGGATGGATCTGTTTAAGATCCACATGCCTCTTCCTATTTTTAAAATGTTTGATGTTATTTCCAATACTTGTGCTTTATAATGGTTGGTCAGAATTGTTGGTTCGAGAAAAGTGTTGATATTTTGTCTTTGGTGTTTGCTGACGTAAAAACGGTCTGTTCTCGAGTGGGATACACCGTTCGTGGCTGCAAAAGTATACTCTCTCTTTTGTGGGTTAAAGATGCGCCATGTGTCTTCTACGTTTAAGAAATTTAAAAGGTTTTTTAAAGTATTGTTAGAGAGACATGGACTTCTGTATACCTCAGGGTATCTATCGATTTCTCACAAGGTGGAATTAAAATCGCCGCCCATCATTAGGGTGACGTTGACTAAGTTTTTGGAATGCATTTCCGATTTAAGGTTTTAGAAGAGTTTAGTTCTAGCGTTCTGCGCTTCTATGGTTGATCCGGATGCCGCGTAGAGACTGATGATTACATATATTTGTTGATTTAGATTTAACGCTACATAATTATAGTTTCCGTTAGCGTCGCTGCCTTGAAAAAGAGTCTGAATGTTTTTTTGGCGACAGAGGATCGCGATGCCTCGTGTTCTCACCTCACCGGGCAAGAAGAAAATATCTCCATCCCATTTGTTTTAGATGAAGAGGTATTCTTTCTCACCCAGGTGGGTCTCCTGAAGTAGATAGAAGTCGCACCCCTCATTCCATAAATAGCTTAGCAAAGTTTGTATTTTATTTTTATCTTTTAGTCCTTGGACATTGGATGTGAAAAAGGTTACTTTTTCCATATTTAAAAGAGTCATGCACACCGTCCTTGATCAGGCCAAACCCTCCTACAGAGTCTTACGCGCCCACAAATCCAAATAAAAATATCTAATAGACAAGCACAAAAATTAAAAAATAAAAAAAGTGAAATAATGAAAAAAGAATATCAGGGATTCCATACCGCTCTCGATATTGTTAATACGGTCGTGGGCTCCATTACTAGTTCCATTTCGGTTTCGTATTTTTCGATATTCTTTCTATTTGTCCTGGTGTTTCTTTCCGGGGTGTAGGTGGATGAGTTCTTTTGCTTTCTGCCCTTTGTTTGGTGTTATCGGTATCCTCTTCTGACACTTCTCCTTCCTCTTTTTGTTCCGCTGCTTCCGTTTCCTCAACGATTGTTACATCTTCTGTTGGGTGAGGAGTTTAATTAATGTGGTTGAATTATTGGTATCGTTTTCTTTTTCTTTCTCCTACTTTCGCGCTTCTTCAAAGGCCGCCTCATTTCTTTTTTGAATATCACTGATTTTCTTTTTCGTTTCTTCAGAGAGACTGACGTCAAATCTGGTCGTCATCTAGGATGACAAAGGTGTTTCTCTTTTTAGCTTTCTCCTTCTTCTCATTTTTCTCGTTTTCATCTTTCTTATTTTTCTTGGGGGGTACAGGAGTTTGCCGACATCTTTCTCTTGGGATGTGCATTCCGCCACACAATCTGCAAAAGAACTCTTTGCCGGCAAAGTGCAGCATTATTCTCTGTTCGTTAACTTCTATTTGGTGGGGTAGTTCATTTACAGATTTCTTGAGTTTGACTCTGAAGAGTCGGCGACTATCTTCAATCGTTCTATCGAATTCATAGGTCGCATGTTTTACGCTAATAAACTCTTCAACATACGGGGAGAGTTTTTCGATGAGGTCGTCGTCGGATCACACTTTATTGTAATCACACTTTATTGTAATCAGGAAATCAAAATCTTCTCTTCTTTTAAAAGTAACTGCTCGATCGAAATCAGAGATTTCTACTTGGGTTTGGGAAAGGGCGTTCACGTCTGGTTATGTTTTCAAATCGGCGAACCATCGCCCTTCCCGGTGGTAAGTGAAGTGCTCGAATTTGGCCCTCCCAATTCTTAGTGATATCTTTTCGCTGATCTCCTTCGCTTTCTCGGATATGTATCAAGGGTCGGAAGATCACGGGGGATCCATCTGGATTCGGAATTCAACAACTCTTTCCTGGACTTTCTCAGCAACATTGCTAGCTTTAGCAGCATAAGATGCCATTTTTCAGTCGTGAGTTTTTTCTTTTTTTTTTATCATTCCCCTTCCCGAAAATCCGAAATGAACGAAATGCGATTGGTAAGTATTTGATGCATTTTTTTTTTGGGATATATTTATAATATATAAGTATTTACAGTTTTAAGCGTGTTTTACATACATAAATATTATTTACAAGGTTTTTTTTAAAAAGGTTTTCTCTTTTTCATAATAAATTCTTCCGTCTGATGGTGGAGTGCAAAATAGTTTGTTTCTTTTTCTTTTTTTTTTTT
>QPEY01000285.1:17701-49822 GCA_014706445.1 Hydra viridissima | reverse complement strand
AATAATTTTTTTTTCTGATGGTGTAGTGCAAAATAGTTTTTTTTTTTTTTTTTTTTTTTTTTTTTTTTCTTACTTTTTTTTTTTTGTTTTACAAGAAGCATAAAGAGAAAGGAGAGGTAAGGAAAAGATAGAAAAGTAGCAAAAAAGACATGGTGTTTGAGATGTTAAATGTCAGATGTTTTTAGAGAATAAAAAGAGGTATAGATAAAGAATTATGATATGATTTCTCATATCATATCAGTATAAGTTAAATTTAAAATAAGATCATAAGATCAAAAGGATTTATTAAAAGATTTCATGAACGGAGCTGGTGTTTAAATTTTTCCGTTTAAGTGAGTTTAAATGCTGACTTTTAATTTTCCATTTTCAAGATAACATAGTTTGTCCGTGTGACAGAAAAGATCACGAAAGATGTTTAAAACGTTCCTTTCAGCGTGATAGTTATATTTTACTATGATTATATCTTTAATTTTTTTTTTAATTTTTTGGATATCATTTTGTGCATCCACTTTTCCATTTCTTAGCACCGCGTGGCAGCGTCCGCTTCATATCTCATACATTATAATCTGAGTGAGCGCCAAAAGCAAACGCGACACCGGGTGCCTCTCCGACAAATGTGCTATGTCGAGTAGAAAAATAGAACTTGCCGGTTCTATTCTTCTACTCGGCACGAAGGATTTATATATGTGCTTGAAATATTCCCAGATTTCGATCGAGGGTGGACAGAGTGTGAAGATATGAATCGCGTCTTCTACGCGCCCGCATGTTTTCCACTTTTTGTTTTTAAAAGTATGTTGCCGTGAGTTTCTCGTTAGTTATGTCGCTGTCGGTAGACTGTTGTGTAAGAATCTGTAAAGTACATTTTGGGTAGTTCCGTGTGCGTGAGAAGTGAAGTTCCGTTTCCAAATCAATGTCCAGGGCAGCTTTGTTTTCGTCACTCCAGTCCAGTAGCGTTCAGTCGTCACAACTGTTGTTTTGTTTTTTGTTATTTCTGTGTATATGGATTTGCAAGTTTTGTTAGTTGTGTCAAAATGAATGGAAGTTCGGTCAAGTATTGTATTGCTGTTTTGAAATATTGTGGCGTTTTGTCGTCCCAATGTTTCGGAAAGTCGTTGTGTCTCAGAAAGGTCCAGTCTGGGTGTTTGTGTGTGAATTTTGTCAAAGAGCTCGCCAGCCAGTATTTATAAAGATAATGGCAGTCATGTGTGTTTTCAGCGCATCTCTGTGTCAGTTGAAACAGAGTCTTTAGGTGGAGCGCGAGACATTGGTATTTCGGTGAGAGTATGCCAAGACCTCCGCTTTTGATAGGGAGGAAAAGAGTGCTTCTTTTAACAGGGTTGTTACCCAGTTAAAGTTTATTATTTGCGTTAGCCTTGCATAAGAGGTGACTCCCAGTGTTTTTAATCCGTTCCCGTTCGCCCAAGTTATGTCCTTTAGTTTAGCGTCAGAACTGGGTTTTAAACCTCCCAGAGCCAAACCTCTCGTTTAAGACGCGTTTATAATAGAACCGCTAGCTTTTTGAAAGATACCTCCCTTCCGGAAGAATATTTGAACAGATTGGCCGTTTCTGGCGAAAAGAAGAGAGTCGTTGGCATATGTACTGCCTCATCGCCCTATGTATTGGGAAACTGCGGGGGATGTACACAATTCCATGGTGTCGGCAGCTATGTCACGCAATAAATTCAGTTCCATAATGAGTAATATACATTTTGCCAATAACAACGAACTTGATATGACTGACAGGTTTGCCAAAGTCCGCCCTCTTATCCAGTCCATCAATGCTGCTTGCCTGGCAAACTTTCAGCCTGAACAAATCATCAGCATAGACGAAAGTATAATCCCTTATTACGGAAAACACGGTGCAAAGCAATACATCCATGGCAAACTCATCAAGTTCGGGTTTAAGATGTGGGTGGCAGTAACTCGTTTGGGATATGTAATCAATTTCTACCCATATCAAGGTGCCGGCACGACGGATAAAGATCTGGGCCTCGGTGGATCGGTGGTGGACAATCTCACAAAAGATTTACCAAAACGTGACGGTAATTTCTTTCACATTGTGTTTGACAACCTCTTTACCAGCCCACGACTGTTGCGCTTACTAGCGGATAGAGGAATGGCCGCCACGGGCACTCTCCGTTCTAACCGAACTGAAGGTGCGCCATTGAAAAACATCAAAGCAATGGACAAGCTGCCTCGTGGCTCGCATGACGTTGCCCTGGATCAAAAGGCTAATAAATGCTTGGTACGCTGGCATGACAGTAAGGTTGTGGCAGTCGCATCAACTTACGCTGGTGTCGCACCTCTTCGCAAAGCTAAGAGATATTCATCAGCACAGAAGAAGCGCATAGACGTTGATCAGCCTTCAGTAATACAACTGTACAATTATGGGATGGGGGGTGTGGACGGCCTAGACCAAAATCTAGCTTGCTATATGATTCAGCACCGATCAAAGAAATGGTATTGGCCAATATTTAGATTTTGTGTTGATTTGGCCGTTCAGAACGCCTTCCAGCTGTACCGTATGCAGGAGAAAATACCTGGCGCCCCGGAGCATGATCTGCTGTCATTTTGACGTCTGATTGCACAAACCTATGTGCAGACACTATCAATGAAGAAGAATTCAGTGCCGTATCCGCCACCTCGTGTGGCAGTCGATCGACGAGTACTTACTGAAGTACGCACAGATGCTACAGATCACTGGATTGCTCAGGGTACACAGCGTCGATGTGTGGCACTCGGCTGCAAAGGCACATCAGTCTTCTACTGTGAGAAGTGCAATGTGGGACTGCATCCTGGTTGCTTTAAGGCATTCCACTGCAAATAGCTGATGCCTGTTTTTGTCAATGAAATATAGTCTTTGCAACTTAACATTAATGTGACATTACAGTTATTATGTGCTATTTAAAAGTTCATGATATTTTTTGCATCCATTTCGTTGTGTCTGAACACCTTTGCGTCAAACGGGCAGTTTTCACTCGCTAGGTGGCCCTATGAAATAATTAATAACAGTTATAAAACGTCACTGTGAGTTATGCTGCATCAGTTAACATTGCCATGTGATTCCTGGTTTCAGAGTTTGACTATTCTTCTTGTCATAGCCAAATATGACACGTGAGAAAACCTGTACCCTCCTGCAGCTAGCGTCAGTTTAAACTGACACCTATATTTTCACCTATATTCACTTAAGTATATAAAAAAATTATGAAACAGTTGATGAATATTGTTCATTTGGACCTAAATCACACCAAATAAACACAAGAAACACATTTTAAAAATCATGGGTTTATATGAGTTAATAGTTTGTTTTTCAAAATTAATAAACATCTCATTCAAGGTGTGGTAGGTGAAAAGTTTTACACAAATAATGTTATATTTTCTTATGTTCTTAATTTATAGTCTTAAGATTTTTATTTTGAAAATTTACTGTTTGTAAGTTGTGAGCACATTTTGTTTGTATAAATTTATTTATTATTTATATGTATATATATATATATATATATATATATATATATATATATATATATTTTATAGTTTTTGATAAATATATCTGTCATTTAATATTGCTAAAAAATGTGTTTATATATGTTATATATAAACCATACTTGTTTAGAGTTGTATATATGTCAAAGTTATATTGTTTCCATGTTTTCAAAGTGGTGCGACTTGGGATTATGTTGAGCAAGCGATGTATTTACAGCCAAGCAATGTATTTATAGCAGAGGTAGGACTTGGCAGCATTTAGTGTCAGGCAGTGTTACTGCTTTAGAGTTAGGTTGTGTTGTGTAGCCTTTTTAATTATTCTGGAAACACAATCTCTGTTAATGTTTAGCGTAATGTGTATGAGAGAGTATGCAACCTTGATCTTTAAATTTAGGGTGTTTTAATGTCCTAAGTTTGAAGTAATTGAATAACAAATATTGAATATAAAAACAAATATACTTTTATGTATTTATATGTTTAGTAAAAAAATAAATATAGTTAACTTTAAATTGGTTTTCTAATTTTGACTTTCATATTTTAATTTGGTTTGTTATTTTCGCTGGAGTTTAGGATCAAGAGTGTAAATATTCTATTTTTATGTGTTATTGTTGAGATGTTTTGTGTTCAAATTCATTTTTAGCAATAAACNTTCAGTTTTTATGTAGTGTTTTTTTTTTTTGGTTTTTTTGGTTTTTGTTTTTTTTTTTGTTATGGTATTATAATTCCTCTTTTTTTTTCTTTAAGATTTACGATTGACGCATACGATTTATAAAAAAAACCTGATAACCTTTTATTGTAAATTTTTGTCAGTTAAAATAATATAAATATATGCAATTAGTTCAATTTTTAAAAATCTTTATTTTATTCCTAATTATTTGTTGTACGTAACTTTGGGGATATTTTTAAACGGGGAGGGGGGTATAATTGTAGTTTGGCGCATAAGTCAAATATCGAGTTACTTAAATTTTATAAGGTGTTAAACTAATTAATTATCTTAGTTCGCATTTGCAACACTTTTGAGGAAAGAAACAATTCTTATATATATTAAAAAGAAAAAATTGTTATACATGTAAATCATTGTTTTACATTTTATTATTTTGGTAAAAGGTCTTCATCAAAAACTTGATTACTCTTAATAAAAATAAATCTATTCTCCTTACCACCATTAAGGCAAAAACGGGGAAGGGAGGTCCTTTATTAGAGTCAAATTATTAAAGAGAATTAAATTTCGAGTAACAAAAGGAATTTTTTATAAATGGTAGCAAATAACCGTTTACTAAAAATTATTGAAACAAAGAGGCCATATATAAAAATGATGACATTAGTGCCATAAATAGCAATAGTCAAATGGTCAGATATTTTGAATAAATTTATTTAAATGTGTGCATTTAACGTTTTAAAGACAATTTCCTTTGTTAAAGAAACATGTATCAAGAGGATGCCAAAGAATATTAATTCATGTAAAATTTACGTTCTCTTTATATTAATCTTATTAATTAAAGTTCACGTTAAAAGAATATAACACGAATTTAGCTTTACTTTTTCGTCAATTTAAAGCATGAGGAAGTAATATTATTTTATATCAGTAACTAAAAACGTATTGTTTTGAATTTAGTAATGTCGAGGAAAATGGTAATGTCTTACACTGATATGACCTATGTCAGCTGTAAATTACTCAAATAATGTTAAATAATTGGTAAATTATTTAACCTCCGCCTATTTTTTAATTTGAAGGCGTTTTTCTATAAGGGTAATAGTTATAGTTTTGCAACTTTAAATTGTGGAAAAACAGCCACTATAAATTAACAGACCGACCATAACCCGTATTACGGGTCGCTTTTTTGCTAGTATTTATTAATAATATAATTATAAACATACTTTAACAACAAGCAAATAATTATCAATGATGGAAAAAGAAAAGACGAGATTATTGCTTTTAAATCAAAGAGAACAAAAAGAAAGCATAATGATTAATCTATTTATTGTTGTTAATTTCACAGTATTTTAAAATTTATTGTGATTTTATGAATGTTTATATTACTATAAATAAAAAAGAACTTTAGACAGTTGTTTATTTGTTTTAATAATATATATTTTTATTATTCCAGCATTTTATGAAAACTCAATAATTACAAAAAAAAAAAACTGGCCTCCTAATTTTTTCCGTAAAAACCAACAAACGCGGCCGTGTATTTATAGTAGGCCATGATATCAATCACTCAATGTACTTCAACTACCTCAAGAGTTTTTATGTTATAACGGGTTAAAAGTTACTCCGGTGGAAGCACTGTATATTTATTTAAAACGCTTTCCTAAACTGAATATTTATTTAAACGGTTACTCGATATGATACTCGACATACATATATATATGTGTGTGTGTACTTGTGTATATATCCTAAATTTGTATCAGAAATTAAATAATTACTTAGTTAAACTTTTGGAGCAAGTACTACTTTGATCCATTTATAAGCCGTTTTCAGAAAACACGAATTTTAACGTTTTGAAGTTGCGTAAGAAGCTTTAAAACGGCATTTCAGTGAATCCCATTCATTGCGCATGCCTAGTGTCAAATATTTATCATAAATTGTAGAAGTTGCCGTTGCAGTTTTGTTATCGTAAGCTCTCAATTGTCGCCAGCACAGGTTTTAGCCTCTTCGCAATTATTTTAGTTAAGATCTTGTAATCTGTGATCAGGAGGGAGATTGGTCGCCAATTAGAAATGTCGCACTTATCGCCTTTTTTATAGAAGCAGGATATAAGCGCTTCCTTTTGCGAGGTCGTCATTTCGTTTTTGCTAACAACCTCGTTTAGCATGGAAACGATGGTATCTCCCAAGACGTTGAAGTGGGTCTTGTAGAACTCGACGGTTAGGCCGTCGGGTCCAGGAGATTTGTTGTTAGTCATGCCTTGGAGGGCCGAATTGACATCCTTCAAGGTGATGGGCTCGCTTAGCGCATGTTGTTGAAAGTCGCTTATCCAGTTCACCTCGACGCGATCTAAAAGACGCTTTTGGTGTACAGGGCTGTTTTTGCTCTCCTTGTACAAGTGTTAGTAAAATTCCTTAATATTTTCCCCGGTGGTTGTTTTCTCATTTTCGTTCTTATCTTTTAATGCGCGTGACAACTTGCTTAACAGTTTTCGTCTTCTCAAGCTAAAAAAAGGTGTTGCATTTTTTGCCGAGAGTGCGCCATTTAATTTTAGCACGAACAGCTGCACCGTGCGCTCTATTCATTTCAAGTTGCTCAGCAACAACAAACCACTGAAATCAGAATCGCAGTCTCACAAGCTGCGGAACCCACTGGCCAACTAGTACAAGTACAAAAACAAAATTACCATAAAAAACAGAAACATTCCAAAAGACCCACGAAAAAGAATTACAGCAAATAAGAGGAGTCGAGGAGGCGAAGAAGAAACATGAAGAAAAGGGAATGAACGTGGACTTTCAAATACAATCCTACGAATAATTCGTAGATTGCAACAAAAAAATCCACGAAAAAGCTAAACGAAAAGGAGAGAGACAAAGAATTCAAAGAAAGCAATAAACGAGTTAGAGAAAACAAAGATAGGGAAGAGGCGATGGAAAATGAAGACTCAAGCACATGGAAGAAAGTGGAAAAAATATTTAAAAGAAGCGCACCGCCGCAAACGCCACAAAAAACGGACTTAATAAAGAGACTGCATAATCAAAAAACACTCAACCAGTCGACCGGGTGAGAAAACCTTATATATTATATATCCGCGCATTATATTTTGCGCGCCTTTTCTTTTATTTTTTCCTTCAAAATATATATATATACATTTTTTTTTATAAAGTTTTTACGCCTTACATATGTTCTTTTACATATTTACATATCAAATCAAGTAATAGAGTTCGGCGACCCATCAGGTCGACGGTCCTCACCTGTTAAAAATGAGCAGCGTAAAAGTTTACTCAGCAAGCGTTTCAGGTTAAAAAAACGAAATTAAGAGAAAAACTGGATTAAAAAATTTTAAAAAACTTAAATGCGATTACATTTTTATTCAAGAAACTCACCTTAACGAAAAAGAATATCTCCTTACGGCAAAAGAATGGAACGCCTCTGCGTTCTTTTCTGCTGGTGGCGAGAGAACACGCTTCACCGCAATTCTATGTGCTAATTACCTCAATGAAATTTTCTTTGAGCATGCTGATGTAAATGGCAATTTCAACATTCTGGCTACTAGAACAAAAGAAAAAAAATTCCTCTTAATAAACATCTACGCCAAATCTGGACATACGAAACAGCAACTAAACGACACAAAAAACATTTTTCATAAAATAACAAAATTATTACATAATATAGACTTAAAGGAATACTTAATCATCTGTGGAGGAGATTTAAACATGGTTCTTGACGAAGCCGATAGATACCCCGAACTCTATAGAAAAACTTGCGGCTCGACGCAGAGCCTAAAAACTCTCTTAAACAGATTCGACCTTGAAGACATGTGGCGTACCTTTAACATCAACAAAGAGGAATATACATACAAGTCCACTAACAACGTGACGAATTCTAGGATAGACAGAATTTACATCAGCAAAAGCGCTAGGCAATATGTAACAACAAGCCACGTGCCAGCGACGTTCTCAGATCACTACAATGCCATAACTGCGAAAATAAAACTTCAAAAAATTGATTTCGGTAAAGATATTTGGATTTTAAATAACAAGCATTTAAAAAATGAAAACTACCAGTCACAACTTAAAAACTTTCTCTCAAAAGAAATCGAACAAATAAACAACTTTGAAAAAATCATCGACTGGTGAGAAGCGCTTAAAAATGCAATTAAAAACCATGCTCAAACTTACAGCAAAATAGAAGCAAATAACAAAAAAATAGAAAAATACAAACTAAGAAAAAAACTAAGAAACGCACAAAAAAAGATGCACAATAACACCAACATGGTGATTCTTTATAGAGAACTAAAAAAACAAATTAGAGTATTTTGAAAAAAATAGAGCGATAGGAGCGGCGATACGTGCAAGAATTACATGGAGATATCAAGGCGAAAAATGCAACAAATTTTTCTTAAATCTTGAAAAGAACAAATTGGCAAAATAAGTCATTAACGAAATTAAATCGGAAGCCGGAGAAACAAAAACACACTCCAGAGACATTATCGCTGAATTCGAGAACTTCTATAAAAAACTTTATATTACCGAAGAGAGAGACCTCTCAAGCCAAAAGTATCTTTTCCAAAACACTGAATCTAAAAAAATTTCAAAAAACAACAAAAAAAATTCCCCAAAAACCAATAGAACTTTTTGAAAAAAAGCGATAATGGAACTGGAGAACAACTAATCACCGGGATCCGACGGACTTACCGCGGAGTTCTACAAAGCCAGTTTTCTCCTTTTGAGGGAAACTATGCTGGCTTTGTTCAACTTCGTCTTAAGCCACAGCGAAATGACGGATTCTCAAAAACAGGCTATAACTATATGCCTCAACAAAAAAGGAGAAAAAAAAGATATTAATAACTGGAGACCGAGATCTCTCCTGAACACTGGTTACAAAATACTGTAACAGGTCCTGGCCAACAGGTTGAAACATGTCCTCCCGCAAATAATTAGCGAATGTCAGACGGCATGTATCACGGACAGGACCATATACGACAACCTCAGTTACACGAGAGATATCATAAAAATAGCCCATGAAAACAAAATGAACGCCTCGATAATCTCCATAGACCAGGTGAAGACCTTCGACAGGGTGAATCGTATTTTTTTATTTGATAGCCTACGATTTTTCGGCTTCGGTGTTTTATTTACTAACTTTATCAAAACGCTTTATTACGATATGTCCGCGCGCGTTAAAATAAACGGTTTTCTTTCTAAAAATATAAAAGTAATAAGAGGAGTAAGACAAGGTTGTCCCCTTTCAAACTGAACCGCGAAAAATGCCAAGGACTGTGGTTAGGTACCAACATCACTCAAAACAAGGACTACCTAGGCTTCGATTGGGGAGATCCCTGCTTCAAGAGCTTAGGAGTTCTCTTTTCCAACAAATGAGTTCAGCGCGTTTACAAACAGTGGAGGGAGGAAGTAGGCAATGTTCGAGAGAAAATCCTGAAATGGTCGAGAATTAATCTCTCCTTTAAGGGCAAGGCGCTTATTATAAACCAGTCGCTACTTAGCGGCCTGTGGCAGCTTGCCTTTATCCTATCTCTACCCTGCCAAAAACTTATTGCCAAACTTGAAAATATCATCAAGAATTATTTGTGGGACAACAAAAACATCAAAACAAACAAAAAAGTCTTCAAATTGCCGATTGAAAAGGGTTGACTCAAAATAATAAACATCAGAGAAAAGCTCAAATCCATCCAAGCGAGCTGGGTGTCCTAACTTTTCAACGGCAAAAACATAGGACATTGGTGCAACACAGCCGAACACATACTCAACAAATACAGAAACGCCGGACAGGGAAACTTAGTGTTTCTGACCGCCCACTAAGACGCGACTCTCAAGACTCTAATATTAAAGATTGGTGGGAAGCTGGCAAAGAGATACTAAAAAAACAAACTAGAAACTTCAGCAAAAGCAAAACCAATCAAAAAACAAAAAACAATACTAACTCAAAAAACTTTTAAAAAACGCTATGAAGAAAATGCATAAAAAGAATTACATGAGAATTCTATACACTGAAGTAAAACAAAAATTAGAAAAAATAGAGCGTGAGAAAGCAAGAGGGGCGTCTACAAGAGCGCGCATTGAATGGCGATTCGATTGTGAACAATGCACCAAGTTCTTCTTTGGTGAACAAGGCACCAAGTTCTTCTTCTAGAAAGACAAAAACTTTCAAAACAACTCATAACTGAGATTGCTTCCCCGGACGGCACCATTAAAAACGACACTTTAAACATTACTAAAGAAATTAAAAATTTCTATGAAAAATTATGCAAAAGAAAATCCAATGATATTAATGCGCAAGATTTATTATTTCAAAACGCGAAAGTAAAGCGGGTGACGCGCGAGGAAAGCAACCTTCTATCTGAAACTATAACAGTGAACGAGGTGAAAAAAGAGATTTCAGAGATGAAAAGTAACAAATCTCCTGGCTCTAATGGTTTAACTGCAAATTTTTATAAATCCTTTATAAACTTGATTAGTAAAGATCTTACTGACACTCTAAACAACGTGCTACACGCAAAGGAAATGACCGCAACCCAAAAAGAAGCGATCATTTCCTGCATTTATTAAAAAGGCAATAAAAAAGATATAAGAAATTGGAGACCTATATTACTCACAAATATTGATTATAAAATCTTGACCAAAGTACAAGCAAGGAGATATCGAGATATTCTTCCATGAATAATACACGAAAACCAAACTGCGTGTATAAAAAACAGGACGATAAATAACAACCTGAGTTTCACAAGGTACATTACAGATATAGCTAATGCGCAAAAATTAGACGCGTGCAAACTGTCCATTGATCAGGTTAAAGCCCTTGACAAAGTAGACAGAGAGTTCCTTGTTAAAAGTCTCTGGCACTTCGGTTTAGAAGAACTTTTTATTTCTCAAATATTAACTCTTTGTCACAACATTAACGCTAAAGTGAAAATTAACGGAAACCTTTCTGAAAAAATAGAAATAGAAAGAGGTGTAAGGCAAGGTTGCCCTTTTATCGATGATTTTATACATCATTCAAGCGGAGATATTAACCTCATACATAAGAGAAAACAAAAAGATAACGGAAATACAAATAGAAAACAAAGAAACAAAAATACAGCAATATGCTGACGATACAAATTTTTACTTATCCGGTAACAATTCCATCAAAAGCGTAGGTGAAGCGCTAAAAATAAACAATAGAGCAACAGGCGCCAAAATCAACCAGGCCAAATACCAAGGCATATGGCTAGGTAAAAATAGACTGGAAAACAAAGAAAAATTCCTCAACTTTAACTGGGAAAACAGCTATTTCAACAGTTTAGGCATAACTTTCTGTAAATCCGGAAATTTTTACTACAACTCAAACTGGGATGAGCATGTAAAAAAAATGGAAAAGGCGATGAGCCAGTGGTGCAGGCGCAAACTATTACTTAAAGTGCAAAACTATTATATTAAACACGCTAGTATCGCTTAAGATTACTCACCTCGCATTTGTAGCGCCCCTACCAAACGCCGTGCAACTGAACAAAATAGAAACATCCAACAGTAACTTTCATTGGGGCGAAAACAAACCCAGACTAAGCAGAGCGATCAGCCAGCAGAAAATTAAAAACGGTGGGTTGTGACAAATAAACATAACAGCAAAATTAAAAGCCATTCAAACCCACTGGGTGGCCAAGCTATATGACAAAGAGCAGAAAGGTACGTGGAATGACGCGATGCGATGCATCCTTAACAAGCACAGAAACGCGCAACAAAGCAAACACGTATTAAAAAACAGTATTAACTCATACTAACAGACTCCCCCCCCCCCCTTTTACAAGCAATTATTGAAAAACTGGAACGAACTCCGAGAAAGGGGCAGAGAGTTGGTAATATAAACTGAGGAAATACTGAATTAGCCGTTGTTTTACAATCAACACATAAAAACGCCTAAAATGCTATACTTAAAGCCAAGCGACAAACACCTCCGTAACAGCATCAAAGTGATAGGCGACATTGCGGAAACATTTCAACGGGGCTTTTTGCATCATATAACACTCGACATGCGCGAAACAGAAATGAAAGAACTAATCGAAGCCATCCCGCCTGGATGAACTGGAGAAATAAAATACGATTACCACAAAGCGCCTTATTACCTCCTCAAGCGTAAGGCTAAGTACGACTACAAAAATCTAACGATAAGGACTTTATACAATGTTATTAATAATCCCAAATATAAGAACCGATCTCAGACCTACAAAAAAAGTATGATAGGCATAACTGACGAGGAATGCCAAAATCTTTTTATAAAAATACACAAGAGAAAAACCAACAACAAAGCGAGCGAAATTACTTTTAAAGTGATACACTTTCTAATCCCTAACAACGCTGCAATGCATGCAAAATATCTAAGGAAGGACTCAACATGCCCACTATGCTTAAAAACCTAATGAAACAATTGCACATATGATGTATATTTGCGAAAAAGTGCAACCTATTATTTTATTCACTCTAGATATTCTTGACCAACTTTATCCCGAAAATTATCCCCATGAGAACTCCATTACGTTTTTATTATTCGATTACAGCGCGCAGGCGGGCGATAGAGAGTTTGGCAATATTATTTTGGAAACTCTCATCACGGAAATACATTTTAACAGAATACAAGCTTATTATGATAGAAACTCTTTCTCAGTTTAAACAATTCTCAAAAAATACGAAAGCAAAATTAAAAAACTACTTTACCAAGAATTCGAAATAATAAAATCTCAGAATACACTATCTAAATACAGAAAAGAGATAAGAAATATTTTTAACAAAAATGGATATCTAAATATAGTAGCAAACTTTCACTACTATCTAAATTTGCAGTAATGTTTTTATTTTTCCCACTGGTACAAACCTTTTGTGTTATTCAGTTAGTGATTTTTAACACGTTAGTTTTTTATTATTTTTTATTTGGTTACGAGTCTCTTGGACACATTTATGTTTATTTTTAATTTGTTTATTTTGTATTTTATTTTTCACGGGACGTCAGTAAGGGAAGTAGCAGGATGACGGTAAAAAATGCAATACTAGTCACTGTGTGTTTTTTTGCTATTGAATTAATACTATTAGCGTTAATAACTTCTTGAGTTCTTATTTTTAAAGTCATTCACGTAGTGGATTAATTAATGATTTAAATAGTGGCTTACTTGAATATATATCTGAGTTTATTCTCCTCTGGTGTCGGTAAAATGGCATCTTACGCTGCTAAAGTCAGCAAAGTTTCCTGAAAGTATCCATGAAAGAGTAGCAGAGTTCCCACCCTCGATATATCTCTGAAAAAGCGAAAGAATTAAGTGAGAAGATATCCGTAAGGATAGGGAGATCGAAAATCGAGAAACCTCACCACCGAGAAAGACGATGGATCGCCGTTTTAAAAACATCACAAGACGTGAACGCCCTTTGCCAAGCACAAATAGAGGTCTCTGAATGTGACCGTATAGTAACTTTTAGAAGAAGAGAAGACTTCGGATTACTGATCACGATTAAGTGTGATCCAGTCACCGACGACGACGACGACATCGGAAAACTCTCCACATACGTTGAAGAGTTTTTTAGTGTAAAATGTGCGACATGAATTCGATAGAACAATTGAAGACGGTCGCAGACTCTTCAGAGTGTAACTCAAACCGGTAAATGAATTACCACTCCAAATAGAACTTAACGGACAGAGGATAATGCTTAACTTGGCCGGCAAAGAGTTCATTTGCAGACTGTGTGGTGGAATGCACATCACAAGAGAAAGATTAAGGCAAACTCCCGCACCGTCAAGTTTTCCAACAGTCCCGAACATACCGAACGCACCCATGCTTGTTGTAAAGTCAGCAGTAGTAGAACCTACTAAAAACCCCGAACTGAGAGGATCGGTGATCGATAGCCTTTATATGAAAAACAAGAAAGAAGAGAGCGAGAAAAAGGAGAAGGAGAAAACCACAATAAAGATCACCTTTTACGTCCTAAATGTTGACCAGTTAGATGTAAGTCTGCCTGAAGAAACTAAAAAGAAAATTAGAGATAAACAAGGTGGCCTTCGAAGAAGCGAGAAGAAAGGAGAAAGAAAACGAAAAAGAAATCAATATTTCGTCCACATCAATAAAACCTCCTCACCCCACGGAAGATTTAATGATCATTGAGGAAAAAGAATCAGCAGAACCAAAAGAGGACGGGGAGGTGCCAGAGGAAGATAACGATAACACGAAACTAGCTTTATTGGCTTTAACTAACGTTAACTAGCTTTACCACACCGCAGAAGGTGGGCAGGTTTTTCCGATAGCATGCCTTATATATGGATGCTCAGCTCATTACCTAAATTTAGTTGAGAAGCATGTGACACCAAATTTTCTGGCACATTTAACTAAAGTGAACAAATACTTCCGAAACCATCACCAACCACGTGTGAGTAAATATTGTTTATAATATATTATTTTTATTTTACAGTTTAATTTTTTTGTACATTTTTATTCAGTGAATTATGTTAACATATCAACTAATTAAACTAGTTCTTAATTTCAGGGATGGCTTTTGGATGATAGGAATGGAGTTATGCAATGATACACGATGGAACTCTGAAGTAGACTGTTTAAAAACTTACATTAAAAATCATAACTACTACCTTGATATTATAGAGAAGCATGAAGGTGTTATTAAACATAATATCAAGAAAATTATAGATAATGCTGGAATTTTCAGAGAAGCTAAAAATCTTCTAATTCAATTGGAGAAATGTGAGATAGCTTTAGATAAGGTAGATATGTAAAGCAAAAATGATATTCATAAAAATATTTTAAACTATGGCTTCAACATACTGTTAAAATATTTGCAAAGATATTTAAAAAAAGAAGTTATATTTATAGCTACAAAGTGACTCAACATCATTGTCAGATGCATGTGAAGTTTGGTTATTTCTCCTAAAGGATGAAGACCTGAAGCCATATTATATGGAAATTAAGTTAAAATTTGATGAAGCAATGGAACCTTTTCATTTTTTGGAAAATTTGACTGATATTAAATACCAAGGTATGGCAACCAAACCTAACCCAAAAATTGAAAGAACAAACTTAAAACTACATTATTTTAACTTATATTACTTACATAAGACATTAGTTGATTCTAGACTACAGACACAATTTATGACATAACACCCATATTTACATTTCTCATTTTTAATATATAAAGCAGGAATACAATATTCTTTAATTTTAGGAAAATCTTTAAGAATTGAACAAAAAGCTGCTGCAGAAGCTTGGCTAAGTAATAGGCACAATGAATACGTGGCTGGATACTAAGATTTCAGGCTTAAAGTCACAACTACCTTTCCACCGCACATGTTCAACGATAACTTTATTTCTACAATTTCAAGTGAAAGATGGTGGGGTATAATAGATTTGAAGCAAAGGCTGCATCAAAAATCTTTACCACTGCCAGAAGGGTTTGCAAAATTTTTTCAATCTCTTCATAGTTGTCCTGCAAGCACTGGCTCCATAGAAAGAGTGTTTTCTACTTTTGACATTGTGTGGAGCAAGTTAAGAAATAGGTAAGAAAGCGAAAGAGCTGAAAGGCGAAGAATTTGATTGGTAAACAACAATTGCCAATCATTTTGTTAAGCTTTTGAAACTTAATGAAATATAGTTTGTAATCTTCATTGATTTTTCTTTTTCTTTTTAGGCGTTAAACTAATTTCCCTAATAATTTTTTCCGTATAACCCCAACCAGCTATACAAAAGATTAATCATATTATGGATTATTCTGTAAGGAGTTTAAACTAAAAAGTATAATATACATATATATTTCATAATAATAAATCCAATATTATTTACAATATAGGGTTTATAAAAGCTTAGAATCTATTGTAAAAAAAGATATTTTTAAAAAAACCCAAATATCTTTGGGTTTTTTTAAGGTGGGTTTTTTTGCCAACCCTGATTTTAATACAGAAAAAGTAAACTATCATAGAGAAATGTTAGTTGCCTTGTCTACTATGTAGAAAATGGGAAAAAACACAAACCTTTCCAGTTTATCAGTGAAAAATTCCTCTGTCAATAAGGTCAACATTCCAGTCAAAGATGAACTATTGTATCTTTTTAAATAGGAATATTTAAAAGATGCATTTTGCCTCTCGACACCATTGTTTGTGTTACAACTTATAAGTAGACTGTAGCAGTAGATCCACCTCTACATTAAAACAGCATATTTATTTTAGAAACTCAAACTATGTAAAGGTTTTAAATACATTATTATCAAATAAAGTATAAACAGTTGAGCTATAGTTAATAATAAACGCCTTCTTAATTGGCAACCAATAAGTTTCAATAAAATATTTTAATTTAGAAAAACTTTCAAGTTTCCAGAGTTCTGAAAACTCTAACACTTGGGTGGCTTTCACCTCCTCTTCAAAAGTTTTTGACCAAGCAAGACCTCGTAATATATTCAAAATATCATCTTTTCTGTTGTAGCAACCGTTTGCTGTCTTTTTAAGCCAACGATCCCACGCCTGTTATCTATGAAAATCCTGTATAGAAACTTCACACCCTAATTAAAAAATAATAATAATAAGTTATAATCAGCATGATATTCATTTTAGCAACAATTTGTGTTTAAGATTGGTTAATATAAAAGAAAACAAAGAAATCATTTAAATATGCAAACAAATTAAGATAAACAGTAAGAAACAAACCAATAAAAAAAGTTTCCACAGCTCATATTTCCTCATTTCAATAATCAGTCATTCAATATAAGGATTTCAGATCAATATTCCAATACTTTATTACATTCAGTGCTTTTTTAATTAATTCAAAGGTTTCGTTTTCGGAAACAAATGTTGCTACAATTTGGAAATCAACATTAGTTTTTGCAACTAAAAAATAACAAGGGCAACGAATAACGAGTGGCGAGGCACTGGGCCACCATCTTTCAGAACTGCGCCATCACCAACCTAACCATCGAGAAAAATCTGAATCAGCCCATATACCAAAATCCTCACATACGCCAACACAACAACATACTCAAAAAAACACTACTCTCCAAACAGCAAAACATTCACCTCATTGCGGACGTAGCAAAAGTGTTTGTTCTAGGCTTCCGTAACTGCGAGCTCACAGGATTGACCGAAAAACATCTCAACAAAGTCATCATGTCAATCCCTCAGCAGTGGAGAGCTAAAATAAACACCCAACACCAAAACTACGATCACCGCAGAGCCAATATGCATCTCAGGATCAACGGCTCATCCGACATCTTTCCGCGAACTTACGCCTAAAAACGTATATCGTCTTATATCTGCTAAAAAACATCTAAGTGGTCCAACACATTACTACAAACGGAACCTATATTTTGCCGACGGCATGAAAGGCACGACACAAACAGAATGGGCTCGCCTATTCTTAAACGTGCACAAAAGCACCACCAACGACAAAGCTGACGAGGTAATATGCAAAATAACTCACTTCGCTATACCTACCAACTCCATCTTTAAGAAAAGAGGACATGCCCCGGACGTGAGTGATATCGCCGAAACGGTCGCGAATATGCAATGGAAGATGAGAGAATGTGCGGAAAACCAAACTTCTGGAAAAACCATCGATGCAGTACATCGACGATGACGATGTGGATTTATCCGAAGTAGAAAGCGTCAACGCAACACCTTCTGCTCTCAGAAAACCGACGAGCTACGCACAAGCTGCTAATGCTCCTACACATCATGCGGAATATAAAGTAGCGCTAAAGAATACGATAATCTGCCCGCTTCAAGTTTGAGCGAGCCTAACAGACGTTGTAATTGCGTTCGAGGAAAGACTAGGACAATGAACTCGATGGAATCCAGCTTATTAGAAGTAACAGCATTCTGGAAGTCGTCATGAAGTCCGAAAAAATCAAAAAACAAGCCAATCGAGGAAGGACTTAACATCATGGGCCTTAACCACAGATTCCAAAACTCGACGCCCAACAGGATGCCGAGCAGAAGGACGACGGTTTAAATAACCGGACTCCCACTTGAAGCCAAAAACTTCCAAATCGGTAAAACATTAGAATTCGGTTATGGTAAACATGTATACACTAGGCCTGTCATGAAGAAAACACCGACCAAAGGAACACCGATGCCCAAATATATCTCTGTAAGGAGTTATAGAGTTAGAGCTATACATACTGGGCAAGGTACAGGCAGGCTCTACAGATCTGCTGTACTAAACGAACCAGCCCAGTCTCTGACCGATGTAGCGCCTAAAACGATCGCAAAGGACTTGGCGGAAGAATTGATAGAGCAAGAACTGTCAAAGATGAGAAAACCTCAAAAATTTCAACGAAAAATATGAACTAGTAGATATCTATCGTAAGCTAAACCCCTTATATCAGGATCTTACTTTTGAAAAACCCGATAACACCTTTAGAAGTAGAATAGATAGGATTTATATCTCTGGAAACTCTGCGGAGGAGTGCGATTGCGGCGTGCTTAGAAACACTTTAAGCGATCACAGCGCTTTTTTTTGCAGAATCAAAATTTTAGAATCCACATTTAAGGACTTTAATAAATGTTAATTATATCAATAATGAATAAGTGTAAACCTTAATATATTTCTTAGAATAAAAAAAAACAACTACAACGTTACGCCATTATTAAACTTCGAATTCCAAATTAAAAAGCCCGCCAAAAGAAAGAACACTCCAAATTATAAAACGTACTCACACGCTCCTCCATTCTCATTAAGTCCCAGTTTTATTTACATAGTTTCTACACTCCCCACCTTAGAGATCACTATCTCTAATCACTGGTTGGTCAACTTCATCTTTAAATGTGCAGTTTTCGCCGACACTCGTCTCTCCGGTAGATCGATCGGAGGTCCACATCTCGATTGAAGTTCCAAAGGAACCAAGCGCTTTAAGTCACGTTTCAACTTTACAGCAATCCCATTCTTTCCAATTACGCGTAGTACAGCCCCCCGAACCTTCCCATCGCTTCCAGTTATTTTATCGATCACTACACCCTTTTTCCAACAGCTTCGAGGCAATTTATTGTCGTCTTTAATCAACACCATATCATTTATTTGAATGTTATTTATAACATCATATTTCCGACGATTATAAACGTGGTGTTCCCGTAGTTCATTTAAGTATTCTTTGTAAAATCTTGTTTTAAAATATTCGATTGAAGTCTTCAGATGCTCAAAACGTTCCAACAAATTAATTTCAATCTGCTCAGGATCTTCTGTATCAACCGACCCTGCTTGACTAAGAAGTCTTCTCTCCACAGTTAAATGAGAAGGGGTCAACGGTTCCACGTCGTGTTCATTAAACACGTAACACAAAGGTCGGCTATTAACAATCATTTCTACTTTAGCTAATTCTGTGTTTAGTTGATCAAAGCTCAGTCGGGCTTACCGAAAACTTTTGGGGGAACTTTAAAAGTAGGAAAGGCGATTTCTCATCCCTTTCTGAATGGTGGAAAAAAGGTAAAGATGAAATAAGCGCGCTTTCAAGAAAATTTTGAAAAGACACAAAAAGAAAGGAAAATCAAGCAGAACACAAATATCTCAAAATGATCAGGAATACCACACGGAAAATTCTTGAGAAACCGCACCTTTGCCATCTTATGACTAACTTAAAAGAAAAATTAGAACAAATCTATGCTAACAGAGCGCGTGGGGCGGCGATAAGGAGTAGGGTGAAATGGAGGATCAAAGGTGAAAGAGCGACGCGTTTCTTTTTCAACCTAGAGAAATCCCAACAATCTTAGAAAGAAATGCGAGAAATTAAGAACGAAACGGACTCCTGTTAACGCACCAAAATGAAATTATGAATGAGGTGCGTAATTTCTACAAAAACCTGTATACCGCAAAAGATCTTGACAAATTGAAACAGAAGTCACTAATACGTAAAACAGATCATCCAATGATGAGTGACCATCGAATTGAAAAAAGCACTGTTCACCATGGCGCACAACAAATTGCCGGGATCATACGGACAATCTGTTGAATTCTACAAGACTTTCTGGTTTCTCCTTAAAGACAACCTGAGGGATTTCTTAAATGAAGGGACAGCAAAGCAAGAACTAGGCAAAACCCAAGCCAACGCAATAATTACTTGTCTACACAAAAAAGGAGAAAGGAACGACATAAAAAACTGGAGACCGGTATCTCTACTAAACGTGGATTACAAGTTACTCACCAAAACAATGGCAAGTAGAGTAACAAAAATCCTGCCATCCATAATCCACGAACAACAAACAGCATGTGTACCAGGGCGATGCATGACCAACAACATCTCATTTACAAGAGTCGCTATAGCTTTAGCGAACCTTACAAATCTAGAAGCATGCATCGTCTCGATTGACCAAGAAAAAGCTTTCCACCCAGTCGACAGAAAATTTCTTTTTCGTTGTGTAAAACATCTTGGCTTCGGAAGGATCTTCGTTCGTTTTCTGAAGACCATATACAACATCACAGCTCAAATAAAAAAAAACGGTTTCTTCTCTGATCCCATCTTTCTGAAAATAGGTGTACGTCAGAGGTGCCCCATATCGATGATATTATGTGTCCTTCAGGCAGAAATCGTTGCCTCTTTCATTAGACAAAACAAAAACATAAAAGGAATTAAAGTGAATTTAAAAGAAACTAAACTTCTGCAGTATGCAGACGACACTTTCTTTTTCTTAGAAGGATGAAATTCCATTAACGAGCTGGTGAAATCGCCTAGGAACAAAAATAAACGAGAAAACTAAAGGTCTCTGGCTTGGAGCAAACATCCGAAAACAGATACAAGAGAGACCTTTAGGTTTCCAATGGGACTCCAAAAAATCAAAGTACTGGGAGTGATTTTAAACCAAGGTGGTATGGACAGATAAGAGGACAACTGGAAGCCAGCCTTTGAGAAAATAACAAAAAGCATCAAACTATGAGAGAATCTAAACTTAACAATAAAAGGCAGAGCTATTATCATCAACTATATCCTACTAAGTAAACAATGGTATATCGCAACCACCGTAGCACCACCAAGAGAAATAGTTTTAGCCAACCTTGAAAGAGAAATAAACAACTTCCTACGGAAAGAGAGAAAAACCAGGACGACAGCCATACACACAAAGAAACGTGAAAGACGGAGGACTAGGAATTATCTCAATCAAGTTGCAAATCAAAGCTATGCAAACAAAATGGGTTAAAAACCTTCATCAGGAAAATGCGAAAGGCCCGTGGAGCAACCTGATGATCTTTTTCTTAAACCTATACCGGAAAAGCAACCAAGGAAACCTAGTTTTTCAAACTTTCATAACAGAAACAGGTCTGAGAACAATGCCCGCCTTCTATAAAAATCTACTGCGAACATGGGCAGACATCACAAACAAGGAGCTGAAAAACGACCACACCATTGCAGACATTCTAGCGCAACCCATCTTTTACAACAAGCACATTTCAAAAAACGATCATATGTTGCGCCCTTCAGACTTTAAAACCTTTTCTAAAACAACCATAATTAACGAAATATGCAAATCGGTAAAACCAGAATTTCTCACATACAAATACATAGAAGTAGATGAGCGCGAACTCGAGCACACCACTGGCTGCATTCCAAGGACTTGGCAAGAAAGGATCGAAACAGAGTTCACTAACGAAGACATCTCGCAATACACATACAAAATAAAAAACAAAGAGAAACTCTGGACACCCATAGAACACTTTACGAACAAAGATTTCTACAACCTCCTTAAAAAAGAACAAGAAAAATCGGACGAAAAAAACACCTCCGATGGGAAAGAAAATACGCTCTAGAGTTTGACGGCATTACAAAGAAGGAGTAGGAAAATCTCTTCAAAAATATTAAAAAAAGAAACACTGACAACAAAGCAGGCGAAATAAGATGGAAACTCATCAATTTTTGCCTGCAAAGTATAGACAGACTTTTTCGAAACAAATGCGCAACCACAAACCTTTGTCCTCAGTGCGGAAAGAAAAAAGAAACCGCTGAACACATGATGTTCTTCTGTGAAAAAGTACAACCATTAACTACCATTAACAACCATTAACCAGTAACTACATTGATCACGTTAACCATTAACCAGTAACTACATTGATCACGTTAACCATTAACCAGTAACTACATTGATCACGTTAACCATTAACCAGTAACTACATTGATCACGTTAACCATTAACCAGTAACTACATTGATCACGTTAACCATTAACCAGTAACTACATTGATCACGTGACCGGAAAAAATAAAACAATATCTTCCAGACCAGGGTATATTTCTATAGACTATGATATAACGAACACTTTAAAAATCTATTAAACGGGAATAATCGACTTTTGATATAGAAGTCAGTCCGGTGTACACCCATCATTAAATCATCTAGTACATTAAGTAATCATTTTATCATCTAGTTCATTAAGTAAGTAATCATTAAATCATCTAGTTCATTAAGTAAGTAAAAACAATTACAATTTGCTGATGCAACATGTACCAATGAAAAGACAACCCACATATTCTTTAGTTACATCTGATTGTCAGTCGTTACTTTGTTTAGATGTGAAACCAGTTGTTAATGTTGAATTGGAGGGTATTGTAAGTGATGCAATTTTTGTTTATTTATTTTTAAGTTCTGAGTATTTCTAGGTTTATTTTCATCAGCTAGAAAGCAGTAACTTAAATTAACTATATGTTGCACATAGAGTTTGTGCGTTGATTACTCTGTATGTGTTTGACAGATGTTGAGCGTTGACCCTAAACGCCAGAAGGGTAGTATGAAGGTTTTTTTTGGTCACAACGTAATAGTATTTCGAAAATTCTAGTTGTTATACTAAGGGGGTAAGAAGTGCACCAAATAAGAATAATGTTTAGACCCAAAACCATGAAAATTTTTAAAGGGAAAAAATAGCAGTTAAGAATAGCAAACATACATCTTGCTCGATTGTTATATCATAGTTTGCATGAAGCTAAGGTCAATTGGTAAAAAATAGGGGTTGATCGCACCCGACGATTCCTCTCCCCCTCGGTGTTGGCATGGGATTTCAATCCATAACATACAAAGAAATATTTTTATATTTGTAGGGTTACGATTATTTAACACATTTGCAATATTACGAGTCTAGTGCGCATTAATTAGTTTACGAGTCTCCTGGCAGATCATTGTATGATAGATCACATATTTATTACATAGAGTTCGGCAGATCACATATATATTGCATAGAGTTCGGCAGATCATATATATATAATACATAGAATTCGCAGATCACATATATTTCACATATACATTATATAGAGTTCGGCAGATCACATATATAACATATAGAATTCGGCAGATCACATTTATATAACATATTCTTCAGCAGATCACATATATATCACATTGAATTTGGCAGATCACATGTATATTATATAGAGTTTGGCAGATCACATATATATTATATAGAGTTCGGCACATCAATATTTGGCAGATCACATATATATCACATAGAGTTTGGCCCATCACATATATATTATATGGAGTTTGGCAGATCGCATATATTTGAAATATATATTACGTAGAGTTCGGCAGATCACATATATATCACAGAATTTGGCAGATTTATATTTTGCAGATCACACCTATATAAAATAGAGTTTGGCTGATCACATATATAACACATAGAATTCGGCAGATCACATATATTTTACATATATTTGACATATATATTACATAGAGTTCGGCAGATCACATATATAACACAGAATTTGGCATATTTTTTTGCAGATAACATCTATATAAAATAGAGTTCGGCAGATCACATATTAATCAAATAGAGAAACTACTCTTTGACAGATCACATATATATAGCATAAAATTCAACAGATTAGATAATCTGCTCTTCCGTTTGTACCATTTAAATTATTTGTTCGCTTCTGCCGATTTTATTTACCCATATATTTAATAATCTGCTCTGCCATTTGTACCATGTAAATGATCTGCTCTGCCAATCTGCTCTGCTCTGCTCTGCCGATTGTACCTACCCCCCAAAACTACGACCACAACAAAGCTGACCTGACTTGAAAAACTTAAAAATAAGCATCCAAAATTTAAAACCTAAAACTATCTATAAAACTCTAAAGGAAAAAGAAATTGCAAAAACAAAAACGCATTTTTTAAAATGGAATAAGATCTTTAAAAATAGCATGCTCCACACTACCGATAAGAAGTGGGAAAAACTTTTTTACAAAATATACAAAAGCCAAAACAACAATAAAGCGAGCGAAATTAAATATAAAGCCATTCAATTTGCATAGCCCACAAACACGATTTTTAAAAAAAGAGGTTACGCCAATGACGACCTATGCCCGCAATGTATGAAAGAATGCGAAAATCTACCGCACATGTTGTTCAACTGTGAAAAGGTGCAACCTTTAATCAAATACGCAGTCTCTTTTTTGAACATTTTACATCCTAAAACCGAACCTTTTAAAAACACTTTTAAACTCCTCTTATTTGGACCTAGTGATAACGCGCATAAATATTACTTTGGAAATTTTATTTTTAACGAACTTTTCTACCATATATATTGTAACTGTATGAGAGCATATTATGAGCGAACAACTGTCTCGAAAGAGAACCTCCTAAGAGAATTCGAAGGAAAACTAAAAAAAATAACAAAAACCGAATAACAAATAGCAAAAGAAAGCAACACTTAAGAGGAATTTCTTAACGAAACTAAAAACATTTGGAACGAGGAAAATAAACTAGAAATAAAACTGAAGCTGAGTCGTTTTCTGCTATTATCATCAAAAGTTCATATTCGTTGATACTTTTTCATTTTTCTTTTTCTTTTTTCGTTTTTCACTTTTGTTTTCGGCCTTTTAAATTTTTTGTTTTTACCCCACTCTGTTCGCCGTCATGATTGCCCCGAGTTTATTTCTTTTTTATTTTTCTAACTTTGTTAACGGACACTCGTGTAAATCATGACTAGGGCCCGCAAGGCAATTAGCTGGAGGACCCGAAATAAAAATCATCTGACCAACATGGGACTTACCTGGCAGGGAAGTAAACCTGATCAACATGGCGCTAGCCTTCCATTAGCGGTCATCAGGATACTGAACTGGACGACGGTGGGTGTTTGTCTACTTCACGAAGGGGGAGCAAACTCTGGGACGACGTTTACAAAGTCTCCTCTGGTCGGAGAAGGCATGCGTCTGCAAGGCATAAAGCCGGAGGACGGAAAACTATAATATATGATCAACATGGGGCTTATTTTTCCCGCCAGGCAATAGAAGAGAGCATCTGATTATTACAAGCAACGAACTACTTTCTACTTTCTGCCATCATCGATCATGCTCAGCTATGCTTCTGTCGCAAAAGCCGATTGCAACAAACGACTGGACCTTGTTCTAGATTTACACGTCTTTATGGATCCAAGAGAAACTTTCAACCGCTCCTACCGAGAACAAAGAGCAAGAGAGCTATCTCAGCAAATAGAGACCATAGTTGGACGAGGAAAACTAGCTTCCATCGCGTAATCAAAATGAGGGAACTGGGTTGCGGAATTCTTCAAAACAGACGATGCTGAAATAGTCACCAATTCGGCCTTTGCGATCAGCGGATGCCAAAGAAACATCAATACAAAGAAAAGGACCGATTACGGATTCCTCATAACCATCAAATGCGATCCGTTGATCGAAGACGAGCAAATAGAAGAACAGCTGACTCCCTTTGTGACGGAAATATTCTCCAAGAGAAACACCACTTATTCTTTCGACCCTAGTCTTAGAGACGGAGGAAGGCTCTTCCGCGTCAAGCTCGGTGTCAAGTTAGAACATGTCCCACACCACGTTAAGATAGAGGGAGTTCGTATAGCATTGCATTTTGCTGGCAAACTCTTCTTCTGTAACACATGCGGCAACACGCATCAACCACAACTAAGATGCCCAAGCCCTCCACAACCCACTTACTTGTCCTCTTTTCTACATTAAAATTACAGTAACAGTGTTTTAGCAAACATTGAAAAATTTTATAATAATTTAAGTTTCATTAAAAATTCTTATATCACTTTAAACTCATTACAAATAAAAAAAAATATATGCGACTGTTAAAATATTATTTCAATATAATTGTACAAAAAAGCTTACCAAACAATGCTCAGACACTCAGTTAACAGTTAAATTATTTTATAAGTACAATTAAGTGCTAATAGAATATTATAATAATTGCATGATACAATAAAATTATTACAATAAATGCTCCAAAATCAAATAATTTATGCATTGAAGCATTCAACTTTATTTTTTATTGTTTTCACACAAAAACCTACAATGATTTTAAAAATAAGCAATTACAAAAACATAAATACCATGCCTAAAAAATACCTTTAATTGGTATTTTATTTCCAGGAACCAGTATCAAATACATTAAGTGTAGAAGAATTGATTGAGACCAAAAGCAATCAGAATATAACTGAGATTGTAATTTAGTTCATTAACCTCTTTCATTATTATTTCTCAATAAATTTAAAGTATTTTCTAAATATAAATTAAATTTAATAATTTAGACCAAACTATTAACGAAGAAAACAAGAAAACCATCAAGGCTATGTATATTCTGTAATAAATTTCAAACAAGGCTGTCAAGACATATTCAGCTCAAACACCAAGATAATGAAAGCGTTAAAGTCGCTCTTAAACTTCCGGAACCTGGAAAAATAATAGTGATTGATTTATTTAAGGAAAAAGGAATCAAAAATTACAACATTGAACAAGCTAAATTTGAAGAACCTAATTTTCAAAGGTAAGAATAATTTGGCTATTTAACTGACTTAGATTATTTAAGCGAACAATTTTATAAAATATTTAAACTTACTATACCATTACTTTTAAGTAAAAAAATTTAGAGAAAGAGTACCTATTAAAATTCACTCTCAAGAGGAAATCGCACAAAATCTTGAAATGTGTGGAAGCTGCAATGGATTTTTCTCTAAAAGATTTAGATGTCGGCACCTTAAAGTTTGCAGTTCAAACTCTTCTATACCAGCATTACAAATCCCTTTATCTTTACTAAAGAATAGTTAAGCAGTGTCTCTTCCAGAGGATTTTGTTAGAGATGTTCTTTCAAATCTAAGAAATGACAGTATTGGTCTTATTTGCAATCAAGACAGTACCATCTTAACAATAGGACTTCGATTGCATGATAAAATGAAAAGAGAGTGTGACAAGACATCTGAAGTCTTGAAATCAGTAAGGAATGACATGAGACGTCAAGTACACCTTTACTCAATTTTTAATTCCATTGAAGGTGTGCGTAAAAAATATAATAACTAAATGGACATGTTTAACAGAGTAAACTTTGATCATTTAAGAACAGCAATCGATAAATATACTACAAGTGAGAAATATTTGAAATCTGGCCTCAAAATTGTTCTTTCGTCTTTAATTGAAAAATCTAAAAAAATAATGAAAGAAACAGTTTTGACCCAGAACAACAATAATAAAAAAAAATGAAGAGGTTCTTGATAAAGTCCAAGAAATAAACGTGTCTATTTCTGTTTTTGATACTTGGAAAGGATTTGTACTAAAGGATACAAGCTACCCAAGTAGCAAACAATATCGGCGCAATATTGGCGCGATATTGGGTATCTTGGCCAAGATTGGCCAAGATATACAATATTGCGCCAATATTGGCAAACAATATTGCGCCGATATTGGCTTATCAATATTGGCCAATATTAGCATACCAATATTGCGTCAATATTGTTTTACTAATAATGGAATGCCAATATTGGCTAATATTGGCTAATATTGCTATGCTAATATAGGTGCAATATTGTTTCGTTATTATTTCTCCAATATTGGCCAATATTGCAAATTTACATATTGGTACGCATGCGTAACATCTGATATTCATAATGTCCTTTGGTTTTGTGCTTTAATGTCCACAGTACTCTTAATTAAATATTTACAGATTGAATCACGAGAAGAAGTGGTTGTAACTTATTTTGAAACAGATTGTGTCACGAGAAGAAGTGGTAAAAGTAAAGAAATCCTTTTAGTTGAAAATTTACGGAATGTATCACGAGAAGAGGTGGTTGTAATCAATTTAAAACAGATTGCATCACGAGAAGAAGTGGATAAATATTGCTATAATATAAGTATCAAAATTGAAATAGTAAGTTTAATTTTACATGAAAATATTTTGAGTTGGTTACATCTGTAAGATATAGTTTGTGCATTCTATTTATTGTGTTAAAGATATTCAATTAAGTAATAAATACGTCATAAAATTTAGTAAAATATTTACACATTACTAAGTTCCTAAATTAATAAATTTTAAATAAGGTATTATTAAATTTAGATTTAGGTTAATCTACTCTTCATTTTCTAACAATTATAAGATTTTCAATTTATGTATAACTAATAACAATTTTGTAATACTGCCTATATTTGTTTTTCTGGTATNTTTCAAAGGTAAGAATAATTTGGCTATTTAACTGACTTAGATTATTTAAGCGAACAATTTTATAAAATACTTTAACTTACTATACCATTACTTTTAAATAAACAACTTAAGAGAAAGAGTACCTATTAAAATTCACTCTCAAGAGGAAATCGCACAAAATCTTGAAATGTGTGGAAGCTGCAATGGATTTTTCTCTAAAAGATTTAGAAGTCGGCACCTTAAAGTTTGCAGTTCAAACTCTTCTATACCAGCATTACAAATCCAATTATCTTTACTAAAGAATAGTTAAGCAGTGTCTCTTCCAGAGGATTTTGTTAGAGATGTTCTTTCTAATCTAAGAAATGACAGTATTGGTCTTATTTGCAAACAAGACAGTACCATCTTAACAATAGGACTTCGATTGCATGATAAAATGAAAAGAGAGTGTGACAAGACATCTGAAGTCTTGAAATCAGTAAGGAATGACATGAGACGTCAAGCACACCTATACTCAATTTTTAATTCCATTGAAGGTGTGCGTAAAAAATATAATAGCCAAATGGACATGTTTAACAGAGTAAACTATATTTGTAAACTATATTTATATTTGTTTTTCGGGTATAATATATATATATATATATATATATATATATATATATATATATATATATGTATATACGTATGTATATTTTTATTTTTTTTTTATGCTATAGTGTCATGCAATTTTATAGGTAATGAAAAAATCAATAAGTTCAACTCGATCTGCTAAATTACATTATATTAGAAGAGTAATTAAGCAACATTTGAGTGAAATTCACTCAGCAAGTGATGCTGATAATAGGAATGAATTATGTATATTTATATATATTTTATATATATTTTACGTATAATTATATATATTTTATGTATTTATGTGTTTAGTAATAAGATAGATATAGTTAACTTTAAATTGGTTTTCTAATTTTGCCTTTCGTATTTCAATTTGGTTTGTTATCTTCACTGGATTTTAGGATCAAGGATATAAATATTCTATTGTAATGTGTTATTGTTGTGATGTTTTCTGTTGGTATACATTTTTAACAATAGACACCTTCATGTTGGTGACTGTTGTAAAAAATGAATAATAGTATGTTTCATTACTGGTACTTACTGTTTTTAGTTATTTACTGAAAGCCAAGACAACATTATGCTAAAAATGCAATTTATATCTTACATTGGTTGTTATTTATAAATATAAATATATATATATATATATATATATATATATATAGTATTGTTAATCCTTTTGCACTTTAAAACAGATTTTATTGTAACATTTTCGATAAATGTTTATATTAACTGCCATGGGTGTAAAACCATTTTTAATTCCTGAGCCATCTGCTTGTCCCAGAAAAACTTTAAAAACTCATTCAGTAACTAGAAGTTTCTAACCTGACGAGTTTACTGAGTTCAATTTTAAAGATGTTATAAAATCATTTAATGATCTGAAAACAAACATAGAAAACTACAACTCTAATGGAGTTGATATACAATTTTATACTAAAACAGAAAACCAAGTATTGATTTAATCAGTTCTTTCATAACATTGGTGTGTCATTATTTGTTCTAAAAGTAGATAATAATTTTCATTATGAATTATTTCATAGTGGAGTTAATTGTATAATAAAAACTCTCTCAAAAAACAGAAATACCATATTGAATAGATTGTCCCATATTGTAGAAACTGTTTGATTTTTAAATACTTATGAGATAAGTAGTAATAAAAATACTATTCAACAGCAACTTTTTAAAAAACTGGTTACCAATAAAAAGTATTCTGTTGAAACAATGGTAAGAGTATTTGAGTACAATGTCACATGCCACACATAATCATCTCAGAGAAAACTTTAAACTTCCTAGAATTATAAAATTAACAACACTAATATCAAAAGTGAAGTCTATTTATGAGGATATTTATCTACAAATGGCATTTTTAAATTTAACAGATATTAGACATAAAAATTGTATTCCCTTGACAAATATTAACCTAGGTTTCAAAAAAATATTACCTAAAATACTGACTAAATAATACCTTAAGGCTTGTGACTATTTGGGAATTGTACAGGGTTACTATTTTCTTCACAGTAATCTATTAACTTCAACTCAAAATCGGCAAATGAATCGAAGCGGTCACATTTTTTCATTTCTAATGTTATATAAAAAATCATATTAATTAATACTAGCCTCAGAATAATTTTGCACATGAAAAAGTGTAGGTCATCCATGTTGTTGTTGACAAGGTTGGTTCACAATATAAACTATTTATATGACAACATAGTCGTGGTGCAACTTTCATTTTTGTTGAGTGCACTTATTGATAACAGCTTTTATTGTAACTCCCAATCAAACAATGCGTTAAAAAAATTTTGTTGTTGTTGTTAAATAAAATGTCATAATACTTACAGATGCGAAAAAGAGTTTAATTTTTGTTATTACCTCAGATATTTAAATCCAAATAATTACAGAATAAATTATGTCATAAATACATAACTTCCGCGTACAAATTATATTTATATTATAGGTTCCGTATTCATGCTCGCAATTATAATCCCTTCGATTATAGTATAATACAAATTAAGAGTGCAATTGTAACTGCAGCTTTTAATTCGATTCATTTTATTCGTGTTAAATTTTTCGGGCTTAACATTCGGGCTGACATTCACTTGATTAACACACTTTTCTTGAATTTCTTAATAGAGTTTTTTAAATTTCTTTTCTTTCTAAAACGTAAAAAAATTTTAAAAAAAGTTATAAAAAAAGTATTCAGGACGCAATTTGATAAAGTTGAACAAAACAATCAATTGGATTTTGTAATTTCTCTTTATTCATTATATATTGTTTGGGAAAAGTACCCGAGAAGTTGACCCAAAAGCGTGCCCTACAGTGGAAAAATAAAGTATTTGCACAGAGGCGACGTTTATACATTTTGGCCCTACTCGATCTTTTTTCTCTCCCGCCCCTTCCTCCTTCCCACTTTTTAGCAATAATGCAAATAGGGCATTTGTATTTTATCTTACTTTTAGCGTTTTCTTCACCTAAATATCTTGTTTTTCTTAGATCAAAAATACCTCTAGCTTTCAATGCTTTTTCAGGATCAATTTTATGTTCATTCCTAAGCAGGGGCGGGTTTGGTCACTTACCAAGGGGGGGAGGGGGGCTAAAGTTTCAAAATTTACCTAGTCGTATTTTACGTCTATTTAGTCGTATTTGTCTCTAACATTTTAATTCACGTAAAGGGTCGTCTTTAAACTACGGATCTTGTTACAAAAGGATTACGATGGGGGTAAAATTGGTCAAAGTTGGTTGACGTAAATTATGGACTACTCTTAATAGTTCTACTCATTCTCTCGCGTGCTTTATATAGGGGAGAACCTTATGCGTGCTTTATAACTTTTCTTACCCACGCCAAGCTTTATGAAACCACTTGTTTATTAATTTCTTATTTGTTACCAACAAAAGTTTAATTGATGTCAATTTTTACCGGAAACCATCTTTAAAAAAGAAACATAAGTAATAACTAAAACGTTTTTCTGAACATTACAATATAAATTCAATGTTT
>QPEY01000284.1:72684-83535 GCA_014706445.1 Hydra viridissima | reverse complement strand
ATCTTATGTTTTTCAATAATGTCTTTGGCATAAGAAAACGAACGAACTCTTACAAATAATGTAATTAAGTGCTTTAGCAAATTCTTACTAACTTCAGTTGATTCTGGATCATTGCAAACTTTTTTATAAAAAGATAAAACAATATAATTTGTCAACATGGACTCAATTACAACTTCAGGATTTAGTTTTGTGTTTATTTTCTATGAAAAATACTCTCGCATGTCAGAAAAAGATCTTGAATTACATTGTTTACTTTCCACAAACCCCCTCTATCTCTAATATTTACAAGTTTCTGAGTATCATCTTCCATAACCCTGCAGTGCAGTAAAATTGAAACACACTGTTGGCTATACTTACATACATTTTTAATAGTTTTAAATTTGGTATACAGTCTCTGAAAAATATATCCAATAAGATATTGTAAACTCTTTCTCTCTATATCAGTTATTTCCTGAGTTGTATTTACAGATTCAATAGTATTTGCTTTTGTATCAGAAAGATTGTTTAGAATAAGAGAAGACATTTCAGTGAGTAGTGTATTACTAAGTTAGATCACTGAAGTGTGAAGCTAGTAGATTTTCGCTTAACAATCCATAATAATCTTGATAAAATAAATCACTATTGCCATTAAATTTTTCTATTATTGGTTTTAACTTTTGCGAAAGATTTTCAGCATCATCTATTGAAAAACTAAATTTCTCGAAAGAGATTTGTTTTCTAATATCAAATGGCAGACACATTTGCAATAAACTTGCACATTCTTCAACTATGCTTTTCAGCTTTAGTGGTGACAATGTATTATACATTTTGGAAGAACCTATTTCAAAACTCTCTAAAATATGCTTCGATGCAATGTGTCTCTTTAAACCTCTAATTGTCTTGTAAACTTTGGGACACTGAATGCATGCATGTTGTTCGACATTATCTCTATAAATATCGATATCAGAAACAATAGAATCGATATCTGCAACTAAGTTAATGTCATTGTTCAAAAATCTTCCTTCAACCACGTCAAATAAACATTCTAAATCACTATTTGTTTCGAAATCGTTGTTGAAAGATGCCATTTTTTTAAAATTGTACAGGTTCACAGGGTCGTTGTGCAGTTTTCAAGTTAAAATCGAAAAACAATGGAAACGGTCCGTGTTTCCAGACTATGTATTCTTATGACTATGATAAAACTCAGCTTACTAGGCTTCTAAGAAGGAATAGTGAGTTTCCAAGGATGGAATTTTAGTTTTTATTTTAAGGTGTATATTTCCTAAGGCTAATAGAAGGTCGTATCTACTATCAATTTTACAATTTTTAAACTTTATAAGAGAATTTTACCATTTAAAGCCACTTTATTTTTCAATTAAAACATTTTACAGAAAGGTTATGGGTACAATTTTTCACATCTATTTGTGTGTAATTTTCCAAATTCTTTTAGTATGAAACTACTTTAATAAACTTTCTGAACAACTTTTAGAGATTTTTAACTGTTAATATCAAGTTTTGAGCTTGAACATCTTTGGATGAATCAACAAAAATATGATGTCACAAACATACAAATGTGGTACTTTTTGTAACACATTTAAATACAAACACTCCATTTTGTCTAATTTTTTAGATGCCCACTGAAAAATCAGACAAAATGGAGTGTTTGTATTTAAATGTGGTACAAAAAGTACCGCATTTTGTATGTGTAAATTATAGAATCTGTAGATGTAAATGAAAAAAAAAATTAAAAAAATCTGCTTTTTTTACTGATTAAAATATGAAAAAGAACAAGTGCAAAAACGCGTGTAGAAATCATGTAAAAAAATTTTTTTCGTGTAAAATCATATACGTGTAAACATTTTCTAGCGAAAAAAAACAAAAAGCACCATTTATCATATAATAAATTGGTATGAAACCGGATTAAGCATAGAAAATAAAAAAATGCCACAAAGAAAAGGAACCAGGTTGACACAAAAAAATTCAAACAATATTTCGACAGCAATCAGTAGCGGCGCCAGGGGGATGCTAGGGGCCGCCAAGGGGATGCTAGGGGCCGCCAGAGCTCCCCCTCGAAAAGAAATCGCACCTTAAAGTATCCCCAGGAAAATTTTAGATTTTTTTCTTCAACTAATTTAATGTATTAAATATGTAGTTGTGAAAAAAAATCAACTAATATATTTTAATTTCAGTTAAAAAAAACAAAAAAAAAAACTATCACGCAACCTGATTTGAACTTTGCGTTGGCAACTGAGAGGAACACACTTATCAAATAAGGAACCTTGTGTAAGCAACTAAGAGGAACATGCAACGCAAATATGGATCGTTTTTGCATTTTTGGAAGCAGAGTTAAACAAAGAAATGTTAGTCTGGATGAAGAAGATAAACTGTGCAGTTATCCTTCCACTGAGAATGCTAATAGTGTTAGCTCGGGAGAGTTAGAGGATCTAAGGAAGTCCTCAAGATGGACCAAGACAACCACTTCTGCAAAAATGCCCATCACGCTTGTTTGGAGTACAAAAGAGAAGTGTGAGTAAAGGGCTGGCTTGATCAATATTTGGCTGGACTATTTGGCCGGAAGCGTGGAGTAAAAATGCCCTGTTTTGCTTTACTTGTCGGTATTTTTTAAAAGGAGAACACCGATTCCATCTTGAGCCAGAATTTACAGCTCTCAGCTTTAAAAGCTGGCGGAAAGCAACAGCTTCATTGAAGAGCCGTCATGAAAGGGCCGAATACAAATTTGTGATGGAAGCGTGGAGTGAATTCAATTTAAAGCAAACAAGTGGATCAAAACTCCCAAACAATGCTCAAAAAAAAGGACATTCTGCATTGGTTCAAGAGAATCGGAGGTACATGATGGGTGTTGTAGAAAGTTTGCGCTACACAGCTTGTCAGGGAATCCCCACAAAAACTAATTTTCCAATCACATCAAGCATCTCACGGAAGTTACCTTTGTTGGCTGAATCCTCTTTCGCAGTCTGAGAAAGAGGATTCAGCCAACAAAAGTAATTTTCGTGAGATACTTTATGTGATTGGAAAATTTGATCCCACTGTCCAAAAAAGGCGACAATTAATCCATCTTATGCTCAGTATGTTCATCATTACAGAACGAAATATTTAATGTTATGGCTGATAAGAAAACAAATCAGCAACGAGGTGAAAGAAGCTCAATACTTTGTTATTTTGGTGGATGAAAGTAAAAATATCAGTAAAAAGATATCAGCAAAAAGATATCAGTAAAAAAGAACTAATTTCTACAATTGTTCGTTAATTGCAGCCAGATTCAGAAAAGGTGATGGAAGAACTTTTGCATTTCACCTCAACTGAAGGATTAGGTGCAGACTGAATTTTTGCAGCATCAACATGACCTTCAGTCATTGTAATATTGATATAAATTGCTAAATTAATTGTCCTGTTATGAAGAACTCTGATTGTGAGTGAATGATTTCAAATTTCTTTGACTTTGTAATGCATTCAGTACTGTGGACTGGAATTGTTTACATTTACTATACATCTGGGGAAACAATGTGAATTTGTTGTAAAAGTTTCATAGTAAAATCTATAAATATGGTGACTGAGTCACGTTTGTTTATGCTTTAAATTAATTGTAGAGTACCACATTATTCACTATCTTCTGTACTGGAGCCACCACTGACAGCAATCCTAGGCAACGGTAAGAAAAATTAAGCTTGCATACTTACACTCATAAATTGGTCGTTACTAAAGCAGAAATAAATTACTGACATCTTCAAACTTTACCAAAAAGATCTGAGCCGCACAGAGCTGTTGTTCGGCCAAAACATGGAGGCTTTCTAGAAATTCCCTAAAAACTGATTTTATTTCAACTTACAACTGATTTTCAAGTGTTCGTAAAGAGGATCAGCTCAACTTTTTGAAGTTTGAGTAATCGAAGTTTGAGTTTTATACTTGAAATGTCGTATATTTGAGAGGTGAAAATTCATGAAATTTTCAATCAGAATTACAAAGAGAAACTTGAACAAAATACTTTATCATTTGGACATTTATTTACTTCTGTAACCTTCAATAAGTGAGGAAAAGCAGCTTTTTTTTTTAAATGAAGATAAAAAAAGCTACGTAGCTTAGGTAAACATCAGACGAGTTGCCGTCCAAACTAGCGAATGTCATTGGGTCCCGTTCGGCCGCTGATCGGGTAGTTTCAAAAAATTTTTTGGGTCCCGAACCTGTTCGGGTATAGTCCTGCTAAATACCCGATAACCCGATAACCCGAAACAATGGTCCAGCGGGTTAATGAGCACCGACAGCTAAGGAATCAAAACCGATAAATTATTGGGTACCCATTAAAGCACTAATTTTTTTTTACACCCGAAAATCCGAACTCGTTCGGTTTTTAGCTTTATCACTGTTCGAGTCCCGAAACTTAGTATAGATTTTTAAAAATTGCAAAAATTGCAAAAATCGCTTACTAAAATTTACTACAAGTTATTGCTAACGGTAATTTTAACAAAAATGGTACTAAATTAAACTTATTTAAGCTTGGAGTTTAAAGAATTATTTGATTAAAGAAGTATTTGATTAAACCGATTGAGTCCACAGTTAAGTGAACAGCATGAGTAAATGAAACAGTATAAATGATTTGAAAATAAATACAGTTTTGGTACCAAAAGTTAACTTTCTAAACACATTAGTTGTCTTAATGATCATAGAAATAAAAGTCTGGTAAATATAGCATTTTCACCTTCGAATTTTTACCTAACACTTATTACAAATAATCATTTAAAATTTGGAGATGTACTGTTTGTTTTCATGAATTTCTTAACATGAAATAAGTTGAAAGAAATTTGAACCAAATATTAAAAAATCATTTTCGACAAGTTCTTTGTTTTAATTGTTCATAATGTTAATTGCATCAACAAGGGCTTCCTAGATTTCATCATCAGGCTCATCATTAGGAATTGATGAAAAGCTTTTGGTTTCTTAGCAGAACTTGAGCAACATTTTTCTCTCAAACTGAGTGTAGTTGTTTTTGATGAAGAGCAGTTTTCAAGCCTTCAGAGGATCCATGCAATTTCTTCACTTCGTGACTGTCAGGCTGGCAGCGCTGAACAAGCGCTCTGAGGATGCTGAACTTGCAGGAATGCTCAGGATAGCAAAGGCAGCCCTGGAAAGAATTAGATAAGCGTTCCGTTTTGTTACCCAGAAATGCATTGGCTTTTCCATCCTTACAGAAACTGCCTCAACACATATTTCATAAGTAAAAAGTTCTCTTTTCAATCCAATTGCGCTCTTCTTCTGCTTCTTTGTCTGGATGAAGCTCAAAGAGAAGCTTCTAAATTGTGATTGCCGAAGGCTGTCATTGACAGGGAATGGTTAAATTTCGGAGTCTTCTTCCCCAATTGTGTCAAACAAACTTGACAAGAACTCTTTGATAGCTTCTTTCAGGATCCTTCAGGAGTTTGTGTCCTAATATTTATAACTTTTTGTATTTTTTGAACTATTCACAACTATTCCCAATTACTCGCATTTCTTTTACTTTTTCGCAATTTCAGATTGCATTACTTCAGATCATTTGTATCACTTATTTATATTAGCAACATTAGGTGTAACTTTTAAAAATTGGCATGTCTAATTGTGGATTGGGAACTTGCACAAAAGTAGACTACAGCCAGTTGAATTCAAATTTTTGACTAACAATATTTTTGGCAACTAGCTAGACAACGTTTTTGTAATTCTTTGCACTTTTAAGCAATGCTTGAAGGCAGGTGGCACCCTGTTTAATATTTACAGGCACTAAACAAAGAAATTAATCTAATTGGCAATGTACCTTATTTTTCGGCTTCGTTTTCATGGGGAGACAGGTCACCTGGATCTGAAGATAGTGTTGTATTTTCTTTTTCACGTTCACTTCCTTCTTCGTTTTTAGTATCAATATTGCCTACACCTGGTGATGACAGGTTACTTAACTAGCTAGCAAACATTTTCGAAATGTTTTACTCTCTTAAGCACGTCCCATTTTAATTTCAAAAGTTTAAAATTACAACCTTTCCAACATCATTTCAAGAAACGGAAAGGAAAAAATTCTGAAACAAACGCTTTACAGTCACTTTTGAATTTTTTTGCTTACCTTGAATTTTTCGTAACAACCAATCTGAGTCGAGCATTTCAAATAAAGAATGAGATACAGTAATTTCGCCTACCGGATTGCATGAATAGCATGAGGAAATATATAAAATTTTGTTTAACTACCGAACGGCCAAGTGAAAATATGATAATTGCGATTATTAAGGTTATACTCCACTTTTTTAGAAAGATCAATTATTTTTTAACAAAATGGACCTTTTTCACTGAATACCCGACAGAACTGTTCGGGAATTATTTTTTAAAGGGTAATCGGGTTAGGGAACCGTTAGGATCAATGACTTTCGGGTACCGATAGTTTAAATTACCCGGAAGATTGAGGTTGAATATGAAGAATTTCATCTACCCGATCTTATCGGGTAGTCGGAGTCCGGTAAAATTATTTTTGGCAGTTATCGGTGTCCGATTTTTGTTCGGGTCGGGTCTCGTTCGGTTTCTACCGGGACCTGTACACTCTCTAGTCCAAACTTAACAGTTTAACATTCTTAAAGGGTATGCAATTTTGATTCAGTTCACAAAACCGATATAATTGCAGAGAAAATACAAGTTGTGGAAAAGCATATTTCAAGAGGCTTTAAAAGGGAGCACATTATCGTATGAAATGTTATTTTTTGGGAGAATGAACACCACAAGTTTAAAATAAGTGTAAGGTTTTCTTTTCGATAAAAGTCTACAGCATTTTGCACTTGAAACTCTATCCCTCTCTCTAATATATATATATATATATATATATATATATATATATATATATATATATATATATATATATATATATATATATATATATATATATATATATATATATATATATAGACACACACACACACACATTAGACAATACAATCAAACGTATCGTTAATGTAATAAACTCGATGAGAACTTAACGGTCTTTCAACAAATACAGCGAAAAAACTAGAAAAATAGACTTAAAGAATAAAGCTTTATTCAAAGTTGAAACAAGTTTCTTTAAATTTCAAAGTAACTGAAAGATGTGCGCAGAAGCAACTGCCTTTTCTAAACCTCTACAGCATTTTGATGTCTGCGCTCTCTCTTTTTTTTTCATCGAAAAATCCAGTAAATCGCTCATGAAGCGAACGAAGTTTTTTTAATGCTTTCTTTTCTTTTTATTTTTTGTTGGTGTTTCTTGTGGACGTTTTCGCTTATTACCTTTATCGGATTGTCTTGATTCCAAATCTTTTTCTCTGTCCTCTGTAATAGAAACCGTAGTTTAAAAATTTCTATCAAATAACAGCAACAAATTTCGACGCAAAAAAAAAAGACGCAAATTGTTAAACTCACCTCTTTTAGCTTGTTCTTCTAAGTCACTCCAATCTTTTCCACTTGATTCGTTGCTGTCCAAGTCATCTTCATAATCTAAATCAAAAGAATATTTAATACTTTTTGTTACATTTTGTTATAATTTAGCGATTTAATTAGATTATTCAAATATAAATACAAATAAATAATAATATAAATATGTTCATAAAAGTCACAATGAAAGTGACACAGAAGAAATCAAAAGGTAATTGAACTTATAAAATGAACTTTACAAACTTACTGTTAAAAAAGTACATATTTATGCTACACACACCTGAATCAGATTCAGACTCAGCATCTCCCGAATCATATTCATCGTCATCATCATCTTCATCTTCCTCAAAGCTTTCATCACTTTCTGGTTTAAATTCTTCATCATCATCACTTTCGTCTTCCTCATTTTCTTCCTTTAAATAAAGGTTATAAGTTATGTTACTTCTATACCGATGGAAATTAGCACACAAGACACAGCATAAAACTTTTTTCAGGTAAAATTTTTTTAAGGAGAATATAAAAAAAAACTGTCATTTTTTCTTAAAGAAAAAAAAAAAAACAAAAAGAAAAACAATATAAAAGTTCCAAATTTATCGTTTTCTTTTAATAGAAAATCTCTTATAAAAAATAGAAGTAAACCCTAAAAAATTAGAATAAACTTTAGTAAAATTTAGTCTCAAAGAATTGCTTATTGCAGGTGTCATACAAAGATTGATATTATCAGTAACAGTCATTTGGATGTATTTTTGAATTATAACTTCACAATACTGTAAACTTCTAAAGTCTTCAGACAGTTGCAATGAAAATCCATATTGAACAATATTTTTTTGAAGAAACTACTTCTCTTACTTATGGTCTAATATTTCACTATTTATCCTGTTTATGGTCTAATACTCTACCATTTGTTCTGGAGCTTTAGCACAGCATTAATATTCCATTTAACATTCTTATAACCTGTTTAAAAAGCCCCATGTAGATTACATCGTAAAATCCCATTATAAGAAAATATACTTTAAAATTTAGACAAACTCATGATTGAGTGCATCGAATTTCAATTTATACAAGATCGATCCATAGATTCCTTGGGATGGACCTAGCATAATTAAAATTTTGGATTAGGGATTTTCAATTAAAATAATAGTATATCCACATTAAAAACTATTGGCAGATGCAGGGCCAAGAAAGACAATAAAATAATTTTGCAGTTACTTAGTTTCTATTGACATTCCGAAATCATACCATGTTTGGTGTTTTGAAAAGCTGCATTCAATTACTCATCAAAACATCCAACTATGTGTTTATAATCAGAAACTTTCTTTACCTTCTAATCATGGAAACTGTGGGAAAAACTTGGAAAAGCCATGTAGAACTATTGGTATGATAGAAGTTAGTTTTTTTTTTTTTAAACTAAATCAGTCTGGAAACATAAATTAAAACAACTGATTTCTGAACTAAGTCAATAAAAAAAATGTTTGTGAATAAAACCAAATGTGTTCTGGCACAAATAACATCATTTTGAGTCATGAATTAAAAGAAACGTGATGTTGCTTTAGTAGATATATTGTTTACAGTAAACATTTATAACTCAATGTGAAAGAATATTGGCCAAACTTGTTTAATAAAATACTTTAATTATTTAATTCATCTGTTATTATACAATCATTAATCGAATTATTAAGTTAAGAAAATCCTCATAAAGGCTAAATTTGTGCAGTTTTACATATTATACAGAGATAATGAAGTAACAGTGGTTTTATAAGGATGTGTTCACTTTTTAGGTAAAAATTTATATTGCAGTATCATTTTAAAAATCTTTAAATTGTTGGACTTAACATTTTTGGTACAATTATTTTACAACTTTGGTTTTAGAGATTTTCATATGAAACTTTAAAAACTTGTCTAACATTGTTAAACTTATTTTATTCATACATTTTGATTAATAAATCACTGTATACTTTGATTTGTACCTGAAAAAGAAATTCCCATTTTTTATTTGATTTGCCTTGGTAGAAATCAACTACCAAAGGCATATTAACAAATGACAGTTTAGATATTTCTGAAGGAAAAATGTCTTTTAAATAAACTGCAAATTGCTTATTTTTATTGTCTGCTTTCATTAGCCATGTGCATGATTGATGAAACTTTAGACAAGTAAAGTTTCATCAATCATCACAAGGACAAGTAATCACTACTACTTTAGCCACTACTGCTTACACAAATGCAAAATATTTCTTCTGCAACATAAGTTATATCTGATAAAATTTATAAAATATATAAATCTGAAAAAAGAGCTATTTTTTCAAGAATTTGATGTTTATAGATACATTTAAGGTAAGACTGACATTATTTGTGCCTATTACTATATTATTTTTGTAACTTAACTTAAAACAATTACATATTGGGCAACTACTATTTAATTAAGTACTAGCATAAATTTTATTTCATAACAAAAAAATTTCTTTAAGAGATTAATAATATATATATCAACCAAAAGATTCACTTACATCACTTTGAGGCTCAAGAAATGACCAACCACCATTTTCAAAAAAATCTTCAGGATTTGTGTTTATTGTTTTCATAATCTTTATCCAATTTAAACTTTGAATTCCTTCAGTGTACTTTATATCGCACGAACTGAAAAACATTCAACCAACACTCAAAATAGTGTTTGATTAACACTATATTTGATTTTCTTATGAAACAGAAACATTTAACATTTACAATTTTTAACTTTAAAAAAAGTACATAATATATTACTACTAAAACTGTCTTATTGTAATATTATTGGTTTATCTCAACAAATTCTATGACATGATAATTTTATTCCAATGTTGGAAAAATAATTTATCCAAGATCACAAGATTTTGGTATTAAGAATTGAATATTAACTATAATCTCCAGATGAACTTATACTAAAAAACTAATTTTTACTTCAGCCAGTCTTTAACAGAATCAAGAGATGTCATTGGAATTGCGCTGACCATTGCCACTCTTCGTGTATAGTCTTTGAATATAAATACCAAGTCAAAATTTTTCATATGAAGCTACAAATAAAAATTAAAAAAAGGTAAGAGAAATTTAAAATAATAAAGAGGAGAAATTTAGCATTAAATCATTTTATGTCATGGTAATAACTTCTGCTTTAACTTAAGAAACTTAATAAAGAATTTTTTAAATACAGCTATTCACGAAAGTTGAAACGATTGCAGAATTTTTATCAAGTATGCTTGGTTTTTGTTTAATAAAGAAAAACTGTAAAATGAAATCGACTTAATTTTTTTTATTTATTAAAGAAAAAGTAATTAGCTTTAAAATGAATATGAACATGTTATAAAAGTTTTAATATTTAGTTAGAAAAAAGCTATTACAAAAAATCTTATAGGAAAAATAAGAAGCACAAAAGTTTAAACGAATTGCAACATTCGAACAAAAAATGAAAAAAAAAGC
>QPEY01000284.1:57540-71621 GCA_014706445.1 Hydra viridissima | reverse complement strand
ACAATGTTCGTCTCACAAGCTCTCTGCTAACTTTTGGATTATTTTTTGACTCATTGAAGATTTGTGCTAGTTTTTGTAGCTGAGTCTGGGGTTTTCTCTGCTCATTCTGAATATACCATTTTTGTCACGGTTGCTGAGTTTGGATGGTCTCCCAGTACGCGGCATGTCGGAGACGTCCTTGGTAAGTTCCCAGGTTTTGATGGTTTTTCTAACGCAATATTCAGAAATGTTAAGTATTTTGCCTATTTGTACGTTTGTGTAATTTTTTGTCCGCGCCATACCAATAACTTGCCATTTGATGTCACTAGAAACTGATTTTCGACCCATTTGCATACAATTGAAATTAATTTGAAATTCACAATATTTTAAGTTGATTTTTAATGAATTAAAAGCTGCCTGATGATGTTGTGATGAATTTTTTGATTGAAAAACTACTCAATTATTTGCTAATTAATTGATAAATTCGCACGAACAAAATTTTGCAGCGGATTTATCAATTAATTAGCAAATAATTGATCCAAAATAAAATCGTTTAAACTTTTGTGAAACCTCTTAATTTGTATCACCTACCTTTTAATGAAATTTCTGAGTAAACGGTAATGAGTCAAAACCTACTTTTTTTTTATTCTATTAACAAATAACCTATTTACCAAATCGGAATAATAATTATTTTAATATCTATTTCCGTTAGATTTTTATTCAAGAAAAACCAAAGATTAGATTTGAAAATTCTGCAATTGTTTAAACTTTCGTGAATAGCTGTAGAAACGGTTTTTTTTTTTAATGACATCTTGTAAATACTCTACATCTGGTTTGTTTAAGTCATTACCTGAACCCTTTCAAAATGTACAAGCTCAATATCATCTAAAGTTACAATAAATGGTGGCTGTTCTGTTAAGTTTACAATGCAGTGAGTTGTTGGTTGCAACAACACTGTGCTTTTGTAGGGAACACCTGAAAAACTAAAAGCAATTTAAACAATATAAAAACTATTTAAATATTATTTTTAACTAAAAATTTAAATGCAAAGGCAACTTTAAAAAATGCTTCTGTATTCTCAGAATTCAAAATCTTTTTATAAACTCTAGAAAATTTGGACAAAAGTAGTCATGAACAAGAAGAGAATGACTTATTTGTTCAGCTACCACAACATTTTAAATGTGCTAGTGCATTTTAAATTATTATGGCTTGATGGTGTTAAACATTTCACAGCAGAAGCCTGGTTAAAGTCTTTGTTTAAAAATGTGGATCTTAGTTTTACAGCTTATGAAATTGAATCCTCTTCACATATAGCAACAGGTTCATCTAAAGAAAACTTTTTCTGTTTACCAGTGGAAAACAACTTAATTACAAGTTTTGGTTGGAGTTACATTTAAAATCACATTTAAAAGAGTTAACTGTGTTATTATTACACTCAGCTTTTTTTTAGAGTTTTTTTTAGAACTTAATACACCTCTTCCATTGAGTTCTTCAGTTGAATGGCTATTTTTGACAGGGTCTAATGTGATGATTGAAAAAAAGACATATTGTGATTCTATTTAAAAAACTAGTTTCATTGAAACAAAATAAAGTTGGAGTCTAAAATTTTCTTTGTCTTCATACTTTTTACTTATTTTCTAAATTTTTATAATGCTCATACTTCTGAGCTGAAATTGATATCAATTATGTGTATAAAGTACATGCAGAAGTATACCAGGACACCAGAAATATTGAAAAGCATTTTAAAAGTAATTTAAAACACATTAAAAAACTGCCTGCTTAGCAAAAAAAACAGATCTACTCTTATTTTGTCATAAATGTGCTATAAGTAATATCGCTTATTATGTAAATATAAGTTTAAAAAAATGAACGAGGAATTGGAACGAGTTTTTATTTTATGAAATGAATAGGGAATGGAACAAGATCCTTTTAAAAAGGAACTTTCCAAACACTGATATATATATATACACACACATATATATACATACATATATATATATATATACACAGTGCATTTATTAAGTAATGCAAAAAACCATACAACTATATTTTTGATCAATCGAATTTTGACATTTTTTTATAAATAAATATATAGCACATATATGGAGGTTTATCTATTCTTTAGAAAAAATATTTTTTGTCTCTATGTATTTAAAACTAACTTGGATTTAGCAACGCGCAAAAAAAAACCTTCTAAAATATTACCAAGGATGCTCCATGCAGAAAAAAACTTGTGTTTGGATGGGTTTTACAGCCTCATTTTCTTTGCAACCATTTTTCTTTGAGGATACTGTAACAGGAGAAAACAATACAGAAATACTAAAGACTCATGTTCTACTACAACTGCAAAAACGTAATTTATCCTCAACAGTCTTTCAGCACAATGATGCACCTCCTCATTATTTCTTGTCTGCTAGAGAGGTTATGGAGGAGCACTTCCATGAATGTGTCAATGGTTATGATTTTTATTTCTGGGGTGTGATTAAATCAAGAGTTTATCAAAGAGGCAGTGTCCAAAAAAATAATGAACTTAAGAGAAGAATCTTAGAGGTCATATCTAAAGTATCACAGGATGAATTATTGGCTTCTTGGTGCCGAATGTCATTCAAGATTAATTTTCTCCATTCCCACCTCAACTTCTTCCCGCCAAACCTTGGAGCAGTGAGTGATGAGCACGGAGAAAGATTCCACCAAGACATTACAAAGATGGAGAGTAACTAATCAAGACAAATGGAACCCCGGCATGATGGGAGACTACTGCTTGATGCTCTTGCATGACATCGCAGAGGCAAAATACACCAGGTCTTCTAAGAAAACAAACTTTTGACTGTATGTGGTACTATGAATTGTGTAATTGTGTCATCCAAGTATATTTATTCAATCAGTGTTCTTTATCTATCCTGTTTTATCTGCTGCAACCCTTGAAATATGCACATATATTCTCTGTTTATACTAAAATGAGACTATTTAGGAGCCAGAACACTAGAGGTGTTAAATCAAAACTATTTATAAATTTGAATTCAGCACACCCAAATTAGCAAAAAACACCTAAAAATTCATTTTTGTAAATCAGTGATATTAAACAAACAAATGAAAAGTGTTCAATCTTAAGCTAGTTAAAAGATGAAATTAAATTATGAAAAAAAAATCTATTTCCAATCACATATAATTCCAAAGAAAAAAAAACAAACTAATTTCTAGGAGGTTTTGTAGGTCTATCCTGCATTTGGCAAAATTAGAAAATACTTAAAAATTAAAACAGAAGAGTTTCAACCTACCCCAGTTCTCTAAAAGGCACATCAAACTCAACCTGTCCATGTGTAAGGCCTTCAATTTTATCAGTAAAGCTTTTAAATGCTGCTTTAAGCCTTTGCCTTAATTCTCTTTCAGCCTAGAACATGAAAGACATGTTAAAAAGTAATAAATCTTAAGTGTCAATAATGAGTAATTTTGGGTTTGCTTAGAAAATACACAAAAACAAATGCTTTTAAGAATAAGAAATATTAGGGCATGGTGATTGATTCTTTGTGGTTTTGCAGTATCAAAAACTTTTTATTTTAAAGTATAATTTCAAAATGCCATTACTTGCTCAGCATGAAGATCATCTCTATCATGCATGTGTTGATGTTTCCCAAGATCTGTTGTAATTTCCCCGACCTAAGTAAAAAAATAAAAACTGCTTTAAAACGTGTCAATTTTACACACACAAAAAAACAACAAGAAATAACAATGATTTAAAACAAAGAAAAATTATTTTAAAAACTTTTATTAATTGGATATAATCAAGAAAAAAGAGAATATAGTTAAGCAAAATAAAACATTTCATAGAGAATAAGCACAGCATAGAAAAAAATAGCCAATTTCTAAATAAAATGTTTGCATTGGCAGTAAAAATATCAAAACATTGATCATTAAAACAAACTTACTTCTGTATAATACTGAATATCTCTATACTTTTTTTTACCGATTATTATAGGATGCTAAACAACAAAATTTTATAAATTTTATTTCGCATAGAAATTACATCTAAATTTCTATTAACTGAATTGATAAATTCTTTTACTCAACTTTTAAAAACTTTTACAAACTAAACAGAAATATCTCACTCTAAGATGAAAGTGAAGCAAGATGATCATTTCCCCATCACATGGCTAAATAAAAACAAAAGTTGTATACAAAAACCTTTTAATTTGAAAAAAATGCAAATGAAATTAAAACAAATTAGCTTTGAAAATTACATAAGATAGAAATTACTTGGAAAAATGCATGTTTAATATTTTTGTAAAGTATATCAACTTTGTCACCACGAATCGTTTGATAGCGGAAACCTAAAAATGGATTTTGATTACTTTTTACAATTTAATCATTTTCTACAAAAACAAAACAAGAAAGTTGAACTTTTATTGAGGTTTCAATAAACACATCAAACACAAATATAGTTACTTATGTATTGAATTAATACTATGTTTATATATTTAAATACTTGTCTTTTGCCATTCTATGTGAATGAAGAAAATTATTTTCTGTTATTAATTGATTGTTATCTGCACTTAGATTCAAAAATTTCACTAAATATCAGACATTTTCTATTCTAGGAAGTTTTTAAATTTTTGTTTCTACATTAAAAAGAATATCTATCACATCTAGACTTCCTGCCATGTGTTAACTCTGCAAACTTTGTTAAAACTTGCACTGAACCATAAATACTCAAACTATAAGTCAAGAAAATTATAACCACCTATTGATTCTCCTATTGTAGATATTCATATTTAATTTGAACATTCAAAATTAAAACTCTTCTTTATTCAAAATAACAAAGAAAAATGTTAAACATTCAATAAGATACAATAATATTTTTTAAATATTTTTGTCTTTATTTGATAAGTTTTTGCTAGTAGTTGAACTATGATAAAATTAGTTTGATAATAATTCACTTATCAACCAGTCTGCAAACTAACATGAAATAATTTTTGCAAATTGAGGTATCTAAATAGAGAAAACAATTACTAAAAAAACAGGATTCAAAATTTTAATTTTAAAACATTTTATGTTTCTTTACTTATTGGGTAATTAATAAATGACAATAATTTAGCACATGCCATTTTTTAATCTTACTTTAAGATCAATAAAAAAAGTTCTTACATTCATTCATACTAAAGATTAATCAATGATTAATCTTTAGTATGAATGAATGATTGATTTGAATGATTGATTAGCAAAATGAATAGTTTTGTGAAACCATGAAACCATGAGCACCAAATACTATTCACAAATTTATTGTTTCCAAAACAAATATCAAAAAAATTAGAGCTTTTTAAGTTTCAGGATCTGTAAATACATATAACTAAAAAAAAAGGTTGTGACTAAAATAGTTAGAGAGCTCTAACATTTATGAAGCAAATTATGTATATACAAGTGTATAACTTGGTTCTTCTCAAAAAGATTCCTTAAGACCTTAAGAAGACAATAATATTAACATGTGGAAAATGCACTTTAATTTATACACCATTTACAAAAAATTTAACTACTAATTTCAGTTAAAAATAGGAGGTGGCCTTATAAATTGGGTCAATATATATACACCAGTATATTCGGTATATTCTTTTTTTTCCTCTGTTAAATAAAATCTATTTATTTTTTATATTAAAAAAATGATATTTCAAAAAATAAATAGTAAAAATAATCAAACTGCATAAAAAAATAAAAAATATTCTTTTTTTTTTTTTAATGACTTTTTTTTCTCATGGTGATTTAAATTTTCTTACCATTGACGTGAGCTTCTAGAGTCCCCTAAACAAATGAAAAATTCTAAAGATTGTGAAATAATGGCAAAAGATCAAAAAATAAAAAACTATTTTTTAAAAAATTTTTCCAGCTTGATAAATATTTTACAGGAGGGCAAAAAAAAGTTACAATTTCATCTTTTTTAGCACAAAGATGATTTTTAAGATGACTTTTTTTGATGATAACTAAACTCTTTTAAGATGACTTTTTAACAATTAAAATGTTCTTAACAAGCACTAAAAATACAAATACAATTTTTAAAACTTTGGTCAGAAATTAAAAATATTTGTAATTAAATATAAAAATGAATTAAAAAAGTAATACAACTGAAGCAGATGTACTAAAGTTCAAAAGCAAAGAACTTATTTTAAAAATAATTTCTTTAAACATCTGTACAGAATATATAAATTAATTTCTTCTTAATACCAGCTAATGACAGTAAAAGTAAAGTTTAGCTTTTATTAATGCAACCAAAACCATTCAATTTATCAACCAAAGTTTTAACAACCAAAATCTTTATAATTTGAATAAAATTTTTGAATAAAACAAATGAAAATAAAACCTTTAAACAAAATACTGCAAACTTACTGTACATTTTCGGCTAGTTATTGAAGGTCTTATATACATGTCTTTTAGCCGTGGATTTCCTTTACTATTATGAATAATTAAGTCATCTTGTTTGATGACACCCTAAAAGTAAAAAAAAAAAGGTGGCTAAAAATGTATAAAATTTTGGTTACATCTATATGATGATAAATTATAACTGCTCATTTGATCGTATTGATGGTGCTGTAAAAGCAAAAATGCCATCTATATAGATAATTTATATTTAAAAAGATTATTTCTAAATTTAATAAGTTATAAAAATAATTTAAACAGTTAAAAAGCAATTATTTATATTTAATATATTTACTTAAACTGATATTTTAAAAATGCAAAAAAATTATCCCTATAATGTAATTATGTAAGAAATGTAAAACTGTAAGAAATTGTACATAGCTATCCAAAAAAAATGTAAGAAATTGCATACAGCTATCCAAAAAATAAGCTTTTTTCATGACAAGGCTAACTTTTTTAAAAAATATTTTAAAAAGAATTATCTACTGTAATTAAAAGTAACAATAGAAAATAAAATAGAAAAACTTTGAAACAAGATGTATGACCTAATAGGATACATTTTAACAATTAAAACTTTTAAACTTGAATAAGATGAAACTTTTGTTCATCTCATAAAACAAAGCCCTCATAAAAAAGCAAACTTTTTTACACTTTTTTTACATCAATTTCAAATCAAGGATATTAAGCTGCAACTACACCATGTGTTGATCCTTGAACTTATAATTATCAATAAACCCAAACCCTGTTCAGTTAGACTGCTAATACCAAAACTAAGTCCCCAGGAAACCCTTTTCAGACCTGTAAGTAGAGGCATTAATGATTCATAAAATGTTTTTTTAAATCATCTATCATTGCCTTAAGGAAATATTTAGATTTTAACATTCTTTGCATTTTATTCAAAACATCAAGAAAATAGATTTTCAAAGGAACAACTTTTGTATTCTTTGATAATAAACTCATAATACAAAACTTTTTAACTGGATTAATGTAAATCTGACAAAATGTGAAGGTCTGCTAGAAGAAAACAATTTTCTGAAGTTCTGCCAGAAGAAAACAGTTGTCTGAAGGTCTTTCAGAAGAAAACAGTTGTTTGAAGGTTTGCCAGAAGAAAACAGTTGTCTGAAGGTCTACCAGAAGAATTGTAATTGACAAAGTTTGTCAGTTACAGCTGCTTTTTTTTTCTGGCAGACCTTCAGACAACTTCTTTTTTTGCAACTGCCTATTTTGATAATAAATTGACAGTTGAAATAAAAACAAGAAGCAATTAATTTAAAATAAAACTAGAAACTAAGCCATGTTAAAAAAATGTTAATGGAGAAAAGTGATTGAATATAAAGAGTTGGGAAATTTTGTTACTTAAATACACAATTCTTTTTTGAAAAATTGGATTAATTTTTTAACAAATTGAAAAAAAAAAAGAAATGAAGATGTTAACTATGTAACCTAAATAAAGTTGTCAAACATCAGGAGGAGGAGTGAAATTATCAAGTAGCTTTCCAATTCATAGAGAAAATAGAGACAAAATGAACTCAAAAAAAAGAATAAACTAAGTTTTGAAAGTATTATGAACATGGGGTTTTTAAGTTTTTTCCTTCAAATTATTAGGTCTCTGACTGGGGAAATTAGCTACCCCAAAAAGACTGTAGAACATCACTATTTTAAAATGCCTAAAAGAAATGATAGGCACATTAATGAGTCATTATTCTATAAAAGAATTTTAACATGATTCTTCAATTGATAGTGTAAAGTTGGTTTATGACTTGTTATTTCAAAAATGAATTTCCCCTGATTTCAAATTTTTAAATGGATCTTGTTGAAATGAGATTCTTGACCAGTCAAAAAGTTCAAGAATATAGTAATAACAAACTTTTCTGATTCAATTACTGTTTCAAAGAATTCTAATCAAACCATCCCAGAGACTCTAGCAGTGATGTACCATAATTTAGAAAAACATAACTTATCAAAGTTATGTTTTTCCAAATTATGGTATTTTTCACAACAAAAGAATTTATAAGATATCTAAATATTAGTTACTTCTTTTTCTTTTTCTTCAGCTTCTCGTGTTTTGAATTTCTTTTGAACATCTTTAATTAGCCGAAATGCATTGTTAAGGTTACTTGCTGGCGCTTGACTCTCACCAGGTTCTTTAAGGTTTGAACTTCGAAAGACTCTTAAATTTAAAAAAAAAAGAAAATTGGTTTATTACAAAAACTTTTTTAACAAATGTTATTATCCAAAAAAAAAAAACTTTTTATAAAAAAAAAAAATACTTTATAAAAAGCTGAACTATTTAAAAAGAATTTCGATACATAAATTGAATATGTGGACTTTCTGCTTTTAAAAGCAGTCTACAATTTTGTTTTTGATCTGCTTTTAAAAATTAGTCAGTTAACCTTTAGCCATTAAATAAATTAACATTAAATCTGGAAAAGCATTTGTAATTTTTACAAAATTCATAGTATTCTTAAAATTTTGTGGTTTGGCTGCTGTATCTTAAAAATAACTTAAATAATTTTAAATGAAGCATTAAGAGCATTATCATGAATTATAATTTATTTTTATTGTTAGTACTAAAATTTTTTTGCTAATTTACTTATTTTGTTAAATCTTTTTTAGATTTATGATAAAGATTTGTCATTTATTGGATTTAAAAAATAAATTTTAAACTTAATATGTGTATTGGAGTATTTCTTAAAGTTGAGAGTGCAAATCCTTATCTGTTGTAAAATATTCCTTATTTGGGGCTTGGAGTCATTATGTTGTTGAAATATGCAATTATTTCTGAGTTTTGATATGTGAGCAGAGGATTACAAGTTTTATTAATGAAATTAATAAAATTACTGAAACTATGTTTAAGATTCCATTGGTTTTAAAAAGTGGTCTTATAAATAAATAAATTTTTTAGTTTTTGAGTTTATCTAAAGGGTCCATTTCAAAATCATAATTTTCATATTTTGACATATGTCTTGGCTTTTGTTTTGTTTTCTTAGACTTTGTTCCTCAAATTCAATAAATTATTCTAATATTACTACATTTTTAAATTCTATTTTTATACTTTAAGGGACTAAAAACTCATACATTCAGTTTGAAAATCCTTTTCTTTTTTTAACTTTTATTCTGATTACACTTCCTTACTAGTTGTAGGCTAAAATACAGCTAAAACTAAAATTTGAAAAAAACTCAAATTAAAAACTGATTCAGAATGATCAAACCTTAACTGAGTGTTGTATGAGTTGCATTGGAAATGCTCTGAGATTGTTCGAAAAGTTTTGAAAGTCTAAAGTTAATGAAAACTTACTTCTAGTCTTTTTTATTGAGGTAAAGTGTTAGTAACCTAATGTGCATTTAAGTTATTTTTGAATGCGAAAGCCTGGGTTGGATCAAAAAACAACACAATTTACAATGTGATTTCTAGCTTTACATCAATAACCAAATATTAAAAGAATTTTTAAGTTAAGAAATACCTTTATAGATTTGGTTATAACTTTTTTGATGGTTAAAAGTTAATAACTTAACATTTATTACAAAACCAAAACACAAAATGTTTAAGCACTTTTTTTTAATGCATCATTTAAAGTCAAACATTCAAAATATTTAAAACATAGGTTGAAATGACAAAAGACATGCTATATCTTATTATTAGGAAATGCAAAAACTATTTTTAAACAATCCAACAAAAATTACACAAAGCTTTTGGTTTTGAAAACTTACAGCTCCTTGACAAATGTGGCATCAGGATTGGGAAACATATTGCCTTCACCTCGACCATAAGAACTAAAAAAATTTATTAGCATAATTATATATATTTAAGACAGTAAATAATGTCATTGAACAATTAATGATCGCTGTTTATCAAAAAAAAGTTTAATAGGATGATAGAGACTATAGGAAAAAATGTTTTTTTCTTATTCATAAAGGGGCACTCCCTCAAAGTGTTCCAATAAATAATAAAATTCCCATTGAATTAATTAATGTTTAGAGGTTGCTATCGACATGTGAAGTTCTAAACAATATTGATTTTAAGTATATAATATAAAACAACTATACTTTGATATGTGTTACAGTTATGTTCTTATTTATAATTCAATAACAATTAAATATTAAATTGAATTGAATGTTTTTATGCATATATTTTGCTCCTTATATCTTTACTGTCCTTCAACATTATTTAATAAGTGTTGTCTTATTCCTGTTTGAGCAGTGCTTCCTATACTCTTTAAAAAACCAACGTCAAATAATGCTTCTCTGGTTCATCATTAGTGTGGAGCTTGTTATAATGATCTGTAAGGCCCACTCCACACTCTGCTATATCATTCATAACTCATAGTAAACTAATTATAGGCTTCACAAATGCATAGTGTTGATTGTCTTTCCAGCTAGCAGGATCAGTTATGATAAATATCAATGATATTCCAATAATCTTAAAGAAGTGTATGTAATTTAGGAAATGAAGTCTTTAAGTTCATTTGCTTTTGACAATTGCTTTATCAACATTCATCCTTTTTAGTAGATTCTCAGCACTTGTAGTTGAGAGCTGTTGTCATTCTTCTTTTTTTTTTTTTTTTGACACACCATTACATTACAGAAGAAAGCCAATACCACAAGTTCTTCAGACATATACCAAAGATCCCCCTGAAACATCTTCAAAGCAAGTAACTAAATCTTGAAACCAGGGTACCTGAAATGTGCAAAAAAAAAAAACATTCAGCTACATACATAATGCATATATATAAGTAATGCATGTAGCTGAATGTATTTTCTTATGTATATATTATTATAATATATTGTATATATTATATATTTTATTAAACAGATATTAATTGTTTGTGATACATATTCAGTATACTACCATTTTAATTTTAATCTGTTACACTTTTTTTATCACTTACACTTTTATTGTAGATTTTTGTTCATACTTTAGATATGTTATCTATGTTATACTTGTACTGAAGCACAGCTGGCAAAATTCATAAGCCTAGGCACCTATGTTCAAGGCATTGTATTCCAGAGTTCTACTTTGATACCTACCTTTTTCATTAACACCTGAACAGTTTCAAGTATTGACAGTACTGAGTTATGAGTAATCAGAATAAGTTCTTGATGACCCAGTGGTTATTTTGAGGAGCTCAGATGACAGAAAGAATTTTAGCTTTAGATGTGTATGGCTGTTTAAATGATACCCCTTTGCCCAATATGATGACTAAATCTAGCAGCTCTTTGTAATTATCATAAGGTTGAATATTGCTTAACTGATTCTCAGCAAATGCAATCATCTCATCAGTGACATCAGAAAATTTGCTAACCGTAAGTTTGTTGATTGTTGATACCTAAAAAGCTATTAGGCTAATTGAAGCTGTTGCACCTGGAATCATCTGAACACTGTGATCTCAGAACTCTTTGATGGCTCAATGGAATCCATGACCACTATTTCCAGAGTAATTTATAGAGTATGATAACGACAGACCAACCATAACAGATCTTACTTCATCTTTTGTTCAAGCAACACAAATGCCCCATTAAACTGTCCAGTATTGACTGATGTTATTTTGAATGACAGCTTTAATACCGCCACTGAGTCTCCATGAAACTACTGATGTACAAACTGCATGCACAGTATCTATGCCAGCACCATTTGTTAATTTTGGGTGGCTAGCATTTATGGATTCCTTAATCAGATACAAGGATAGGCACTGTCAACTTTTTCTTTTCTAGTAATATCCTCAAGTATCTTACCATTCCAATGGACAGCTAATGCAACATTTGGATTGAAATCAATTTTATAGCATTCCTCCGCTAACTGCCTTATTTTATTCACTGTTGACAGGTTCTATATTAGATCATGACCCAAGTGCTGAATTACTGGCATTATAATTACTGCAGCTCTACCATCACTCACTTTGGCAACATTAAAGCACATAGCTAATTTTTTTACTAACTTTTAAATAAGTTAAGTCTGCCTTTCTTGGCTGGCTTAGAAGTTTTAAAGGAAGTTGAAAACTTGATTGTACAAAATTCATCACTGGTTACCTCTTCGTCATCTTATGATATAGACATGAAAACAACATGTTCTTCAAAAACCATTTTACATGTATCTTCCCAGGTTCTACATCTTTTTAGGCCTTCTTGTTTCTTCATCTTTGATGTCTCTTTCTGTACTAACGCAACATCAAGTGAGCCTTTTTTCCCTGAACATATTTGTCTACACTCTAACTGGAGGAACTCTTTATGCTCTTCTATAGTCATGAGTTTGATTGCATCACTTTGTCAAATAAATTTACCAGATTTTCTTTCTATTCATTTTCCTTCTGTTCTTATCTTAATGACTGCTTCATTTTACTTTCTTTTTCTTTACTTAGTTTTTCCCATTCCCAGAACAAACTTTTAACCTTATTAACAACGTTTATCTAACCTTGTTTGTATACGAGCTTTTTTCCATACTTCTAATAAATTTTCTGCAGTGGCTTGATATACATTCCTTGCTGTTTTCTTCTTAGTTTTCTTAGAGTGGAAAAACAGTCCTGAAACTTCATTTTTTGAGGGCAACTTGTTTGGATTCAATTTAGGCAAGACTTGAACTATAAGCCATACGATCTGTTTCCTAGTGATAGGTTTTTCTATAGATATTCCATAACTTCTACAAACCATATATTTCTTAAGCATATACTTGAAGTTAAATAGCTTTATGCTGCAATGACGCTATATATAGTTGTACTTTTCTTCAATGCATAGTTGCAGTTGTTACATCATAACATAGAATAGTTAATAACTAAAAGAACCCTTACCCATTTCAGAAGACTAGTAAGAAAATTGCTTCATTTATTGCACAAAGTGCATTGGCTGTTTGATTGTCATTTCTTGTACATATGACCAATTGACTGTTACCTAAATAAAATCTAGTTAAATAAGAGAAACTAATAACTTCAAAGTGTAGTAGCAACCTTCCCAAAGTTATTGAAACTTTAACATGATTTGTTTTTCACATATTGGAACATTATGAGAGAGTGCCTCACAAAAAACTGAAAATTAATTTTCTTTTGCATCACCCTAATAACTAATTAAATAAACTTCTAGTATATGAAATGTTAAATAAAAATGAACAATATTAGGAACTAATTAATATCATAAACAAATTAGGAAAAAACAGCAATTAAAAATATTAGGCATCTAATGAAAACCTGTAATAGGTGCAAACTTTTTAATGTCTATTGTTGAATGTAGGTATTTAAGGTTTCAAAGTAAAATATTTATTTAAAACTTCTTTGAGTGTTTTTTGTTTTACATTAGTTTAGTACTGTCACATAGTTTTCAATGGTCAACAGTCTTTATGGTTTATGATTGGCTAACAATACCATATGGCTAACAATACCATAAATTATTAAGGTTAAACAGTGCTGAAAAAATATTTTTCAAAAATACTTTCTAAAAGTTTTCTATTTAATTTATTATTTTATAACTGTAAACTGCTTTAATAGAAATTTTCCCCCCTTATTTTAAGTGGATATGGCAGTCAGTTTTAGATTAATATAGCAAGAAAAGATAAATAATGCCAAAAGCAAAATTTTACCTTCCAGGGCAAAAAAAGTTTATTCGCAAGTAAGAGTAGTCACCTTCAATACTGGAACTGACATTCTAGAAATAATGTAAACCATGATAAGCCTTTTTGTCTTATAAACATTAAAACATATATATATATATATATA
>QPEY01000284.1:39327-50726 GCA_014706445.1 Hydra viridissima | reverse complement strand
AATAATAATAATAATAATAATAATAATAATAATAATAATAATAACAATAAAAGAAACATGACATCCATTAATTAATCAAAGTTCTTCATTACAATCAACTACTATCAAATTTACTAACATAATGCACAGACTTCTATTTCAAGCATGTGAAAATCAATGCTTGCATGTTTAATAAAATGCTTGTGAAGTAGAGGAAAAAGTTGCATTAAAAAAAAGTTTGAAAACGGTCCAAATTATAAACATACATTTTTTCATTAGCAGCACCTGATTTATTTTCAAGAAGTCGCTTCTAAAAAAAGAAAACTTTTTGAAATATAAAACTTTTTATAAATTATTTTTTTGGCTTAGTAATATATTTATTTACATGCAGATTTATTAGAAATCAAATACTATAGATTTATACTTACATAAAAACTAAACATTTCTTTATATGATTTTCTAAGAATCTCAAACTAGTTGAAGATTCATTCAAATAATCCTATTAGTCATTTAAACTTACTCTAGCTTCCTCATTTATTTGATAAGCAAGTTCTTTCTGGTGGCCTTTTCTTTTATCTTCAGCAGAAATTTCACGCTGTTTTTTTTCAGGAAGAAATCTGTCATCTATCCCATTTTCAATAATATCATCCTCTATTTCTTCTGGGTCCTAAATATTGTAAAAAAAATTTTTTTGCTTCGACTTAAAAAAAGAAAAACAAGCTGGTTGATGATAGAAAAAATTTTAATAAAAATTAAAACATCTATTATCTAAAAAAACTATATTTTATTAGTTGAAGGAGAGAGAAAAAAGGGGGGAACTTGAAAACAATGGTTACATTTTTAAAAAATGACACTATTAACTGGTTCTTAACAATTAACTAAGGTAAAGACAATCAAAAATAAAATGTCTATAAGAGTGTTAATGTATAAATTTTATATTTTCTCTTGAATTAATCAAAATAATTTTCTCTTAAAATCAAAAAAATGACATTAATTTTTTATATATCTGATTATATGGCAATTTTTTAGATAAATTGGTAAACAATATATCTGATTATATGACAATTTGTTAGATAAATTGGTAAAATTACATTTTAAACTTCATGAGAGCTGAGTTACAACCAAATTAAAAATCTTTTACAATTTCCAAATGTTAAACTTACTTTTAAAAACATCCCAATATTTTTCAATTGCTTTTTTGATGTTGTTAAAACTGTTGCAGATTCTTTTTCATTAACCAAAACTGTTTCACCAAGAAACAACGAATAATTTTTATTGGCCTCTTCCTTTGCAACCTTGTTCTTCAAGTTTGTAAATCCAACATTAATATTAAAAACCATGCCTAATAGATAATTTTTTTTATTTTTTAAAACCCATTTAATATTTATTACTACAGAAATAATAACATAAACCTTTCAATTATTTTCAACATTTAGAATTCAGAATTCTAATAATTAAATTAGTTATTAAGTAAAAAATTATTAAAAAAAAAAAAAATTTTTAACTTTTAATACATCAAAAAATTATTAAGGATATTTTAAGCCATATTGATATTAAAAAACATGCATATCCTTCAATTTCATTGTTTTCTGATTTCAACCTCGAGCTCTTCTGAACAAATTTTGCTGTTTTCAACCTTGAGCTCTTGAAAACAGTTTATATTTTGCAAAGTGAATACTTTGCAAAATGTAAACTGTCTTCAAGATATTTTTATTTTTAATACTTGAACTGATTTATGAACAATTTAAAAATGGAAGATAATTTAATTGTAACAGATTCAATAAATTAAATTAAAATTGATATGGTTTTTTCAAAAGAAAATGTTCTAGTAATTATTACATGGCAGTTGAGCAGAATTTCTTTGTTAACAAAGATCTTAAGATTTCTTTTAAATAAAAGTATTTACTTTAAAATCTATTTAGTATACCAAAAACAAAATCAGAAAAAATCTCAGACACACCTGCCTTTATTTGTTGTGTATGTTTTGCATCTAAAAGTAGGGAACCTTCACGAAACTCTATTCCAGTTACAAACCTATGTTCATTTTTAATTTTAAGAAATTTAAACTTTAAGATATTAAATCTAGATTAAATTTTTTTTTCTTTTTAAAATACAACATACTATATAGAGATTCCTAAGAAATACAACATACTATATAGAGATTCCTAAGAAATAGAACATACTATATAGAGATTCCTAAGAAATACAACATACTATATAGAGATTCCTAAGAAATACATGCAATTTTTAAAAATAATTTTCTTAAAGCTATAAGAAACAAACATGTATGAAAGCTTACCCAATATTTTTCACAAAATTATCTTTGAGTTCAGGTTTTGTACTCTCAATATGTTTTTGTGTTTGCAAATATACACTGTCAAGCTTGGTTCCTAAAAACAAAAAAATAAAAGATTATTTAAATCATTTCAAAAGCATTTAAAATATTTTTAAATTGTTATAACTTAATTGAAAATTAAGTTATAATAAAATATTATCAAAGCTTAATTGTAAAATCTTTTTTAACTATTGTAACTTAATTATAAAACATTTCTTAACTATTATAAATTATTTATAAAACATTAATTATCATAACTATAAATTGTTTCATAAATATTTTAATTACATTAACTGTTTTCAAGTTTTAATATAACAAATTAACTTGAACTTAAAAAATTTACATAACCAGTTTTTTAAGTACTAAAAATTTTAGTCAACAATTAAACTTAAACATTAGTAGATATAAACTTTGTAGTTACCTGGTCTAAGTTTGTCAAATATGTAATCAAGTACCGAAAGCAGGTAGTTGTATAGCTGCTGCTGTTCTTCTGTAGGTTCAACCATTAATGTACGTACAATGTTGGAGCAATAGAATTTGTAACGCACACCAAGAGAACATGTTATCACTCCAAAATTTAGCTTTTCATCAGAGCTTACTGCGCTAAACTTCAAATTAAAGTTACCACCACTTTGAATGATTGGAGAATAGCACATTTCTACCTGCAAAATTTATATTTTTTTATTATGAAATATTATTTTTAAATATGTCTGATGGTTATAACTTATGCTTTCCATCATGTCCAACTAGTTAAGGAAAAATAATTTCAGCTCTGCCTATTATACAAAAAATTTTACAAGCTAATACATTTGTAAATAGACTGAATGATTTGAAATATTACCAGTAATCATGTAAAAATATTATTTAGAAGTTTTTTAAAAATATACCACACTAATCAATTATTTTTATTGACTTTTTTAATCAATCAACCAGCCACCTTGTTAATCTTTTTTTTTTTATTAACAAACCTATTTAGTTTACATTTTATACATCCTAAATGTCTTTAAAAAAATCAGTACAATAGAAAGAGTTAGCAGTGTAAGGCAAAGGCACACAAGCACATTCAGTATCTATGTAAATACTTTTAATCTACAAACAAATAGTTAATAATTAACATAGGATATATAAATTTGTGAAAATAGGAAGTTTTTATATTAAACTAAGATTAAGAAGGTGGTTGTATTAAGCTGTTTTAATTTTTTAATAATGCAATTATAAATTGAAAAAAAAAAAATATGTAACAAATTTGTAAAGCAATTAGTACCACCTTTAGTGGCACTAATTGCTTTACATATTTGCATAATAAATTTTCCTATTTTTGAAAGTCTATTTTAAAGCACTCACCTTTTAAGTTTTTGCCACATATAATTTTTGTTTTTAGGCATTAGTTTTTGACATTTCTGTCTAAATCATCCCATAAAAGTTCATTAAAGGAAAGATAAGATGATTAGGGAGGCCAAATCATTCTTTTAATTATTTATCATTTTCTAATTTAAATGATTCCTAATATGTTTTGAGGAATGAATTGGGCCATTTTTTTTTTGTTTTGAAAAATGAATGCTTCTGCAATTATTTGACTTCCTAAAGGAATGATATGATTTTTTTAAATGTGTAACAAAACTTCCATTGACATTATCCTGTTTATTTTAACAATATCACCAGGATTATTTCCACCAAAAAAAACCCACATGACACCACCTCAATAATATTTTACAGTAGACACCACACACTGTTTCTTTAACAATCCAAATTTTTGAAATAGAAATTTCATCTTTTTTCAATTTGTACCATTGAACATTTTTCTTCCCCCAATGTTAATACTGCCAATCATATTTCTATTAATAACTTGCCTTTTCTTGCCCTTTAAACAGTATATTAAGGTAAAAAAACTGTAAACACCTACTTGAGATAACATGAAAGCATATATTGCTAAATTTACAATTATTTTGGCATTTTTTAAAAAATCATTTATTCATGTTTATATCACCAGAATTTATTTACCAGTATTACAAAAATAATAATAAAATAAATGTAAAATTTAAGCATTTAAAATTTTTTTTTTTTTTTTTGTTATTCAAACGATTATGAATGGTAGCCTATTTTCCAAATATCCAGCACAAGAAAATATGAAAAGGTTCATCTTAAAGAATTTTCAGGTTTTAGATAGAAGTTAAAACAAAAAAGATTACCTGATCACCATCCATACCAGCTCCTAAAAACTTTTTTCCATCTAATGCTTGCTCTATTAGATCAGCGAGCTTAGAATGTTTTACAACTTTTTCTTCATCAACAATTTTGACAACTTGTTGCTTGAAAAACTTATCAAACAAGGTTGATGTCACATAGGAAGCTTTCTTTATTAAATTTACTTCAAATTCATCTTTAGGAGCCATCATGTAAGCAAACTGAGATGATAAATCAACCTATGCAAAAATAAACTCTTCATTAAAAAAAAAAAAATGTAAATGAAGAAATTACAAATACAACATTCAGTTGAATATTAAAGTTCATTGAAAATCTTTAGAATATTCTTAATAAAGTTAAGAAAAGATTTAAGTGTAAAATTATAGCGATACTAAAAAGTAATTGAAATTGAGGTTTTTATTACTTGAAAAAGTTCTAATTAAAAAATAATTAAAATTTGTAAAGATGTGTATATAGCTGAACAACTTAACAATTTGTTAAAAGTTAGCAGCAAAGATTTCTTTGGGTCAAAAGTCTAGGTTTATTCAGAGAGAACCTACATAAGGTACTGCTTCTATTTCTCATATTTTGTGAGGGATGAATTTATTTCTTAAATTGGTTTGGCTTCTCTTCCAGCAACATCATTCACCAGTTTAAGGCTTTCAGCAAACCTCTTTTTACTCTTAAATATTATATTTTGTTTCTATCTTTTACTTTTTACTTTTTATTTTTAGTTACAAAAAGAAAAAATAAAGGCGAAGTTTTTTAAAGAAGTTCATGGTATTAAACAGATGTCTTTTAGCTGTTAACTACTTGTTCAGCTGTATATTTGTACAAGATTTTTGTAATCCTTAATGCTATCTGATTTGCAATTTAAGAAAGCTAAGACTAAAAAGGCTAAAGAAGCTCTTCACTAGATACTGCAAATGCTTTGACAGAGCTTTTTAAGCTGCATAGAAAATTCTCTTATTTGAGAAATAGGACATGGTGCTGCAGTAGCACTTGGATCAGATATCTAGGCCTTAGCATAAACAAGAGTGTCAAATAGGCTGAATCTTGGAGCCCCTTTTTCTCAAAGATGACTGAATCAGCCCCTTAATAAAATCTGCATGATAGGCTGAGCCCCAGAAAGATAGTCAGCTAAAGCAGATCATGATAGTCATTCCAAGTCTGTTTGGAGGATATTAGTTTGTAATTTGTTGGTAAACTTGCATCCATTCTTAAGTGAGTTTAAGTTTTCAGAACTTTTATACAAACTGTATTTTGAATTTTAAAATTGTCTTTGCACATAAAAGACCATTTCTCATGGAATTTCATAAACTGGCCAAACTCTGCAGAACTTGATGGACAACTACCTGTTTAAAGGCTTAGGTAAGGGTAATATCATTAACATGGTGCTGAAAGGTAAGATACAGGTTTGTTTTAAGTTAGATCTCAATAAAACAACAGCAAACATGTTTTTTTAAAACATGATTTCACTACACCATTCACCTACCATTTAGTATCTTAACTAAACATTGTTAGTTTTTTTTACTGGTAAAATGGATTAGTTTAGGTAAAACCAAAGCAGCATAGCTGCATGACCAATTACATCCACAATTATATTCCCCATCTTATCTACTTTCAACCTGACAACTTATACTTGTAGTTTGAATTGTTTCTCCAGGTTCTATATAGTCTGTGTACAATTAGCAAATAAGTGCTTTAGTTAAGAATATTTTCTTATAGCTGTTTTTATGTATGTGGATACTCACTTTGTAAGATTGGTTTGAACTGCAGATGTTAATGCGCTTTTTCTTGTTAGATTTCTAAATGGTTTCTTTTTCTTAATGTCCAGGGAATTTTTTGCAGCAGATGTTTCAGGTCAAATTACCTAAACATTTAACATCATGGTATTTCTTTTTACACTACTTAATACACTACTGTATTCCTACTTTTTTCTGGGTACTTTATTGATTCCACTCAAGTACTTTCTGTTTGTGCATTGATCAATAAGAGAAATAGGTACTTTTTGATAGTATTGCTTATTAATCTGTAAAAACTAATAATAATTTTAAAATGCAAATTTTCTTTAGATCTTTTTTTAAGTTTAAGTAAAAAAAGTCAGTAACTTGAAAATTAACAGTTTTATCCCAACACTTAATCAGTAAACTTCATGTCTGCATTATGTATGACGATAACTTTTCCATATTTTCTTTTCCAAATTTAATTTAATTCATTTTCATTAATGTATGAACTTCTTTTTTTCAAATCTTTTTTTAATGGTTTGTTAAAATTATTATTAAAATGTTGCTAATAAAACATTTCTAATTTTTTTTTTTTTTTACTGTTTTCTCTATTAACATTATGTCTTCAGTCATAGGAAGCATGAAATTATTTATGAGACTAAATAAAAGGCATGAATTGAAGGATGGAGTAGAGTTCTGATACCTGTGCCAAAAATTTATACATCTTTTTCCTAGAAAATTATTTGTTGACCAGTGTGAGCTAATTAAAACATATCATTAAATAAAAATATTAATAAAAATATTAATTTTTTTCTTAAATTGTTAAAAACACACAAAATTAAAATTTATATATTATTTACTATTGCTTACATAATTTTCTGAAAATTGTCAGGGAATATTTTACATGTTGAAAGGAAAACAACTAGAACAAACAGTTTTTAGAATTGTTTTTAGACAAACTACTCAGTAGTTTACTCATTACCCACACAACATGTGTTAAAAAAGGGTTTTCAAGATTTTTTACAGAAAATAAACTTTTAATGCTGTTAAAAATACATCACAAATAAACTTCACTTTAAGTTTAACTGACAAAGTGTAAAGTGATCAAAAAATCTAACCTTTCCAAAAGCAGCAGCATCTAGAGTTTTTTTCCAACTTTCAGCAAATTCTCCTGTGAATTTATCTTTTGGGAAAACACCCACGGTTTTTCCCTGTATAAAAATATATTAGCAATTAGAACAAACTTTTCAATAATGTCCATAAAAANGTCATAGGAAGCATGAAATTATTTATGAGACTAAATAAAAGGCATGAATTGAAGGATGGAGTAGAGTTCTGATACCTGTGCCAAAAATTTATACATCTTTTTCCTAGAAAATCTTGGATACATAAGTGATGATCAACAATTAAATTCAAGAGGACAAGAAAAACAAATTATTTGTTGACCAGTGTGAGCTAATTAAAACATATCATTAAATAAAAATATTAATAAAAAAATTAATTTTTTTCTTAAATTGTTAAAAACACACAAAATTAAAATTTATATATTATTTACTATTGCTTACATAATTTTCTGAAAATTGTCAGGGAATATTTTACATGTTGAAAGGAAAACAACTAGAACAAACAGTCTTTAGAATTGTTTTTAGACAAACTACTCAGTAGTTTACTCATTACCCACACAACATGTGTTAAAAAAGGGTTTTCAAGATTTTTTACAGAAAATAAACTTTTAATGCTGTTAAAAATACATCACAAATAAACTTCATTTTAAGTTTAACTGACAAAGTGTAAAGTGATCAAAAAATCTAACCTTTCCAAAAGCAGCAGCATCTAGAGTTTTTTTCCAACTTTCAGCAAATTCTCCTGTGAATTTATCTTTTGGGAAAACACCCACGGTTTTTCCCTGTATAAAAATATATTAGCAATTAGAACAAATTTTTCAATAATGTCCATAAAACATTTAAAAGATAATAAAAACAGTGACCAATTATTCAACTTGCTTTAAAAAATCATTATTTAAAGGCTTACAGCTTTACTCTTTTTGACTGCGTCAATGAGTTTTTTAAAATTTTCTGCATCATTATCAACCTGAAAAAAAACAATAACTACTAAATTGATAGTAAGTTCTTAAAATATTGTAAACAGGAATTACAAATTTTAGAATAAATAAAGAAGTAATTCATTATTTACTTTATTTCTCAAGAGAAGAGTAATTGGTGGTACACCTTCTGTTTTGGTTTGAATAGGTTTCAGGAAATCTATTTTTTTCTTGCTTGCAAGGAAGTATATGTGTGATTCACAAATCAACATAACAGTATCAGTTAGTTCATATCCTAATAGCCATTGCTAAACATGAAGATTTTTTCTACATTTATGATTTTTAATCAGATCAATGTTTTTCTTATATATCAACATGTATATATATTTGTATTAACACATTTTTTATTTACCATTAGTCTTAAATAACTGTATACATTTATTTACAAAGTCATACACTAATTCCATACCATTTTAAAAATTGAAAATTGTTCTCAGTACATGTTTTTTCCTAAAAAAGTTAATTCAATTTACTTGAAGAGCAGTAGATTTGCTGTAGATTATATCTTCATCTTGTCCAACTACAGCTACAATTGCATCAGAATTTATTGCCAAGCTTTCATCATTTGTGAATTTCTAAAGATAATTTTAATTCAGCCAATAGCTAAATATAGTCCACTAAAATAAATATTTAATAAATATACATGTATACATACATACATACATACATACATACATACATACATACATACATACATACATACATACATACATACATACATACATACATACATACATGTATACATACATACAAAATAAAAAGTAAACAAACAAACAACCAAAATTTACTGATAGGTTTACAGATACTTGATATTTAGAAATTCTAATACTGTTATTTAAGTCTATGCTACAAATATAAGGTTTTCTTGAAACATACATGGGGCTTTGTATAGGAACTCAAAACTTACTATAAGATTGATATGTAAATTTATTTTAATAAACTCAAATCAATTCAGGAAAGGTACTCCCTTTTGACAAATGGTTTAAGAATATGCAAACTTGATAAAAGTGAACTAGTAATAATTCAGAGGCATCTTATTAATTGAACAATGAGCCTGGATCTTAAACTAGTGAGGTGGTCTCAGTAATCTACAAACTCTTAGGTTTCTCCTAAAGAGTTGTAAAAGAGTTGTAGGAGAATGTCTTTGCCCTACTTTCTGTTAACTTTTTTATTTTGTAAAAATGTCTTCAAAAAATAAAAATGAGATTATTCACAGATAAATAGTGAATTTCTTTACTAATTTATAGTTATTTTCAAAAATGAATTTTTGCAGGAAAGTGATTTCAAAAACAGATGAAAAACTTATTCTAAAATATACAGGTGTACAATAATTTAAAACTTTATGTATTAAAAACTTAATAACTCCTTAGTATTTTAACTTTCACAAGTTAGTCTTTAGGTTTAACAAAAGTTTTCTTTATCTTAAATTGCTTATGTAGTAATAAGTTAAATCCATCACTTGGTATTCTCTACAAATGTATTATTAGAAATTTAAAACACATTCTATTCTTAATTCAACCTAAAATTTAGTATCTTGTTCAATCTCTTGTCATAAAATTTTATTTGGGTTGATTCAATTGCTGAATTAAACTGTTCCTTAAATCTCTTGTCATAAAATTTTATTTGGGTTGATTCAATTGCTGAATTAAACTGTTCCTTAAATCTCTTGTCATAAAATTTTATTTGGGTTGATTCAATTGCTGAATTAAACTGTTCTTTTCTTTTATGTTCTGATTTGCAATTCTTGTGATAATTTAGCACTTAATATGTTTTTATCAACATTTTGCAATAAAAAAAATTCCTTTGATAAAATATAGTTAACTATGTAGGTAAAACTAATAGCTAAACTGGTTTCATATAGTTCTACTTTGCTAAAACATCTTGTAACCATAAAGAGCATAACATAAGAAGGCTGGTTAGCTAACCTTCCAATACTGGAAAACATTCTGAATCCGTCTGCAAAATATATCTTTATCAACTAAAACTTTTGCCATTTGATTAAGTTTAAAGTTAGAGATAGATGTTTGTCTAGGGACACATGTAAGCTTTGGCGGGAATGGTTATCACATGAATTTAATTCTCGAATTCACTTTTTTAAATCTGAAGCGAAGGCATAATTTAAAAAAACCCTCCTCCTTGCTTTCTATTTTAAAAAAATTTAAAGAAAATCCCGTTCCCCAAAAATAAGCTTCCTATGAATATGTACACACATAAATTTTTTTTATTAATGACGTTCCTAATAACAACTAACAATTTTTTCTTTGTTACTGACTTTTAAAAAGAAGTTCTTTTTTCATAAGCCTATCAAGAAACTATGTTTGTGGTCTGGAAAGAAAAGAAATTTTTTTACTCATTTAAAGCAAATATTACAAGAGTAGGATATATATGTCAAGTGTCTTTTGACGGCTATGAGAACTACTCCAGCTTCAGAAGTTGTATACATTAGATCTACTAACATCCCCTGTACTATACTCTATAGTTAGGATAGCGATCAACTGTTAAGTATTATGGTTAAGCAGTTAAACATGTAAACATTTGACTTTACATTTTTTTCACAACTTTGTTGTATAAAATATTATATTCGCTAAAAAACATATATGTAGTCTCGATAGGACCTTTTCATAATTTTTTTTTTGAAAACATTTCTACAGTTTGACAAAAAAAAATGCTTTTCAAATTACTTAAAACGCCACTAAGGTGGTACAATACCAATGTGAAAATAATAGAACTCTGCCTTTGATGGTAATTTTTGTGACTGGTTTAATTTTTTGAAAAAAATCTTTTTAATCCAAACTGTAATATTTTTTTAGTTTCACAACAACTACCATTTTGAAAATTGTATTCCAAAAATGATTTAAAGAATTTCTTTACGGGTAGAGGGACAATTCGAAACTATTGGGAAAATGGGGAGGGAGTATTGCTCATAAATAAATAATAATTTAAGAAATACACTTTATTTTAAAAAAAACAGCACTACATTGAGAAGAAAAAAAAGAGATTATTTGTCAATCGTGATTTATTTTATTAGAATATAATTTTTTCATAGTTAAGTATGAGTAAGGGAATTTTATAA